>CM041780.1:22853092-22994508 GCA_023374045.1 Limonium bicolor
CTACACAATTGCGTGATTATGCTAGACTAACCTGCAGAAACTTCAGGTAGGTGGGCCCATTAGGGGTCTAACTTCTTCCCTTTCTTTGCCTGCGCATCTATTTACTGCTTTTTGGTTGTGATATTGAACTGTTAGGAATAGTCCTGAGGTGGGTGCATAGGGTAGCTTAGGACATGCATTCCTCTGTGTCACCCTTGATATTTACGGTCGGGATAAACATTGGTCCACAATTGATTCCCCATGAGCAGATGCCCTTCGTAATAAGGACTATGCACACGAGGCGGTATGATCATAGTATCTACGCCATGAAAAGCTCATGATCCTTCAACACTTACCTTTTCGAGTCAAAGCCAGCATATAGTGAACTCTGAGCCTTCAGTGTCCAGCTACCTGGTCCCGTGTCTAAGATGGGTTTATGGGTAGTCACCCCCTTGTATGCCGTCTGTCTGACCACCCTTTGCCTTACCCTGAAGATTGCATGGGCTCAGTTCTCCATGATTTCTCTGCACCACGGGTGCCTTTAAAGCCCAATGTCACGCTACAATTCATAGAGGATCCCGTATTTACCGGATACCCATACATGACAAAGCGTAGTCAGTGAATAATTTGGACTTTGGACACACCTTATCGTGTAGACGAGGGGAGACCCGTGCCCATGCAGTACTTCCCCAAGTTTTCCAAAAAGTGAGTATGTTGTGATAATCCTCAGCCGTGGCTCGTGTGACTGTATCACTTCGGGTATCCTGACCTTTCGAACTTAAGCACTCTAGACTTTCTCGATGACGTGCCCCACAAGGTGTTATACCCAAAATTTTGACCCCCCAGGTTAGGGTCTGCGAGGTACTGGTGTTGTGAGAGGCATCCCGGCTCGATCGGCGCGTTCCATGGCATGGGGAGCAGCTTCGTCACTTTCAGGGGCGTTTTGGTAATCTTTAAAGGCTCCTTAGACCCCCTATAAGCTTTCTCTCTCTTCCAAAGGATGCCCAAATCAGCTTAAAATGCTTTGATATTTTAACCCATGATAGAGGATGACATTCTAAGCATGATGGCGTTGGAATTTTGATTTTTCGAATTTCCAATAATTTCTAGCAATTTCTGACTGAATCTGACGAGAAATTCAATTTTAAAATGTTCCAGCATTTAAAAAATTCGTTTCCACCTCAGAAAATTCATAATATCCATCCTTGATATGTGGTTAAAATTTCACAGCAAAATTCATTTGGGAAGTCACTTAACTAAAATATCAAAAAATCTTACTTTTACTAGATTTTCTTTATCTTTAAGAAAGTCTATATAAGGGGATAGGTTTTTGGATAAAAGGGGAACCTCATATGCTCAAGAACCCTAGAGAATCAGAAAACACAGCCTCCTCACTCTCTCTCACGTTTTCCAACACCCAGCCACCCAAATCATACCGAAAATCCCCCGAAATCACCATCTAAACACGTTTTTCAACCCCCAAAGCATCAATAGTCATCAAAACCCCACAAAACAACACCAAAACGTGAAGAACAGCAAGAACAACCAACACCAGAAGCTTGGTTCGAAATCCTTTCGGGTCTGCCATCAACGAAGCACTCGACGAATCCCGGTGTGAAGAATCACCTTGAATTCGAAGGTAAAACAGGTTGCAACTCTACTTTTCTAATTCCCCACGACCTTATTAACTCTCTGTCAAATTTTGGGCTCAAACTAACCTTCGTACGCTTCTGTATCACTGTTTGTTTAAGCTTTTGTCCAATAACTTTTTTACCAAGTTCGTGCATAATTCGAATTCAAATTGAGAACTTTCGATCACTAACGCATTGTACATCTTTCAGGCTACACACCCATAAAATTTGAGCCAAAAACACCTTCGGGAACAGCCTTAACGCCGCCGTCCGAGGGCGGTCCGCACCCACGGACGTCATGTCCGGGGTCCCGGACTCCTTGTCCGTAAGCCCGGACGCCCACGGACGGCGGCGAGTTTTTTTTAAATTTTAAAAATTTAGGTTTTTTCTAATAATGTCCGGGCCCACGGACGGCCTGTCCGTGGCCCCGGACTTTACAATTTTCTGTTTTCTATTTAATTCGACTTTTATTTTTCATATAGGTTAACTAGGGTCCGTGGTCTCGGACATTAGGTCCGTGGCCACGGACGGAAACAAAATTTGACCTAATTCTGCCTCCGAAACCCTAGTTTAGGTAATTTTAATTTCCACTTTAGTTTTCTGTCAAAAAATGCTAAAAAACACTAAAAAAACAGAAGCTCGCGCACTTAGGTTAAAACGACTCGTAATAAGCCGTAAATAAACCAAGTAGAGGAGAAACGACCTAGGAAGGGTAATGAAAGTAATTGAACCCTAATTAAGTCGATATATCAAGCCCCCGAACCCTCTCCTTTCCTAATTTAATCTAGGTCAAAATTAGGTGGCGACTCATAATAGGTTCCAGTGAGCTAGCTTAGGTTTTAATAATTATTGTTATATGACATAGTTATTAATCCTAGGTTATAAGTGGACCTAAAACCCGGTTAGATCCTAATCAACTTTAATCAACATAGGATAGGGTTTAAAATCGAGGCTCACAGACTGGCGACTCTGCTGGGGACAAAATTCTTAATATTAACTTGTTTAATTTTAAGAAAGAGGGCTTAACTTGAAAATGTTTATTTATGGCTTTTGCTATGTTGTTTGTTTACTTCTGTGCGCACTTTAATTTTTGCACCCTTGCATCATATGAGAGCGAGGGTCCACGCAAACCATTTCACCCCGGGACCCATTTGAGGGTCCCCTGTCAGGGACTCACACCTTTTAGGTGATGTGAATAAGTGGGGGAAAAGAGGAGGGTGTCGTCTAACCACACCCCCTTAATACCTGGGCTTTAGCCCCAACCATTTTCCTGGCAGTACCCTTACCTAGCCCATTGTTTGGTCAGTCAAAGACCCGACCGTAGACGCACACCTTCAGGTGATGTGAAAAAGTGGGGAAGCCCAAAGAGAATAGCGTGCAAGCCCTATTCCTTTGTGGTGACCTGGGCCCCTGCCCCAAGCACCTCTCTGGATCGATCCATACCCGGTTTGGTTTAAGCGTCTAGTAAGGACATGTTGAATTTGTGTAGGCCTTGTTTGTTTGTGTGATCGGCCCACTACCCAGCTTAGAAACTGATAGGAATTTCTCCTACATCAACCTAGCCTAACCCGAATTTACGGCTTTATTGTTTGCAGCCCAAAGGCCTTGTTTGGTTTGAATGAATTGTTTGTTCGGGCTTGGGCCCAAAAGTTTAGACTTAGGTGATTTCTTTCTTTCAGCCCAATTTGGGTTATCAATTTAGTTCTAGGCCCATAAAAAAGAAATCCACCTGAAATAACTCACAAGTCCTGAAAATAAAAACTTTTTCGGCTTAGCAACCATCTCCTCTGGCCCGATGAAAGTTAGGCCCATTTGTGATTTAGGGAGCACCCTGGCTCATGTGCTTTACTTCAGGCCCAAACACATTCTGGCCCAAGGGCTCACTCTAGTCCAGGTAGACTTCTTATCATGACCCTAACCCAAAACCCTAGATCTAGGTGTCATCTTTTAGGCCCAACCAAAATCACTCGGCCCAAATTCCAGCTCACATATTGAGCAGTCATTCTGGCCCAAGTACCACACTCCCCTCTCCACATGAAACTCATTCTTGCGCAGGGAATATCTCACCACCTTGTCGGCTTCCACCACTTGTCACCTCTCAATAGAAAGTTTCACCATACACTGAAAGCATCCCACTACCATGTTTTACTTTCATCAGTACATCACTCCACCAAAACAGTAAGACTTCATCGCCACGTACCACCACACATACAGCCACCTCCAACAAATAACCTGGGTATTCAAAAGGCTTGTCAAAAAAACCCCACAATAATACTGGGGGCAATCTGAGTTAAGGGTCGATAATGTTTATTTCATTGGTTTAAAGCGTGTGAACAAGTCTCTGAGTGAACATTTCGCGAGAGTGCCTTGAGCGGTAAAACCATGAGTGAAAGAGCATGTCATTTTTACGTGACTCTAGAGAGATCACATTCAAAGGTAAGGTAAACGGCATAACTCCGACCGAAGGAGACACTTTGTAAATTTACGCTTAAACCTGTGAAAAGTAACAAAGAACGGATACACAACTATTAGGGATGACGAAGCACCTAGGTACAGCACCACACAGCCAAAAGCTTGTGAACCCTAACATTACACCCTAGGCACCCCCGCTGAGCTTTTCGTATACGTTCCCCTTTTACAACACTACAAACTCCACAAACAAGCCAACCAATGATGAATAACCGACCCGGTGACCAAAGGAAGCAAGGAGGCCGACTCCCGAACTACACCTCACAAAGAAGCAAAACCGCTACCAACATGACGAAACGATCCGCAAATGGTCCCAAGTGACACAGGATCCAAATGAGCTAACATTAAAAACAGCTCTCGAGGTTCAAAACCGGGAAACACAAGAACCCCGAAGGAAAGGAAATTCAAAGAAAGGCGAACCTGAAAAGCCTCGAAGAATCCAAAATCAGGAAAAAAAGAAGATGCAAGGAACAATCCAAAAGTTCCAAGCCCCAAGTTCACAAGCGAAGTCATCATGAAGTAGCCAAATGACTCCAAGGCAAAGAAATAAGTCCGAGAGACGGTGCAAGTTGCAGCTTTGGTCACCCTTAAAGCTCCACATCCTAAACATTCCGCCATTATCCTATTGTCATTCATCACACCCCATGGCCACGTTATAAGCTCAAAAGACTTCCGACTTAGTAGTTGTGTATCCAATCGAGTGAAGGTAACAGGTTGAACACGTAAATCTAACAAATGTCAATTCAATGGTTGAGAAGTTATGACCGTAAGTGAAAAACGAGTGCAACACCAACACGTCGAGTGTAGGATAAGAACACCACATCAAAGCATAAGCCTCGACCCTATGAGGATGAGACTTGTTCGCACGTTTAATCAAAGAAAATACTGGGGGCAATTGATCGGAACGATCAATTGCCATGAACTCTAGCTCAGATTGTCCTAAGGAAGAATACTGGGGGCAATTGTTGGTTCCAACAATTGCCATGACAACACCAATTGAAACCTAAAGCTTGAGCACCACCATCCCACCACAGGCATAAGCTCCTACATCCACATCAAACACCTTCAGGCCCGTCCTAAGCCCTACCTCCACATCAAAATACCCGCAGGCCCGACCTAGGCCCTATCTCCACATTCAAACACCTTCAGGCCCGTCCTAAGCCCTACCTCCACATCAAAATTCCTCAGGCCCGTCCTAAGCCCTATCTTCACACTCAAACATTCATAGGCCCATCATGAGCCCCACCATCTCCAGATTTGACATAAACCCTAATCCTTCTACATCCATTTAGACCCATCATACATTTTACTCACTTTCACTTAGAACAACCTTTAGGCTCGTCATAAGACCTAGATCCATCCTTAGGCTCGTAGTAAGACCTAGTCACATTCCCTTAGGCTCGTAGTAAGACCTAGTTGCATCCCTTTAGGCTCGCCATAAGACCTAGAACCATTTTTAGGCTCGCCATAAGACCTAGTCACATTCCCTTAGGCTCGTAGTAAGACCTAGTTGCATCCCTTTAGGCTCGCCATAAGACCTAGAACCATTTTTAGGCTCGCCATAAGACCTAGTCACATTCCCTTAGGCTCGTAGTAAGACCTAGTTGCATCCATTTAGGCTCGCCATAAGACCTAGAACCATTTTTAGGCTCGCCATAAGACCTAGTCACATTCCCTTAGGCTCGTAGTAAGACCTAGTTGCATCCCTTTAGGCTCGTCATAAGACCTAGAACCATTTTTAGGCTCGCCATAAGACCTAGAACTATTTTTAGGCTCGCCATAAGACCTAGCTGCATTCCCTTAGGCTCGTAGTAAGACCTAGCGTTACCCTTTAGCTTACCCACTCTTATCAAACACATTGCATTCATCTCATTCATATAGGCTCGTCGTAAGACCTAGTTGCATTATCCAGGTGCGTCACAAGACCTGGCGACAGAAAAGTTGGCGAGGTGATGGCAATAAATCCTCCTTTTGCGATGTCAACTTATTTTCGGGATCAACGAATGGTGGGCAAAGGCAATAAGTCCCCAAGGTTTTACAGGAGTTATCCCTGCACACCGGCTTGGGGGCGATGGCTAAGTCCACATTGGGTCCAGCCAGGAGCATTGGCACGGGTTTCGGTCCCCAGAAGCATCCGAGCATCATCAGCATCATCAGCTTCATCAGCATTATCATCAGCATTATCATCAGCATCATCAGCATCATTAGCATCATCAACATTTCAGCATTCTTGCATTTGCATACCACCCGGTTATCACATTTTAGGTTGTCAACGCCTTAGAATCGCTTGACATTATCTCATTTCCACATTTTAGGTTGTCAACGCCTTAGAATCGCTTGACATTACTTCATTTCACTTTACTTAGGTAGTCACGCCTTAGAATAGCTTGACATCATCTCATTCGTCACAGGCAGTCAACACCTTAGAATAGTTTGACATCATATCATCATTATAGGTAGTCAACGCCTTAGAATTGCTTGACATTACTTCATTTTTACTTATAGGTAGTCAGCGCCATAGAATAGCTCGACACAATTTATCAGTTTTTTTTTTGTAACATGCAGGGTCTTGGAAACATTTGAAATTTTGGGGTATCACTTAGGCATCAACTAGCCTTCTCACTTTCATTACAAAGTCTAGTTGACGGGGGGCAATCTGTTATACCCAAATTTTGACCCCCCTGGTTAGGGTCTGCGAGGTACTGGTGTTGTGAGAGGCATCCCGGCTCGATCGGCGCGTTCCATGGCATGGGGAGCAGCTTCGTCACTTTCAAGGGCGTTTTGGTAATCTTTAAAGGCTCCTAAGACCCCCTATAAGCTTTCTCTCTCTTCCAAAGGATGCCCAAATCACGCTTAAAATGCTTTGATATTTTAACCCATGATAGAGGATGACATTCTAAGCATGATGGCGTTGGAATTTTGATTTTTCGAATTTCCAATAATTTCTAGCAATTTCTGACTGAATCTGACGAGAAATTCAATTTTAAAATGTTCCAGCATTTAAAAAATTCGTTTCCACCTCAGAAAAATTCATAATATCCATCCTTGACATGTGGTTAAAATTTCACAGCAAAATTCATTTGGGAAGTCACTTAACTAAAATATCAAAAAATCTTACTTTTACTAGATTTTCTTTATCTTTAAGAAAGTCTATATAAGGGATAGGTTTTTTGGATAAAGGGGAACCTCATATGCTCAAGAACCCTAGAGAATCAGAAAACACAGCCTCCTCACTCTCTCTCAACGTTTTCCAACACCCGGCCACCCAAATCATACCGAAAATCCCCCGAAATCACCATCTAAACACGTTTTTCAACCCCCAAAGCATCAATAGTCATCAAAACCCCACAAAAACACCACCAAAACGTGAAGAACAGCAAGAACAACCAACAACCAGAAGCTTGGTTCAAAATCCTTTCGGGTCTGCCATCAACGAAGCACTCGACGAATCCCGGTGTGAAGAATCACCTTGAATTCGAAGGTAAAACAGGTTGCAACTCTACTTTTCTAATTCCCCACGACCTTATTAACTCTCTGTCAAATTTTGGGCTCAAACTACCTTCGTACGCTTCTTATCGCTGTTGTTTAAGCTTCTGTCCAATAACTTGTTTACCAAGTTCGTGCATAATTCGAATTCAAATTGAGAACTTTCGATCACTAACGCATTGTACATCTTTCAGGCTACACACCCATAAAATTTGAGCCAAAAACACCTTCGGGAACAGCCTTAACGCCGCCGTCTGAGGGCGGTCCGCACCCACGGACGTCATGTCCGGGTCCCGGACTCCTTGTCCGTAAGCCCGGACGCCCACGGACGGCGGCGAGTTTTTTTTAAATTTTAAAAATTTAGGTTTTTTCTAATAATGTCCGGGCCCACGGACGGCCCTGTCCGTGGCCCCGGACTTTACAATTTTCTGTTTCTATTTAATTCGACTTTATTTTTCATATAGGTTAACTAGGGTCCGTGGTCTCGGACATTAGGTCCGTGGCCACGGAAAGAAACAAAATTTGACCTAATTCTGCCTCCGAAACCCTAGTTTAGGTAATTTTAATTTCCACTTTAGTTTTCTGTCAAAAAATGCTAAAAAACACAAAAAAAACAGAAGCTCGCGCACTTAGGTTAAAACGACTCGTAATAAGCCGTAAATAAACCAAGTAGAGGAGAAACGACCTAGGAAGGGTAATGAAAGTAATTGAACCCTAATTAAGTCGAATATCAAGCCCCCGAACCCGAACTCTCCTTTCCTAATTTAATCTAGGTCAAAATTAGGTGGCGACTCATAATAGGTTCCAGTGAGCTAGCTTAGGTTTTAATAATTATTGTTATATGACATAGTTATTAATCCTAGGTTATAAGTGGACCTAAAACCCGGTTACATCCTAATCAACTTTAATCAACATAGGATAGGGTTTAAAATCGAGGCTCACACAAGGCGTAACAGAGATAAAACCCGAGAGATGAACAGTGAAGGGACGACGGTTCCCCGTCGGTGGTATGGAAGCATTGATTGACCTAGAAGGTGATTATCCCAATCATTCACCTCAGCTCCACAAACAATCAGCCACGATTTTTGTTTTGCACTTACATTTATGTGTGATCGCGTTTCAAAAATTAGCAAAAATCAGAAAATGAATCATGTCGAACACTCTAATGAAATATCTTCAAAGTCGTTCATCTCTAATGATTTCAAATTTTTTTATTTCTAAAGCAGTTTTCAAAATCGGTTTCAATCAAAGTCTTCCAAAAAAATAAACTTTGTCAAGCAGTTTACAAAGAACAAATTTCAAAAATCTACTGTTTACAAATAATTTTCAAGCAATACTTCTCATAAATTTCATTTCAATAACAGATTTAAAAAACAAGCTTTTTACAAGCAAATTTTAAACAACTTTTTTCACAGATATTATCTCAAACTTGTTTTTCAAAACAATTTTTAAAGTTGATTTTCATAAAAGTATTTCAAAATAAATGATTTAGTCCCCATGTTGTGACCCGTTATTTTTGAAGTTCAACCCACCTTCAAGAGCAGCGGTCATTACCGTGGAGCGTACTAGTCATTCGTGTTTTCACATAAGTGGTGGATTTTCACAAAGAATTTTTGCTCGATCATTCACCTTTCCTTTCTCAAAAAATGCCCCTTATTTCCCTCGTCAGAGCAGATGGAGCGCATGAAGATCAACAACTGCAGTCTGAACCGAAAATCAGAGGTGCCCAGCCCGAGTCGAGCGACATGAAGATCAACAACATTGTTCGAGTTCAAATTTTCTGAGAGTCAGAAGAACACCAACCGGTTTTGTTTGATCACAATACCGCTTGCTGCAAGAGCCAAAAGATGAGCGAGCAGCCGGTCAAGATCCCGAAGACGAACGGCCAATCAGAAGCCCAAACAAGAATGAGCTGCCAGTCAGAAGCTCAAAGACGAAGCACAGAAGAATTCGGGAGAAGTTTTTAAGCTCAAACTCCCTCATTTAATGACTTTTAGAATTGATGTATAGGTTTTCCCCTAGCATTCTTTCCTCTCTTGTCAATTTCTAAATAGACTTTGTGTATAGGTTATACATTTCCTTTGAATTCATTTAGATCATTGTGTACAGGGTTTCCCTACTCCCTATTTTATTTGCGAATGACCAAGCATCAAAATTCCTACTGCGAAAATCCACCACTTCGGAAACACGTTTTTTCAAAACCGTTTTTCTAAAATGTAGCTTATTTTGGAAACAAGCTAATAAAACAACCAACAAACAAAAGCATGCAACACATTCATGGCAGAAAGGAAAAGAGTTACATGCATTCTCATTCAGTTCAAATTCATTAATCATGCATGAATCACACTAATCTCAGGAAAATGCATAATCACATGTTACATTTCCAACACACCTCACACGAGCATTCATCCCATTTTCAAGCACACTAACATTTGTCAGATTATTCTTTCTACAGTGATGGTCGTGTTTGCAGGTGAATAACTGCCTTTGCCTATGAGTGGCGACATGAACTTCGAAGTGATAGCAAGAAATACTGGGCATTCAAGCTTTTTTCCCATTCAGTATACCATGTACATAGAGACCAACAACCACAAAAAACAGACACCAAAAAAAAAATCCCAAAAACATCCGAAAATCCAAAAAAAATCATACATCCAAAAATCCAAAAAATCATACATCCAAAAAATCCAAAAAAATCATACATCCAAAAATCCAAAAAAAATCATACCTTCAAAAATCCCAGAAAATGCAGCCCATGTCATATCAGTGGGTCACCATGCGAGAGTTTTCACTCCCTAAAAGTCCCAAGATCCAGGAGCCAATCACCAACCAGACCTCACTCGAGAATTACTTCTTCGACAACAATCACCACAACTCAACCATCTTCAGAGCCAATCGTGGCGGGATGAGCTTCATGAACCGCAAGCTGAATTCGGCTCAAGCGAGACTAGTCGTAACCTTACCACTCATGCATTGTATCCAAAAACAAAACAAACACAAAAAAGAAACATTCAGTCAACCATCTCAATTCATCATTTTCAGCATTTCATGCATCCTATATATGGTAATTCCATATTACCATAATACATCGCATGGTAGATAATTGCATTTGCATACTTCCATATCGAAACAACATCTTCGGGAAAATCACGAGAGATTGATTGAACAGAGTGCATGACCACTTAACTCTCAACCCGTCAATGAGTACAAGGGTCCAATCAAAATCAGCACCACATACCAAGTGAGGAGTGTGCGAAGAGCGGTATTTTCCTTTGAATTTCAAATGAATGTTTTGGACAATCCAATGAGTGATGAGGAAAGATAGAGTGAGTCCACAGAGGTAAAACCACGAGCGACTTGTGCTTTGCTTCAGCACATGGAGAGGCACAATTCATAGCGAGATCAATGTCGATAAACGGGATACGAACCGGGATTCATGCAAAGATCCGAGAATAGTAAGAAAACAATCATTGAATAATGAGAATGATGAGGCACTTAGGATCAAAATCTCCACAAGGCCAAAAAACTTTGATTTTCCCGAACATAACCCCTTAGTGAGCCCCGCTGAGCCTTTCAAGAAAAACTCTTTATTCAAAAAAAAAACTCCACAATATGCCACCCCACATATACTTGCCTGCCCTTGCAATAGAGGATCTCGAAAGAGCCGGAGCCATGGCCCCTCCCCACCATCTTTCACAAACACAATAAATGAAATGTTTGAAGAAATCAGTGAGTCAATGCAACTCCAAAGCCAAACACCAAAAAAGAACACCAAAAATGTTCAAGAAGATCGATGAGTCAATGCAACTCCAAAGCTGAAAGCCAAAATACAAAGCAGAGAATGCTTGAGAAAGTTGATGAGCCAAATACAATTTCAAAAACACAAAAATGAGAAGAAAGTTCAAATCATACGCCAGGAGAGGCAAGAAGGAGAAATCCAAACCAAAAGGACCAACGATGTCCTGAAGAAACCGATAAGGGGTTATCAAAACCCGTCTAATCATTCCACCCATGGAAAAGGTGAAACATGTCCTCTATTGCACAAAAGCTCCACAATTCCCATATAAATCATCCAGTCCCATGTGACATACATCATACCCCTCAGCCCCATTATAACCCAATAAAAGACCTCTAACTCGTTAGTTGATGAGTGTTAACTGAAAGTATCAGATCTGAAACATGAATCATAAGCTTCGTACTTGTTATCAACATGTCCCATCATACCAAAGGGACCATGAGTGAATGAGTATGACCTTACCCCACGAGGTCTTATGAGTGCAAGTGAAAATCCAATCTGAGCACCAAATCATAAACAGCCTACCCCATTGCAGGTGAGAAATTAGTGAGGATCGGAAAGTTCAGAACCTCGAAAGAAATTCTAAGGAAAATACTACTCCGACCATCGAGAGTATCATCACACCATTTAGCACACACAGCTTGACTCACGAGAGATTGACCCATATACCTCCATGAGAGGAAAGTGATTCACGCACTCGAGCTCAACAATCACTCAAGATCGAACCGAAGATGTCTTATATTCATAAACCACATATTAATGTAGATAGGGTCGTACCTTCTCTCCAAAAAACTGCATATGCATTTAGCATCTCTTGTAACATTTAGTATTTGCATGCATAATACCCACTTCATTTTCAATATCCGACTGGCAAGAACTATGCCTAGTCTCGTCGAAAGTCGACTTCAGTCGCTGCTGCTGAAACATGACCTCGAATCAAAAGATGTCAAACAAGAGCCATCTGGAGCCATACAAAGACCATTTCGGAGCCATCCAACGTCATGCTCGAGCCTCATCAACACCATATCCAGAGCCTTCTGGAGCCATGCGGGAGCCATTCTCAGACACTGAGACCATCCCAGAGACCATCCCTAGGGCTATACATGAGCCATTTCATCACCAAGGCCTTGCGCGCAGAATTTCGTACTACGTATGGCTTGATCTCAATAAGGAATTGAGTACGTAGGTAGCCCGTCTAGGGTGCGACCACCTCAAATAAAAAACTCCCCCTTTTCCCATCGCAGTCACATTGAAGTTATCCCGGAGCCACTAGGGAGCCAAATCTAGAATGATGCCGGAGCCATCAAACCACAACAAATCCATCACCGAAGCCATCAAACCACAATAAATCCATCACCGGAGCCATCAAAGTACTTCAAAACAATCAAATCCACCAACCGTTTCAAACCCACCAGCCACCCGAGACCATTGGTCACTCTATCAGTGAGCCATCAGTGCATGCCGGAGCCGTCAACATAACCCCGAGACCATTGGTCACACGGGGCCATCAATGCATGTTGGAGCCATCTCAGATCCTTGAAGCCATGCCGGAGCCATCCCGAAGCTTTAAAGCAACTTTGGAGCCATCAACTCACACAAAAATCTACATCCTCAAACAGGGGGTTTTGATTCAATTAATGCATTTGTTAACCACGTCATATCTCGTTTGCATATGGGAATCCTTTCAAGAGTACCACAAAATCACTCACATCATTCGATCAATTATTTCACTCAAGTTGGTAATATAATCCTCACTCCACTCAGGTGGCCTTTCACTCGCAAAACTCTTTTACTATTCCATTCACGTTTTCATTTTCACCCGCCAGGCAGCTATTGCGCTACTGGTGCGGTCGCATTTTCATTTGACACCCGCCAGGTAGCTATTGCGCTACTAGTGTGGTCGCATTTTTGTTTTACACCCCCAGCAGCTATTGCGCTACTGGTGCGGTCGCATTTTCGTTATACACCCACCAGGCAGCTATTGCGCTACTGGTGCGGTCGCATTTTCATTTGACACCCGCTAGGGAGCTATTGCGCTACTAGTGTGGTCGCATTTCATTTTACACGAACTAGACAGCTATTGCACTACTAGTACGGTCGCCTTTCGTTTTACACCTGCTAGACAGCTATTGCGCTACTAATACGGTCGCCTTTCGTTTTACACCTGCTAGACAGCTATTGCGCTACTAGTGCGGTCGAATTTTTCATTTTACACCTGCTAGACAGCTATTGCGCTACTAGTACGGTCACATTTCGTTTACACCTGCTAGACAGCTATTGCGCTACTAGTATGGTCGTTTTTCATTTTACACCCGCTAGACAGCTATTGCGCTACTAGTGCGGTCGAATTTTTCATTTTACACCTGCTAGACAGCTATTGCGCTACTAGTACGGTCACATTTCGTTTACACCTGCTAGACAGCTATTGCGCTACTAGTACGGTCACCCTTCGTTTTACACCTGCTAGACAGCTATTGCACTACTAGTACGGTCACCTTTCATTTTACACCCGCTAGGCAGCAGTTACGCTACTAGTATGGTCCCGCCGTTTTTCCTCCACTTGGCAGGTATTACGCTACTAGTGCGAGATCGTTCATTTCATAACCCGCTAGGTAGATATTACGCTACTAGTGCGAGATCGTTCATTTCATAACCCCGCAGCAGCTATTACGCTACTAGTGCGGTCCTGCCGTTTTTCCTCCACTAGGCAGCTATTACGCTACTAGTGCGAGATTGTTCATTTCATAACCCACTAGGCAGCTATTACGCTACTAGTGCGGTCCCGTCCGTTTTCCTTCACTTGGCGGCTATTACGCTACTAGTGCAAGATCGTTTCACACCCACCTGCTAGGCAGCTATTACACTACTAGTACGGTACACAATGAAAAGTATTATAGGCTCGTCATAAGTCCTATAGCTAGATGTCAAGAGGTCTAGTTGAGGCTCGTCATAAGTCCTCGTAATTTCAATTGCATTCTAGGCCCGTCATAAGCCCTAGGACTGGATGTCAAGAGATCCAGTTGAGGCTCTCCTAAGTCCTCGTACCTTCAATTGCATTCTAGGCTCGTCCTAAGCCCAAGGACTGGATGTCAAGAGGTCCAGTTGAGGCTCTCCTAAGTCCTCGTGCACCTCAAACCAATCTAATTGTTATTATTATAGACGCGTCATAAGTCCAACAGCTGGATGTCAAGAGGTCCAGTTGAGGGTCGTCGTAAGCCCTCATGCACCAAACCCAACAATTGCTCATGTTCAAAATTCGTTTAGCAAATCCAACCATTGTGTTCAAGGCTTGTCCCTCACCCATCAAAACCTTTGTATTCTAGACCAATTGTAAATATTTTTGCATTAAATCTTTACGTCATAGGCTGGTCATGCACCTCCTATCCTTTTGCAATCGTAGTTGCATCTCATAAACCGCAGTGAGAATTTTTGGCGCCCTTTCAACCTTGATCCAATTCTGCAAGTCTTCTCTTGCAGAATTGAATCAAGGGGAGCCATTTGTAGACACCAAAAATTCTCACCCTATAAAGAAAACTCCAAAAGATAAACAAAATAAGAGGGTCGACCTTTCTTTTCAAAGCTTGTTCATGTGCATACCAAATTGAAATTGTCTTGTTATGACAATTTTTTTTAATTAATTTTCAAAGCATCCGTTTTCAAATTCGTCCCTTTTGTTATTCACTTATTTTACCATTTTATTTTTTTATTTATTTCATGTTAGTTAGTTACGTTTTATTTGCTTATTTATTTGCCTATTCATTTTATTTTAGTTCATGTTATCGTTACTTGTTTATTTTATCTCATTTCATTTCATTGATACATTTACTTGCATTTCCTTTATTAGTACTTGTTTTTTCTTTGCTTTATCGTTATTATTTTTAGAATCATTTTCATCGTTTTATGTACCTTTTCACTATTATATTCCATACTAGCATATTTCCTTTTGTCGCTAATTCGATTAAACTCCTTCTCATCTCATTTTATTTTGGTACTTTTTTGAATCTTATTTACTACTTGTATATATCTAATTCAACTTCTGTTTTTTATTACTCTCGTTCATTTTAACCACCATTTTACTAGTACTGTTTCATTATTTCATGTACTTATTGTTATTTTAAATCATTAGTTTAATACTGTATGATATTTTGTTTTTATCTACATTTTATTATTTTATGACTCTTCAAAGAAAACAATTCATTTTATTAGATTGAACTCTTTCATTTGACTGCATATACTTGTTTAAAACGATAGCATTGTTGAAGAATTAGTCAGTTTGAAGCAGAGCTCCAGTGTTCTTTCCCGTATTTGTACAGTGAATTTTGTTGTTAATGCAACAAATTAGTATATAATTGAAGGAACCTAGTGATTCCAGGTTCAAAAGGTGGGAGTAGCATAGGCTATTTTATTTTCTTTAGCTTGTGTTAGGGTCATATATTTTTTCCGGCAGTAATTTACTGAGACATAGTGTAGCTTAACTGGTAGTCTCTACTGTGGAATACCACAAGGTCTTATTATTATCTTTTGTTGTTGCTTTAGCTTGCCTACACTACCCCTCCCTGGTTGGGCCAAACGAATTTGAATTTGCATCGCCCAAGCCCACTCGGAAGGGACGCAACCCATGCCTGTGTTTGCCATCAGACAGAACGAAGCCCACAATTTCTAGAGCCAACTCCACTCCACTTGTAACATGTCATATTAAAACCCTAATCTTCTCTCTATAAAACAACATCTCAAAACCCTACTGTAGCAAGCCATAGGACAAGCAGCCAATGACATTCTCAGTCTCCAGTTTTTTTATGAATTCGAAATAACCAGACAAGAACAGCCAATTTCTTCTCGCTTTGCAACCCTAATCTAGCAGTCAAGCAACCGCCGCTACCTTCACCATCTTCAATCTCGATCAAACCACCCCCATTCATTATGTCCACCAATCTCCATACCTGAACTCAAAACCTTCTCCACGCCTCGTCATAGCCATATCCACGGTCCAACCATCTTCAATCTCAAAACAAAAAAAAACCTACCCTGTTGTATTATAAGCTAAAAAACGAGATCGAGACCCAGGTTTTCGGTAGAGCGTTCTCCCACTCTAGTCGTGATGAGCATTGAGAAGAAACCCAGAAGAAGCATGCAACATTCTTCTCCCCCGATCCTTTTGCCTACATCTTCTTTCATTCTCCTTGTCCCTCTTAAGTTTCAAAAATTCTAAGAACTAAAAAAAATCAAACCGGCGAGAATCCCCATTTCGGATTGATAATACCACCACATCTCATTGCATCTGCTAGAACATTCCATCGCCTGAAAAACCTACTCGAAATCCTGATAAAGAGAAAATCGGAAAGCTTCACTGCCTTCCGACGCCAATACCACCAGAATAGTTCATCAATTCTCACCACCGGAAACTTCGAACGTCTGCTACTGCTAACTTGAACTCCCGTTTGAGTTTTCTTCTATGGCCTTGCTCCTCCTCATTGACTGACATAGCAAGTTTTTATTTCACTATTTCAAGTTTTAAAACCGGTTTCGAATCTTCTCTTGTGTATGTTCTCCTCTTTTCTTCGATTTCTTCAACTCATTGTCATCGGATGAAGCCATTTGAAGGTGGACGGTTCTATAAACAACTTCATCAGAGCTTCGTTTCGACACCAATGTCATGCTCCTCCCCTTTTTACACTCTATTTTTCTTAATACTATATTTCACATGCACATACGATTGTCCTTTTCTTTCCGCGAGAGAGAGATTTACAGTTTGCTCGAGACTTCGTCGGTCTACTACCCCTCATTGATTTTTTATCGTTTCGGTTGAAATAAACTTTTCTTCCCCCTTGTGCCCTGGTCGACGGTCTCAATTGAGTTTTCTCATAAATTTCTGTTGAAAAATCACTAGACAGAAAGTTATAGTGGTGTGTTTTGGTTTTCTGAGACCGGTTCTCCCTTTACCGGAAATATGTTCATATCTGTAAGGCACCCATCTTGAAATTCCCAACAAGGTTCCGGGAACTAGTAGATCTGATTGATGTCGTGCTCAAGCTGGTGGGCTCATGACTCACCTGTTTCTTTGTAGTTGTGTATTGAACATGAAGTGTTTACCGGTTTCTTATCTCTATGGTGTCGGTGTTACTCTCAAACTGACGGGATCACTTCGTTTTCCCTTGCTTTATCTTCTCAATTCTTCCCCCTTTGCCTCTTCAATTTATTCTTCTTCGTTGTTGTCTGGATATTCACATCCTAATCTAGCGTATTGGCTTTGTTTGTGTGTTGGTTTTGCAGATAAATTTCATCATCTTCCTGGAGATAATTGGTTTCCCCACTCTCGATTTGTCTGAGGAATAATCGTAGTTCCTCCGCGTTACCAAACCGACTGGACCCAGCGTGTGTTCAAGGTCCATTCATCTGCAGATTTAAATCCCTGTCCGAAATGGGTTTATGGTCAAGTTTCGGATCCCCCTTTATCGTTTCTCGTTTTCTCTTTCTTTTACATTCAATCTTTACTGCTTATATACGCTCGGTTTGAGAACAACCAATGATGGATATAGCGCTTTCAAACGTTCTCGGACTTACTAGTTCGCAACATCTCTTTTGTTGTTCATTCAATTGTATTTACGGTGTAATGTGTCCGACTGTGTTTTGTTTGCGTCACTTTCATGCCCTTTTACAGAAAATTTCTATTGTCCATCTTTCGGTATTTGACTCTGACCTGTACAATCTTTGAACATAGTTTAAAATGCATATTGGCACACTCCACTCAAGATGGGTGTCTCTTGTTATACTTTTGTTTTCCCTGTTTCCGTCTCAGAAACACCTTGTACATGTCTTAAACTGACTCGTACATTGTATGCAAACTCGTCCATGTTTTCTCTGTTAGATTAAGGTTTAAATCACCGGCATGTATTGATCCCTTGTCCCAAAAAGAAAGGAGCGGCTAAGTACAGGAGAAAGAAATGGAGAAATATGTTGAATTGATCATTTTGTCTCATCACGCGATTGTATATTCTATTTATCTTATTGTTGTTGATGTCATTATTTCACTTCCGTATCGTTCTCATGTTTTAGACTACATCGAATAAAAATAGCATTCGAATGTCTCACAGACCCGAGCGTCTCACAGACTTTGTTATTCTAATGATTCGAATATCTCACTGACCAGAGCATCTCACAGACCCGAGTGTCTCACAGATCCGAGCGTCTCATAGATTTCGACATCTTAAGATTTCAAACGTCTCATAGACCCGAGCGTCTCACAGACTATAACATCCCACACATCAAACATCAAAATTCCAAAATCCTAAAATCGTGAACTACGTAAGGTCTGATCTCAACAGGGAGTTGAGTACGTAGGCAGCCCATCCAGGGTGCGACCCCTTTCCAAACAAAAAACCATTTTCCCCTCGGAGGTGGCTCTCATATCTCTCAAAACATTTAAACCTTCTTCGGTTCACACAAACTTTAAGCCATCAGACTCAAAGTATTGTCTATACACTCCACCTCAGACTCTTCCCAAATCTTCATTCTATACTCATCAGAGTTCACCAACTCCTCCCCTTGGCGCTAGTTTGGCAGAAAAGTTCGCCTCGTCCACTCTCTTTCTCTTTTCCTGTCATAATCCTATCCTTTGGCTTTAACTGAATCTCTCTTATAAGGTTTTGAAAGAAGGCAAGCCCGAAAATTGGAGACCGAGGTTTCCTCGGGCACTAATCCAAAGTCGTGATCGTTGCCACTTCTAAGGGGTGTAACCCAGTGCGAACCCACACAGAATATTTGGTATGACCAGATAAGTCCATCCACGTGCAAATCACAGAGTTAATTAACGGTTCTTAGAACCCTTCTCCTCCCTTCCTAGTTCCTTAGGTCAAACTAGGTGGCGACTCTAGTCAACTCCGCCTTATAGAGGCATAAGTCCGCGTGGAGCCCATTGAGAGCGGGTGTAGTGCACGCTTGTACTCCCCTTGTGCTTTCTGGGAAAGACGGACGATTTAGTAGGTATTTGAGGAATGCCTGAATAACGGGTTTTGACCCTCCACAGAATGGCATTATTTTAGGATCTAGACTTCTCAGCCAGATCATATTTAGATAGACCCCCCTCATACCGAAAAATCACCCTCCACAGAATGGCGACTCTGCTGGGGAAAACTTGAGTAAGTTTTTCTCAAACTCGAAAAAGACTGAACTCCATTCAAAATTGTCGGGATTTCCCCACTTCTTTCAAAACCTTCAAGAGATTCATTTCGAAAGCCATTAGGATTACTCTACTCCACACTTAGAGTGTGATTGGTGAGGATAGCTAGGATGAGAGTGTGTAGCTTATACTCGACTTTGCTTGCTATGTGTGCTTCGCTTGTTACATAATTGCGTGATTATGCTAGACTAACCTGCAGAAACTTCAGGTAGGTGGGCCCATTAGGGGTCTAACTTCTTCCATTTCTTTGCCTGTGCATCTATTTACCGCTTTTTGGTTGTGATATAACTGTTAGGAATAGTCCTGAGGTGGGTGCATAGGGTAGCTTAGGACATGCATTCCTCTGTGTCACCCTTGATATTTGCGGTCGGGATAAACATTGGTCCACAATTGATTCCCCATGAGCAGATGCCCTTCATTGTAAGGACTATGCACACGAGGCGGTTTGATCATAGTATCTACGCCGTGAAAAGCTCATGATCCTTCAACACTTACCTTTTCGAGTCAAAGCCAGCATATAGTGAACTCTGAGCCTTCAGTGTCTAGCTGTCTGGTCCCGTGTCTAAGATGGGTTTATGGGTAGTCACCCCCTTGTATGCCGTCTGTCTGACCACCGTCTGCCTTACCCTGAAGATTGCATGGGCTCAGTTCTCCATGATTTCTCTGCACCACGGGTGTCTTTAAAGCCCAATGTCACGCTACAAATTCATAGAGGATCCCGTATTTACCGAATACCTATACATGACAAAGCGTAGTCAGTGAATAATTTGGACTTTGGACACACCTTATCGTGCACACGAGGGGAGACCCGTGCCCATGCAGTACTTCCCCAAGTTTTCCAAAAAGTGAGTATGTTGTGATAATCCTCGGCCGTGGCTCGTGTGACTGTATCACTTCGGGTATCCTGACCTTTTGAACTTAAGCACTCTAGACTTTCTCGATGACGTGCCCCACAAGGCGTAACATAGATAAAACCCGAGAGATGAACAGTGAAGGGACGACGGTTCCCCGGTGGTATGGAAGCATTGATTGACCTGGAAGGTGATTATCCCAATCATTCACACTCAGCTCCACATAAAATCAGCCACGATTTTTGTTTTGCACTTACATTTATGTGTGATCGCGTTTCAAAAATTAGCAAAAATAAGAAAATGAATCATGTCGAACACTCTAATGAAATATCTTCAAAGTCGTTCATCTTTAATGATTTCAAATTTTTTATTTCTGAAGCAGTTTTCAAAATTGGTTTCAATCAAAGTCTTCCAAAAAAATAAACTTTGTCTAGCAGTTTACAAAGAACAAATTTCAAAAATCTACTGTTTACAAATAATTTTCAAGCAATACTTCTCATAAATTTCATTTCAAAAACAGATTTAAAAAGCATGCTTTTTACAAGCAAATTTTAAACAACTTTTTTTCACATATATTATCTCAAACTTGTTTTTCAAAACAATTTTCAAAGTTGATTTTCATAAAAGTATTTCAAAATAAATGATTTAGTCCCCATGTTGTGACCCGTTATTTTTGTAGTTCAACCCACCTTCAAGAGCAACGGTCATTACCGTGGAGCATACTAGTCATCCATGTTTTCACATAAGTGGTGGATTTTCACAAAGAATTTTTGCTTGATCATTCACCTTTCCTTTCTAAAAAACGCCCCTTATTTCCCTCGTCGGAGCAGATGGAGCGCATGAAGATCAACAACTAGTCTGAACCGAAAATCAGAGGTGCACCAGCCCGAGTCGAGCGACATGAAGATCACAACGATTGTTCGAGTTCAAATTTTCTGAGAGTCAGAAGAACACCAACCGGTTTTGTTTGATCACAATACCGCTTTGCTGCAAGAGCCAAAAGATGAGCGAGCAGCCGGTCAAGATCCTGAAGACGAACGAGCGGCCAATTAGAAGCTCAAAGACGAAGCAGAAGTATTCGGGAGAAGTTTTTAAGCTCAAACTCCCTCATTTAATGACTTTTAGAATTGATGTATAGGTTTTCCCCTAGCATTCTTTCCTCTCTTGTCAATTTCTAAATAGACTTTGTGTATAGGTTATACATTTCCTTTGAATTCATTTAGATCATTGTGTATAGGGTTTCCCCACTCCCTATTTTATTTGCGAATGACCAAGCATCAAAATTCCTACTGCGAAAATCCACCACTTCGGAAACACGTTTTTTCAAAACCGTTTTTCTAAAATGTAGCTTATTTTGGAAACAAGCTAATAAAACAACCAATAAACAAAAGCATGCAACACATTCATGGCAGAAAGGAAAAGAGTTACATGCATTCTCATTCAGTTCAAATTCATTAATCATGCATGAATCACGCTAATCTCAGGAAAATGCATAATCACATGTTACATTTCCAACACACCTCACACGAGCATTCATCCCATTTTTCAAGCACGCTAACATTTGTCAGATTATTCTTTCTACAGTGATGGTCGTGTTTGCAGGTGAATAACTGCCTTTGCCTATGAGTGGCGACATGATCTTCGAAGTGATAGCAAGAAATACTGGGCATTCAAGCTTTTTTCCCATTCAGTATACCATGTACATAGAGACCAACAACCACAAAAAAGCATACACAAAAAAAAATCCCAAAAAACATCCGAAAATCCAAAAAAATCATACATCCAAAAATCCAAAAAATCATACATCCAAAAAATCCAAAAAAATCATACATCCAAAAATCCAAAAAAAATCATACCTTCAAAAATCCCAGAAAATGCAGCCCATGTCATATCAGTGGGTCACCATGCGAGAGTTTTCACTCCCTAAAAGTCCCAAGATCCAGGAGCCAATCACCAACCAGACCTCACTCAAGAATTACTTCTTCGACAACAATCACCACAACTCAACCATCTTCAGAGCCAATCGTGGCGGGATGAGCTTCATGAACCGCAAGCTGAATTCGGCTCAAGCGAGACTAGTCGTAACCTTACCACTCATGCATTGTATCCAAAAACAAAACAAACACAAAAAAGAAACATTCAGTCAACCATCTCAATTCATCATTTTCAGCATTTCATGCATCCTGTATATGGTAATTCCATATTACCACAAGACATCGCATGGTAGATAATTGCATTTGCATACTTCCATATCGAAATGACATCTTCGGGAAAATCACGAGAGATTGATTGAACAGAGTGCATGAACCACTTAACTCTCAACCCGTCAATGAGTACAAGGGTCCAATCAAAATCAGCACCACATACCAAGTGAGGAGTGTGCGAAGAGCGGTATTTTCCTTTGAATTTCAAATGAATGTTTTGGACAATCCAATGAGTGATGAGGAAAGATAGAGTGAGTCCACAGAGGTAAAACCACGAGCGACTTGTGCTTTGCTTCAGCACATGGAGAGGCACAATTCATAGCGAGATCAATGTCGATAAACGGGATACGAACCGGATTCATGCAAAGATCCGAGAATAGTAAGAAAACAATCATTGAATAATGAGAATGATGAGGCACTTAGGATCAAAATCTCCACAAGGCCAAAAAACTTTGATTTTCCCGAACATAACCCCTTAGTGAGCCCTGCTGAGCCTTTCAAGAAAAACTCTTTATTCAAAAAAAAACTCCACAATATGTCACCCCGCATATACTTGCCTGCCCTTGCAATAGAGGATCTCGAAAGAGCCGGAGCCATGGCCCTCCCCACCATCTTTCACAAACACAATAAATGAAATGTTTGAAGAAATCAGTGAGTCAATGCAACTCCAAAGCCAAACACCAAAAAAGAACACCAAAAATGTTCAAGAAGATCGATGAGTCAATGCAACTCCAAAGCTGAAAGCCAAAATACAAAGCAGAGAATGCTTGAGAAAGTTGATGAGCCAAATACAATTTCAAAACACAAAAATGAGAAGAAGTTCAAATCATACGCCAGGAGAGGCAAGAAGGAGAAATCCAAACCAAAAGGACCAACGATGTCCGAAGAAACCGATAAGGGGTTATCAAAACCCGTCTAATCATTCCACCCATGGCAAAGGTGAAACATGTCCTCTATTGCACAAAAGCTCCACAATTCCCATATAAATCATCCAGCCCATGTGACATACATCATACCCCTCAGCCCCTTATAACCCAATAAAAGACCTCTAACTCGTTAGTTGATGAGTTAACTGAAAGTATCAGATCTGAAACATGAATCATAAGCTTCGTACTTGTTATCAACATGTCCCATCATACCAAAGGGACCATGAGTGAATGAGTATGACCTTACCCCACGAGGTCTTATGAGTGCAAGTGAAAATCCAATCTGAGCACCAAATCATAAACAGCCTACCCCATTGCAGGTGAGAAATTAGTGAGGATCGGAAAGTTCAGAACCTCGAAAGAAATTCTAAGGAAAATACTACTCCGACCATCGAGAGTATCATCACACCATTTAGCACACACAGCTTGACTCACGAGAGATTGACCCATATACCTCCATGAGAGGAAAGTGATTCACGCACTCGAGCTCAACAATCACTCAAGATCGAACCGAAGATGTCTTATATTCATAAACCACATATTAATGTAGGGTCGTACCTTCTCTCCAAAAAACTGCATATGCATTTAGCGTCTCCTAACATTTAGTATTTGCATGCATAATACCCACTTCATTTTCAATATCCGACTGGCAAGAACTATGCCTAGTCTCGTCGAAAGTCGACTTCAGTCGCTGCTGCTGAAACATGACCTCGAATCAAAAGATGTCAAACAAGAGCCATCTGGAGCCATACAAAGACCATTTCGGAGCCATCCAACGTCATGCTCGAGCCTCATCAACACCATATCCAGAGCCATCTGGAGCCATGCGGGAGCCACTCAGACACTGAGACCATCCCAGAGACCATCCCTAGGGCTAACATGAGCCATTTCATCACCAAGGCCTTGCGCGCAGAATTTCGTACTACGTATGGCTTGATCTCAATAAGGAATTGAGTACGTAGGTAGCCCGTCTAGGGTGCGACCACCTCAAAAAAAAAACTCCCCCTTTTCCCATCGCAGTCACATTGAAGTTATCCCGGAGCCACTAGGGAGCCAAATCTAGAATGATGCCGGAGCCATCAAACCACAACAAATCCATCACCGAAGCCATCAAACCACAATAAATCCATCACCGGAGCCATCAAAGTACTTCAAAACAATCAAATCCACCAACCGTTTCAAACCCACCAGCCACCCGAGACCATTGGTCACTCTCGAGCCATCAGTGCACCAGAGCCATCAGTGCATGCCGGAGCCGTCAACATAACCCCGAGACCATTGGTCACACCGGGGCCATCAATGCATGTTGGAGCCATCTCAGATCCTTGAAGCCATGCCGGAGCCATCCCGAAGCTTTAAAGCAACTTTGGAGCCATCAACTCACACAAAAATCTACATCCTCAAACAGGGGGTTTTGATTCAATTAATGCATTTGTTAACCACGTCATATCTCGTTTGCATATGGGAATTCTTTCAAGAGTACCACAAAATCACTCACATCATTCGATCAATTATTTCACTCAAGTTGGTAATATAATCCTCACTCCACTCAGGTGGCCTTTCACTCGCAAAACTCTTTTACTATTCTTCACGTTTTCATTTACACCCGCCAGGCAGCTATTGCGCTACTGGTGCGGTCATTTTCATTTGACACCCCGCCAGGTCTATTGCGCTACTGTGTGGTCGCATTTTTGTTTTACACCCCCAGCAGCTATTGCGCTACTGGTGCGGTCGCATTTTCGTTATACACCCACCAGGCAGCTATTGCGCTACTGGTGCGGTCGCATTTTCATTTGACACCCGCTAGGGAGCTATTGCGCTACTAGTGTGGTCGCATTTCATTTTACACCAGCTAGACAGCTATTGCGCTACTAGTACGGTCGCCTTTCGTTTTACACCTGCTAGACAGCTATTGCGCTACTAATACGTCGCCTTTCGTTTTACACACTGCTAGACAGCTATTGCGCTACTAGTGCGGTCTTTTCATTTTACACCTGCTAGACAGCTATTGCGCTACTAGTACGGTCACATTTCGTTTACACCTGCTAGACAGCTATTGCGCTACTAGTATGGTCGTTTCATTTTACACCCGCTAGACAGCTATTGCGCTACTAGTGCGGTCGAATTTTTCATTTTACACCTGCTAGACAGCTATTGCGCTACTAGTACGGTCACATTTCGTTTACACCTGCTAGACAGCTATTGCGCTACTAGTACGGTCACCCTTCGTTTTACACCTGCTAGACAGCTATTGCACTACTAGTACGGTCCTTTCATTTTACACCCGCTAGGCAGTTACGCTACTAGTATGGTCCCGCCGTTTTTCCTCCACTTGGCAGCTATTACGCTACTAGTGCGAGATCGTTCATTTCATAACCCGCTAGGTAGATATTACGCTACTAGTGCGAGATCGTTCATTTCATAACCCGCTAGGCAGCTATTACGCTACTAGTGCGGTCCTGCCGTTTTTCCTCCACTAGGCAGCTATTACGCTACTAGTGCGAGATTGTTCATTTCATAACCCACTAGGCAGCTATTACGCTACTAGTGCGGTCCCGTCCGTTTTTCCTTCACTTGGCGGCTATTACGCTACTAGTGCAAGATCGTTTCACACCCACCTGCTAGGCAGCTATTACACTACTAGTACGGTACACAATGAAAAGTATTATAGGCTCGTCATAAGTCCTATAGCTAGATGTCAAGAGGTCTAGTTGAGGCTCGTCATAAGTCCTCGTAATTTCAATTGCATTCTAGGCCCGTCATAAGCCCTAGGACTGGATGTCAAGAGATCCAGTTGAGGCTCTCCTAAGTCCTCGTACCTTCAATTGCATTCTAGGCTCGTCCTAAGCCCTAGGACTGGATGTCAAGAGGTCCAGTTGAGGCTCTCCTAAGTCCTCGTGCACCTCAAACCAATCTAATTGTTATTATTATAGACGCGTCATAAGTCCAACAGCTGGATGTCAAGAGGTCCAGTTGAGGCTCGTCGTAAGCCCTCATGCACCAAACCCAACAATTGCTCATGTTCAAAATTCGTTTAGCAAATCCAACCATTGTGTTCAGGCTTGTCCCTCACCCATCAAAACCTTTGTATTCTAGACCAATTGTAAATATTTTGCATTAAATCTTTACGTCATAGGCTGGTCATGCACCTCCTATCCTTTTGCAATCGTAGTTGCATCTCATAAACCGCAGTGAGAATTTTTGGCGCCCTTTCAACCTTGATCCAATTCTGCAAGTCTTCTCTTGCAGAATTGAATCAAGGGGAGCCATTTGTAGACACCAAAAATTCTCACCCTATAAAGAAAACTCCAAAAGATAAACAAAATAAGAGGGTCGTCACCTTTCTTTTCAAAGCTTGTTCATGTGCATACCAAATTGAAATTGTCTTGTTATGACAATTTTTTTTAATTAATTTTCAAAGCATCCGTTTTCAAATTCGTCCCTTTTGTTATTCACTTATTTTACCATTTTATTTTTTTATTTATTTCATGTTAGTTAGTTACGTTTTATTTGCTTATTTATTTGCCTATTCATTTTATTTTAGTTCATGTTATCTCGTTACTTGTTTATTTTATCTCATTTCATTTCATTGATACATTTACTTGCATTTCCTTTATTAGTACTTGTTTTTTCTTTGCTTTATCGATTATTTTTTAAATCATTTTCATCGTTTTATGTACCTTTTCACTATTATATTCCATACTAGCATATTTCCTTTTGTCGCTAATTCGATTAAACTCCTTCTCATCTCATTTTATTTTGGTACTTCCTTTTTGAATCTTATTTACTACTATTTGTATATATCTAATTCAACTTCTGTTTTTTATTACTCTCGTTCATATTTTAACCACCATTTTACTAGTACTGTTTCATTATTTCATGTACTTATTGTTATTTTAAATCATTAGTTTAATACTGTATGATATTTTTGTTTTATCTACATTTTATTATTTTATGACTCTTCAAAGAAAACAATTCATTTTATTAGATTGAACTCTTTCATTTGACTGCATATACTTGTTTAAAACGATAGCATTGTTGAAGAATTAGTCAGTTTGAAGCAGAGCTCCAGTGTTCTTTCCCGTATTTGTACAGTGAATTTTGTTGTTAATGCAACAAATTAGTATATTTGAAGGAACCTAGTGATTCCAGGTTCAAAAGGTGGGAGTAGCATAGGCTATTTTATTTTCTTTAGCTTGTGTTAGGGTCATATATTTTTTCCGGCAGTAATTTACTGAGACATAGTGTAGCTTAACTGGTAGTCTCTACTGTGGAATACCACAAGGTCTTATTATTATCTTTTGTTGTTGCTTTAGCTTGCCTACACTACCCCTCCCTGGTTGGGCCAAACGAATTTGAATTTGCATCGCCCAAGCCCACTCGGAAGGGACGCAACCCATGCCTGTGTTTGCCATCAGACAGAACGAAGCCCACAATTTCTAGAGCCAACTCCACTCCACTTGTAACATGTCATATTAAAACCCTAATCTTCTCTCTATAAAACAACATCTCAAAACCCTACTGTAGCAAGCCATAGGACAAGCAGCCAATGACATTCTCAGTCTCCAGTTTTTTTGAATTCGAAATAACCAGACAAGAACAGCCAATTTCTTCTCGCTTTGCAACCCTAATCTAGCAGTCAAGCAACCGCCGCTACCTTCACCATCTTCAATCTCAATCTCGATCAAACCACCCCCATTCATTATGTCCACCAATCTCCATACCTGAACTCAAAACCTTCTCCACGCCTCGTCATAGCCATATCCACGGTCCAACCATCTTCAATCTCAAAACAAAAAAAAAAACCTACCCTGTTGTATTATAAGCTAAAAAACGAGATCGAGACCCAGGTTTTCGGTAGAGCGTTCTCCCACTCTAGTCGTGATGAGCATTGAGAAGAAACCCAGAAGAAGCATGCAACATTCTTCCTCCCCCGATCCTTTTGCCTACATCTTCTTTCATTCTCCTTGTCCCTCTTAAGTTTCAAAAATTCTGAGAACTAAAAAAAATCAAACCGGCGAGAATCCCCATTTCGGATTGATAATACCACCACATCTCATTGCATCTGCTAGAACATTCCATCGCCTGAAAAACCTACTCGAAATCCTGATAAAGAGAAAATCGGAAAGCTTCACTGCCTTCCGACGCCAATACCACCAGAATAGTTCATCAATTCTCACCACCGGAAACTTCGAACGTCTGCTACTGCTAACTTGAACTCCCGTTTGAGTTTTCTTCTATGGCCTTGCTCCTCCTCATTGACTGACATAGCAAGTTTTTATTTCACTATTTCAAGTTTTAAAACCGGTTTCGAATCTTCTCTTGTGTATGTTCTCCTCTTTTCTTCGATTTCTTCAACTCATTGTCATCGGATGAAGCCATTTGAAGGTGGAAGGTTCTATAAACAACTTCATCAGAGCTTCGTTTCGACACCAATGTCATGCTCCTCCCCTTTTTACACTCTATTTTTCTTAATCTATATTTCACATGCACATACGATTGTCCTTTTCTTTCCGCGAGAGAGAGATTTACAGTTTGCTCGAGACTTGTCGGTCTACTACCCCTCACTGATTTTTTATCGTTTCGGTTGAAATAAACTTTTCTTCCCCCTTGTGCCCTGGTCGACGGTCTCAATTGAGTTTTCTCATAAATTTCTGTTGAAAAATCACTAGACAGAAAGTTATAGTGGTGTGTTTTGGTTTTCTGAGACCGGTTCTCCCTTTACCGGAAATATGTTCATATCTGTAAGGCACCCATCTTGAAATTCCCAACAAGGTTCCGGGAACTAGTATCTGATTGATGTCGTGCTCAAGCTGGTGGGCTCATGACTCACCTGTTTTTTGTAGTTGTGTATTGAACAAAGTTTTACCGGTTTCTTATCTCTATGGTGTCGGTGTTACTCTCAAACTGACGGGATCACTTCGTTTCCCTTGCTTTATCTTCTCAATTCTTCCCCCTTTGCCTCTTCAATTTATTCTTCTTCGTTGTAGTCTGGATATTCACATCCTAATCTAGCGCATTGGCTTTGTTTGTGTGTTGGTTTTGCAGATAAATTTCATCATCTTCCTGGAGATAATTGGTTTCCCCACTCTCGATTTGTCTGAGGAATAATCGTAGTTCCTCCGTGTTACCAAACCGACTGGACCCAGCGTGTGTTCAAGGTCCATTCATCTGCAGATTTAAATCCCTGTCCGAAATGGGTTTATGGTCAAGTTTCGGATCCCCCTTTATCGTTTCTCGTTTTCTTTTACATTCAATCTTTACTGCTTATATACGCTTGGTTTGAGAACAACCAATGATGGATATAGCGCTTGCAAACGTTCTCGGACTTACTAGTTCGCAACATCTCTTTTGTTGTTCATTCAATTGTATTTACAGTGTAATGTGTCCGACTGTGTTTTGTTTGCGTCACTTTCATTCCCTTTTACAGAAAATTTCTATTGTCCATATTTCGGTATTTGACTCTGACCTGTACAATCTTTCAACATAGTTTAAAATGCATATTGGCACACTCCACTCAAGATGGGTGTCTCTTTGATTATACTTTTGTTTTCCCTGTTTCCGTCTCAGAAACACCTTGTACATGTCTTAAACTGACTCGTACATTGTATGCAAACTCGTCCATGTTTTCTCTGTTAGATTAAGGTTTAAATCACCGGCATGTATTGATCCCTTGTCCCAAAAAAGAAAGGAGTGGCTAAGTACAGGAGAAAGAAATGGAGAAATATGTTGAATTGATCATTTTGTCTCATCACGCGATTGTATATTCTATTTATCTTATTGTTGTTGATGTCATTATTTCACTACCGTATTGTTCTCATGTTTTAGACTACATCGAATAAAAATAGCATTCGAATGTCTCATAGACCCGAGCGTCTCACAGACTTTGTTATTCTAATGATTCGAATATCTCACTGACCAGAGCATCTCACAGACCCGAGTGTCTCACAGATCCGAGCGTCTCATAGATTTCGACATCTTAAGATTTCAAACGTCTCATAGACCCGAGCGTCTCACAGACTATAACATCCCACACATCACATCAAAATTCCAAAATCCTAAAATCGTGAACTACGTAAGGTCTGATCTGAACAGGGAGTTGAGTACGTAGGCAGCCCATCCAGGGTGCGACCCCTTTCCAAACAAAAAACCATTTTCCCCTCGGAGGTGGCTCTCATATCTCTCAAAACATTTAAACCTTCTTCGGTTCACACAAACTTTAAGCCATCAGACTAAAGTCTTGTCTATACACTCAACCTCAGACTCTTCCCAAATCTTCATTCTATACTCATCAGAGTTCACCAACTCCTCCCCTTGGCGCTAGTTTGGCAGAAAAGTTCACCTCGTCCACTCTCTTTCTCTATTCCTGTCATAATCCTATCCTTTGGCTTTAACTGAATTTCTCTTATAAGGTTTTGAAAGAAGGCAAGCCCGAAAATTGGAGACCGAGGTTTCCTCGGGCACTAATCCAAAGTCGTGATCGTTGCCACTTCTAAGGGTGTAACCCAGTGCGAACCCACACAGAATATTTGGTATGACCAGATAAGTCCATCCACGTGCAAATCACAGAGTTAATTAACGGTTCTTAGAACCCTTCTCCTCCCTTCCTAGTTCCTTAGGTCAAACTAGGTGGCGACTCTAGTCAACTCCGCCTTATAGAGGCATAAGTCCGCGTGGAGCCCATTGAGAGCGGGTGTAGTGCACGCTTGTACTCCCCTTGTGCTTTCTGGGAAAGACGGACGATTTAGTAGGTATTTGAGGAATGCCTGAATAACGGGTTTTGACCCTCCACAGAATGGCATTATTTTAGGATCTAGACTTCTCAGCCAGATCATATTTAGATAGACCCCCCTCATACCGAAAAATCACCCTCCACAGAATGGCGACTCTGCTGGGGAAAACTTGAGTAAGTTTTTCTCAAACTCAAGAAAGACTGAACTCCATTCAAAATTGTTGGAATTTCCCCACTTCTTTCAAAACCTTCAAGAGATTCATTTCGAAAGCCATTAGGATTACTCTACTCCACACTTAGAGTGTGATTGGTGAGGATAGCTAGGATGAGAGTGTGTAGCTTATACTCGACTTTGCTTGCTATGTGTGCTTCGCTTGTTACATAATTGCGTGATTATGCTAGACTAACCTGCAGAAACTTCAGGTAGGTGGGCCCATTAGGGGTCTAACTTCTTCCATTTCTTTGCCTGTGCATCTATTTACCGCTTTTTGGTTGTGATATAACTGTTAGGAATAGTCCTGAGGTGGGTGCATAGGGTAGCTTAGGACATGCATTCCTCTGTGTCACCCTTGATATTTGCGGTCGGGATAAACATTGGTCCACAATTGATTCCCCATGAGCAGATGCCCTTCAATGTAAGGACTATGCACACACGCGGTTTGATCATAGTATCTATGCCGTGAAAACTCATGATCCGTCAACACTTACCTTTTCGAGTCAAAGCCAGCATATAGTGAACTCTGAGCCTTCAGTGTCCAGCTGTCTGGTCCCCGTGTCTAAGATGGGTTTATGGGTAGTCACCCCCTTGTATGTCGTCTGTCAGACCACCCTCTGCCTTACCTGAAGATTGCATGGGCTCAGTTCTCCATGATTTCTCTGACCACGGGTGTCTATAAAGCCCAATGTCATGCTACAAATTCATAGAGGATCCCGTATTTACCGAATACCCATACAACAAAGCGTAGTCAGTGAATAATTTGGACTTTGGACACACCTTATCGTGCAGACGAGGGGAGACCCGTGCCAATGCAGTACTTCCCCAATTTTCCAAAAAGTGAGTATGTTGTGATAATCCTCGGCCGTGGCTCGTGTGACTGTATCACTTCGGGTATCCTGACCTTTTGAACTTAAGCACTTTAGACTTTCTCGATGACGTGCCCCACAAGGCGTAACATAGATAAAACCCGAGAGATGAACAGTGAAGGGACGACGTTCCCCGGTGGTATGGAAGCATTGATTGACCTGGAAGGTGATTATCCCAATCATTCACACTCAGCTCCACATAAAATCAGCCACGATTTTTGTTTTGCACTTACATTTATGTGTGATCGCGTTTCAAAATTAGCAAAAATAAAATGAATCATGTCGAACACTCTAATGAAATATCTTCAAAGTCGTTCATTTTAATGATTTCAAATTTTTTATTTCTGAAGCAGTTTTCAAATTGGTTTCAATCAAAGTCTTCCAAAAAATAAACTTTGTCTAGCAGTTTACAAAGAATAAATTTCAAAAATCTACTGTTTACAAATAATTTTCAAGCAATACTTCTCATAAATTTCATTTCAAATCAGATTTAAAAAGCATGCTTTTTACAAGCAAATTTTAAACAACTTTTTTTCACATATATTATCTCAAACTTGTTTTCAAAACAATTTTCAAAGTTGATTTTCATAAAAGTATTTCAAAATAAATGATTTAGTCCCCATGTTGTGACCCGTTATTTTTGTAGTTCAACCCACCTTCAAGAGCAACGGTCATTACCGTGGAGCATACTAGTCATCCATTTTTCACATAAGTGGTGGATTTTCACAAAGAATTTTTGCTTGATCATTCACCTTTCCTTTCTAAAAAAACGCCCCTTATTTCCCTCGTCGGAGCAGATGGAGCGCATGAAGATCAACAACTACAGTCTGAACCGAAAATCAGAGGTGCACCAGCCCGAGTCGAGCGACATGAAGATCTCAACGATTGTTCGAGTTCAAATTTTCTGAGAGTCAGAAGAACACCAACCGGTTTTGTTTGATCACAATACCGCTTTGCTGCAAGAGCCAAAAGATGAGCGAGCAGCCGGTCAAGATCCCGAAGACGAACGAGCGGCCAATTAGAAGCTCAAAGACGAAGCAGAAGAATTCGGGAGAAGTTTTTAAACCTCAAACTCCCCCATTTAATGACTTTTAGAATTGATGTATAGGTTTTCCCCTAGCATTCTTCCTCTCTTGTCAATTTCTAAATAAACTTTGTGTATAGGTTATACATTCCTTTGATTCATTTTTAGATCATTGTGTATAGGGTTTCCCCACTCCCTATTTTATTTGCGAATGACCAAGCATCAAAATTCCTACTGTGAAAATCCACCACTTCGGAAACACTTTTTTTCGAAACCATTTTTCTAAAATGTAGCTTATTTTGGAAACAAGCTAATAAAACAACCAACAAACAAAAGCATGCAACACATTCATGGCAGAAAGGAAAACAGTTGCATGCATTCTCATTCAGTTCAAATTCATTAATCATGCATGAAACACGCTCATCTCAGGAAATACATAATCACATGTTACATTTCCAACACACCTCACACGAGCATTCATCCCATTTTTCAAGCATGCTAACATTTGTTAGATTATTCTTTCTACAGTGATGGTCGTGTTTGCAGGTGAATAACTGCCTTTGCCTATGAGTGGGCGACGAAGTGATAGCAAGAAATACCGGGCATTCAAGCTTTTTCCCATTCAGCATACCATGTACATTGAGACCAAACAACCACACAAAAAGCATACACAAAAAAAATCCCCAAAAAAAAAACCCGTACATCCGAAAATCCAAAAAAATCATACATCCAAAATCCAAAAATCATACATCCAAAAATCCAAAAAAAAAATCAGACATCCAAAAATCCAAAAAAATCATACCTTCAAAAATCCCAGAAAATGCAGCCCATGTCATATCAGTGGGTCACCATGCGGGAGTTTTCACTCCCTAAAAGTCCCAAGATCCAGGAGCCAATCACCAACCAGACCTCACTCAAGAATTACTTCTTCAACACAATCACCACAACTAGACCATCTTCAGAGCCAATCGTGGCGGGATGAGCTTCATGAACCGCAAGCTTAATTCAGCTCAAGCGAGACTAGTCGTAACCTTACCACTCATGCATTGTATCCAAAAACAAAACAAACACAAAAAAGAAACATTCAGTCAACCATCTCAATTTTCATTTTCAGCATTTCATGCATCCTATATATGGTAATTCCATATTACCACAATACATCGCATGGTAGATAATTGCATTTGCATACTTCCATATCGAAATGACATCTTCGGGAAAATCATGAGAGATTGATTGAACAGAGTGCATGAACCACTTAACTCTCAACCCGTCAATTGAGTACAAGGGTCCAATCAAAATCAACACCACATACCAAGTGAGGAGTCTGCGAAGAGCGGTATTTCCCTTTGAATTTACAATGAATGTTTTGGACAATCCAATGAGTGATGAGGAAAGATAGAGTGAGTCCACGGAGGTAAACCACGAGCGACTTGTGCTTTCCTTCAGCACATGAGAGGCACAATTCATAGCGAGATCAATGTCGATAAACGGGATACGACCGTGATTCATGCAAAGATTCGAGAATAGTAAGAAAACAATCATTGAATAATGAGAATGATGAGGCACTTAGGATCAAAATCTCCACAAGGCCAAAAAACTTTGATTTTCCCGAACATAACCCCTTAGTGAGCCCCGCTAAGCCTTTCAAGAAAAACTCTTTTTCAAAAAAAAACTCCACAATATGCCACCCCACATATACTTGCCTGCCCTTTGCAATAGAGGATCTCGAAAGAGCCGGAGCCATGGCCCCTCCCCACCATCTTTCACAAACACAATAAATGAAATGTTTGAAGAAATCAGTGAGTCAATGCAACTCCAAAGCCAAACACCAAAAAAGAACACCAAAAATGTTCAAGAAGATCGATGAGTCAATGCAACTCCAAAGCTGAAAGCCAAAATACAAAGCAGAGAATGCTTGAGAAAGTTGATGAGCCAAATACAATTTCAAAAACACAAAAATGAGAAGAAAGTTCAAATCATACGCCAGGAGAGGCAAGAAGGAGAAATCCAAACCAAAAGGACCAACGATGTCCTGAAGAAAACCGATAAGGGGTTATCAAAACCCGTCTAATCATTCCACCCATGGCAAAGGTGAAACATGTCCTCTATTGCACAAAAGCTCCACAATTCCCATATAAATCATCCAGCCCCATGTGACATACATCATACCCCTCAGCCCCGTTATACCCAATAAAAGACCTCTAACTCGTTAGTTGATGAGCATTAACTGAAAGTATCGGATTTGAAACATGAATCATAAGCTTCGTACTTGTTATCAACATGTCCCATCATACCAAAGGGACCATGAGGGAATGAGTGTGACCTTACCCACGAGGTCTTATGAGTGCAAGTGAAAATCCAATCTGAGCACCAAATCATAAACATCCTACCCCATTGCAGGTGAGAAATTAGTGAGGATCGGAAGTTCAGAACCTCGAAAGAAATTCTAAGGAAAATACTACTCCGACCATCGAGAGTATCATCACACCATCTAGCACACATAGCTTGACTCACGAGAGATTGACCCATATACCTCCATGAGAGGAAAGTGATTTGCGCACTCGAGCTCAACAATCACTCAAGATTGAACCGAAGATGTCTTATATTCATAAACCACATATTAATGTAGATAGGTCGTACATTCTCTCCAAAAAGCTGTATATGCATTTAGCGTCTCTTCTAACATTTAGTATTTGCATGCATCATACCCACTTCATTTTCAATATCCGACTGGCAAGAACTATGCCTAGTCTTGTCGAAAGTCGACTTCAGTCGCTGCTGCTGAAACATGACCTCGAATCAAAAGATATCAAACTAGAGCCATCTGAAGCCATACGAAGACCATTTCATAGCCATCCAACGTCATGCTCGAGCCTCATCAACACCATATCCAGAGCCATCTGGAGCCATGCGGGAGCCATTCTCAGACACTGAGACCATCCCAGAGACCTCCAGGGCTACACATGAGCCATTTCGTCACCAAGGCCTTGCGCGTAGAATTTCGAACTATGTATGGTCTATCTCAATACAGAATTGAGTACGTAGGTAGCCCGTCTAGGGTGCGACCACCTCAAAAAAAAAACTCCCCCTTTTTCCCCTCGCAGTCACATTGAAGCTATCCCGGAGCCACTAGGGAGCCAAATCTAGAATGATGCCGGAGCCATCAAACCACAATAAATCCTTAACCGGAGCCATCAAACCACAATAAATCCATCACCGGAGCCATCAAACTACTTCAAAACAATCAAATCCACCTACCATTTCAAACCCACCAGCCACCCGAGACCATTGGTCACTCTCGAGCCATCAGTGCCCGGAGCCATCAGTGCATGCCGGAGCCGTCAACATAACCCCGAGACCATTGGTCACACCGGGGCCATCAATGCATGTTGGAGCCATCTCAGATCCTTGAAGCCATGCCGGAGCCATCCCGAAGCTTTGAAGCAACTTTGGAGCCATCAACTCACACAAAAATCTACATCCTCAAACAGGGGTTTTGATTCAATTAATGCATTTGTTAACCACGTCATAACCATCATCTCGTTTGCATGTGGGAATCCTTTCAAGGGTACCACAAAATGACTCACATCATTCGATCAATTATTTCACTCAAGTTGGTAATATAATCCTCACTCCACTCAGGTGGCCTTTCACTCGCAAAACTCTTTTACTATTCAATTCACGTTTTCATTTTACACCCGCCAGGCAGCTATTGCACTACTGGTGCGGTCATGTTTTCATTTACACCCGCCAGGCAGCTATTGCGCTACTGGTGCAGTCGCATTTTCATTTGACACCTGCCAGGCAGCTATTACGCTACTTGTGCGGTCGCATTTTTGTTTTACACCCCCAGGCAGCTATTGCGCTACTGGTGCGGTCGCATTTCGTTATACACCCACCAAGCAGCTATTGCGCTACTGGTGCGGTCGCATTTTCATTTGACACCCGCTAGGGAGCTACTACTGCGCTACTAGTGCGGTCGCATTTCATTTTACACCTGCTAGACAGCTATTGCGCTACTAGTACGGTCGCCTTTCGTTTTACACCTGCTAGACAGCTATTGCGCTACTAATACGGTCACCTTTCATTTTACACCTGCTAGACAGCTATTGCGCTACTAGTACGGTCGCCTTTCATTTTACACCCGCTAGACAACTATGTGCTACTAGTGCGGTTGAATTTTTCGTTTTACACCTGCTAGACAACTATTGCGCTACTAGTACGGTCACCTTTCGTTTTACACCTGCTAGACAGCTATTGCGCTACTAGTACGGTCACCTTTCAATTTACACCTGCTAGACAGCTATTGCACTACTAGTACGGTCGCCTTTCATTTTACACCCGCTAGGCAGCTATTACGCTACTAGTATGGTCCCGCCGTTTTTCCTCCACCAGGCTGCTATTACGCTACTAGTGCGAGATCGTTCATTTCATAACCCGCTAGGTAGCTATTACGCCACTAGTGCGAGATCATTCATTTCATAACCCGCTAGGCAGCTATTACGCTACTAGTGCGGTCCTGCCGTTTTTCCTCCACTAGGCAGCTATTACGCTACTAGTGCGGTCCCGTCCGTTTTTCCTTCACTAGGAAGCTATTACACTACTAGTGCAAGATCGTTTCACACCCACCTGCTAGGCAGCTATTACGCTACTAGTACGGTACACAATGAAAAGTATTATAGGCTCGTCATAAGTCCTATAGCTAGATGTCAAGAGGTCTAGTTGAGGCTCGTCATAAGTCCTCGTACTTTCAATTGCATTCTAGGCCCGTCATAAGCCCTAGGACTGGATGTCAAGAGATCCAATTGAGGCTCTCCTAAGTCCTCGTACTTTCAATTTCATTCTAGGCACGTCCTAAGCCCTAGGACTGGATGTCAAGAGGTCCAGTTGAGGCTCTCCTAAGTCCTCGTGCACCCCAAACCAATCTAATTGTTATTATTATAGACGTGTCATAAGTCCAATAGCGGGATGTCAAGAGGTCCAACCATTGTGTTCAGGGCTTGTCCCTCACCCATCAAAACCTTTGTATTCTAGACCAATTGTAAATATTTTGCATTAAATCTTTACGTCATAGGCTGGTCATGCACCTCCTATCCTTTGCAATCGTAGTTGCATCTCATAAACCGTAGTGAGAATTTTTGGCGCCCTTTCAACCTTGATCCAATTCTGCAAGTCTTCTCTTGCAGAATTGAATCAAGGGGAGCCATCTGTAGACACCAAAAATTCTCACCCTATAAAGAAAACTCCAAAGATAAACAAAATAAGAGGGTCGTCGCCTTTCTTTTCAAAACTTGTTCATGTGCATACCAAATTGAAACTGTCTTGTTATGACAATTTTTTTTAATTAATTTTCAAAGCATCCGTTTTCAAATTCGTCCCTTTTGTTATTCACTTATTTACCATTTTATTTTTTGATTTATTTCATGTTAGTTAGTTACATTTTATTTGCTTATTTATTTGTCTATTCATTTTATTTTAGTTCATGTTATCTCGTTACTTGTTTATTTTATCTCATTTCATTTCATTGATACATTTACTTGCATTTCCTTTTTAGTACTTGTTTTTTCTTTGCTTTATCGTTATTATTTTTAGAATCATTTTCATCGTTTTATGTACCTTTTCACTATTATATTCCATACTAGCATATTTCCTTTTGTCGCTAATTCGATTAAACTCCTTCTCATCTCATTTTATTTTGGTACTTCCTTTTTGAATCTTATTAACTACTATTTGTATATATCTAATTCAACTTCCGTTTTTTATTACCCTCGTTCATATTTTAACCACCATTTTACTAGTACTGTTTCATTATTTCATGTACTTATTGTTATTTTAAATCATTTGTTTAATACTGTATGATATTTTTGTTTTTATCTACATTTTATTATTTTATGACCCTTCAAAGAAAACAATTCATTTTATTAGATTGAACTCTTTCATTTGACTGCATATACTTGTTTAAAACGATAGCATTGTTGAAGAATTATTCAGTTTGAAGCAGAGCTCCAGTGTTCTTTCCCGTATTTGTACAGTGAATTTTGTTGTTAATGCAACAAATTAGTATATCATTGAAGGAACCTAGTGATTCCAGGTTCAAAAGGTGGGAGTAGCATAGGCTATTTTATTTTCTTTAGCTTGTGTTAGGGTCATATATTTTTTCCGGCAGTAATTTACTGAGACATAGTGTAGCTTAACTGGTAGTCTCTACTGTGGAATACCACAAGGTCTTATTATTATCTTTTGTTGTTGCTTTAGCTTGCCTACACTACCCCTGAAATACCCCAAACTTAGATATGGTGTTTAAGTTATAAACTAAGATATAAGAAGGCTAAATAATGCCTTAGAAACATTAAGAAACCATTTTATCAAAGAAAACATAAGGAAGCACCAAGAGAGCAGTTTAAGCAAAAACGTGCTCTAAGCTTGGAGATACTTGGGTGAGCACCCAAATATCATTCTTAGACCTTAGTAATATCCTAATGGTCATTTTAAGTTAATTACCAAAGAAAACCAAGCTCAAAAACAAGTTAAAACACAAATTGTGCTTTAAGGACTCTTAAAGCACATTTTTGAAAAATTGTCTTAGAAAGGGGTTTTAAGTGGCCAAATGCCCATGATTACTCCTTAATTAACTTGTGTACTAATTAGTATCACATTAGGAAGTCTAAATCAATGGGAAATCAAAAATTTCACGAATATGTGCACTAATTGTGAATAGTAACCAAATAGTGCCTAGTTTAGTCTTTAATCAATTAAGTCTAATTAATTGGTCAAACAAGACCATGACTAGCCTAATTAATGAGGGGGCCAGTTTTATAAGGGTGTGAGTCACCAAGGGTAGCCAATTAATGTTAGAAGAAAAAGAGGAAAAGTAAGTGGTTACTACTTGCTTTTAAGGAATCAATATCTATATGCCACCTCTCTCCTCCTTTCTTCATTCTTCATCTTCTCCATCGATTTCTCTTGCTCTCTTTCTTCTCTTTCACGTAAGAAGACAACTCCATGCTAGCTTCATCTTCTTTTGCCCACATCTTGCTCATTTAAGCTCCAAAATCAAAACCAAGCACATATATCTCTTAGTTAGCTCAAGCTCTTCCTTTCTATCTTTTCAAAACTTCAAGAGCCTCATTTTGGAGCCAAGGCAAACCGCCATTAGAGGAGGAAACTCAAGCTTGTAGACTCCATTAGCTTCTCCATTCTCTTAAGGTAAAGAATATGCAAGAAAAATGAAGTTCCCACCATTTCTTCACATGTCCGAAAATTATCACTCATGGGGCTTCATGTCTATGCCTTGTTCTAGCTTATTTTCTATTCTCCAAGGGATAGAGGAGGTCCTTCTTGCTTCATATCCAAGCTTATTCTAAGACTCCAAGGTAAAACAATCAATTTAATACCTTAAAGCACATTTTTAACCTAGGGTTTGTTCCTTAAGGTTAATGTATTATCTAGCACTCATTGGAGTCATTGGATATTGGTTAGAACATTGGCAAGGAGAGTTTAAGTGGTGACCGAGATTGTTCAAGGAAAAAGGCTAAGGAGGAAGTTTGTGAAGCTTGAAAAAGAACAAGGTAAATGTCTTACCTTAAGGTGTTTAATGCATTAAGGGATGGGATTTAGGTATATGATGAGTGTAGCTTAGGGTTTACATTAGAAAAGGGCTATATACAACCTAGGAGAAACAATGACTATGTTTAAGAACTTGTGATTAAGGAGCCAATGAGAAAAGGAGATAGTTTAAGAATGTCAAGGTGAATTATAAGAGCATTTAAATTGCAATGGGAGCCTTGTTGTGTGTATTTGCAGGTCAAAGGCTATATATATTGAGGAAATTCAGTGTTTAAGATTTATGCACTTAAGGGCCTAAGTGCCAAGCAATTTAAGTTTATGCACTATATTGTGATGTAGTGTAGTTTTGGTGTATGATGTGTGTTAAGGAGGTTTAATGAGAGTTTGAATGTTGTTAGCTATTTGATGGTGAAAAACTAAATGTTTTGGTGTAATAATATACTAGAGAACCCATGGCAAAATTTAGAGAAGAACCTAAGTGTTTAGGATGTGTTAAGGAGATTTCATGACTAAGGAAGCATTAGGAAACTTTAGAGTTGTTTTGACAAAAAGAGTGAGCTTAAGGTGTTATTGAGAATTAGAATGACTTAGGCAAATGTTGGTAAACAAGTAGGAAGGAAATAATGTGTTGGTAGAAGGAGGCATAAACTTGTGTAGGAACGTTAAGTAGTTGCATAAGGAGTTTTAGATGGTGAAAGATGCTTGGGAGATGATGTTATAGTGGTGAGGAAGCATTTGGCATAGTGGTTATATCAGGTATGAACCACCACTTAGAAACCTAGTGAAAAACATTACAAGTGTTGGCATGATTATAAGGAAAATGCATAATGACTAAGGTGGATATTGGTGAGAGATTAATGATTTTAGTGGAAGGCTTAAGGTGTATTTGAAGTGCCCAAGTGAGGTTAGAACATACTAGGATATATGAGGTGAAGTTTGGAGTCAGATGGGAAATTAGAAACAAAGTTCTGGAGTCGACCGACCTTAGGACCGCCTGCAAGGTCGGTCGAGCTCAGTTTACACTACCGGAAAGAGTTTCTGGAATGGACCGGACTTGCAAGGTCGGTCGGGCTTGTATTTTGTGTACGAATTGAGTCTCTGGAATGGACCGACCTTGGGACCGGACTTACAAGGTCGGTCATGCCTAGAATTTTGTACGGGAATTGGTCTCTGGAATCGACCGAACTTGGGACCGACCTTGGCAAGGTCGGTCGGGCTTAAATTTCCACGGGGAAAACTCTCGGGAATGGACCGACCTTGGGGACCGGACTTGCAAGGTCGGTTGGGGGAAAATTTTCAAACGGTAATATGTCCTGGAATAGACCGACCTTGGGTAAGGTCGGTCGGTAAGGTCGGTCGAGCCAAAAACAAAAAAAAGAGAAATTTTTAAATTCTAAAGATGTTAATTGGTAATGAGGTGCCATTGGTAGGGTAATAATGATTAGGAACCTAAGAACCTAAGGAATTAAGTTAAGTTAAGTATAAACCTTAATGTTTAAAGTTAAGTTTATAAGGTTAGGTGGTAAGGACTTAAGAGAGTATTGGATGGGAATTCTTAGGGACTAAATGAGTTAAGTGATGTGCAAATAACTGATGGCCTAAAAATGAATGAATGTTTTAGGTTTGTGAATTGGGACCCCGGAGAAGGTTAAACAAACGACAGTCGACGGTGAACGGTACAGTCTTTCTTGTGACCTGCTTGCTAACGAGGTGTCCCTCGGCTTGTGTGCTATTTGTTGTTTGATACGACTAAGACAAGATAAAGCATGCAACCGGATATTAATGTTCTCGTTGTGTAGGCGTTTTTCTTTACACTAACCCACGGGCTTAAGGATAGCTACTAACTAAGCTTGTACTTATTGAGTTAAGGAGAGGATTTGTACATTGGTGATTGTTGGTTAATACCCGTCAAGGTTTATCTAACACAAGATATTTAAGACTTTCACTAACCGTAACTTGGGGTGGGAGTGAGGAATCCGGAATGGTATTGGCACATGTGTATTGGGGGAGGTCGGTATCTGAATCAGATCCGACTTCCAATAAGACTTGTCCTCGGACTCGTCGCCTAGGGTCAACAAACCGACCCGACCACCCGGACTACTGTTGAGGTGGGAGGCACATTAAGGATGGCGTGGGGGGATCAAGCCTACATCCCCAACATTAAGAAAGGTAGCTTATTGCTGGATAGTGCACTGCTACCGGCTAGGGTTAACCAAGCCCTACAAAAAATAAGCAACCAATTAAGGGCTAACCAATCTAATAGTGGAACGGTTGGCAATTATAAGGTTAAGGAGATTGTGGATCTAAGGAGTTAAGAACTAACTCATTTGTTAGGGGAACGCCTGAGTCGTTCATTTGCATATGAGATATTTATGTTCATTGTGGTTTGTTGTTTTATTGCGTTTCATATTATGATTGTGATGCTAATCAACTTCCATGCTATCGACAATTAGTCGTCGTAGCCCCGTTAGCTTGGGGGCCACGAGAGGGTCGTACCAGCATTCGTGTGACCCCCTTTGGGGGCTGTTTTTACACTTGCAGGTAAGCGGCCCATGAAGTCACACCACGAGAGTAGGAGCGGGTAGCCCTAGGTGGGACTTTATTTTGAGTACGGGTAGCGCCTGTGCACCCGTTTGTTGATAGTTGAACTTGAGATATGTTATGTGGTTTTGGAGATACTTAAAACTCGGTTGGTGTATGTAATTTGGCTATACGGTTGTAAATATTTAAGAAGCGGTAATTCTTGTTGATTAGACCGTGGCAAGGTCTTGGTATTAGTTTAATTCCGCTGCGACGTTTATGTATTACTGTTAAGTTGCGATAACCATGAATGGCTTAAGACGGGGTGTTACAACCCCTCCCTGGTTGGGCCAAACGAATTTGAATTTGCATCGCCCAAGCCCACTCGGAAGGGACGCAACCCATGCCTATGTTTGCCATCAGACAGAAACAAAGCCCACAATTTCTAGAGCTAACTCCACTCCAGTTGTAACATGTCATATTAAAACCCTAATCTTCTCTCTATAAAACAACATCTCAAAAGCCTACTGTAGCAAGCCATAGGACAAGCAGCCAATGACATTCTCAGTCTCCAGTTTTTTTTTCTGAATTCAAATAACCAGACAAGAACAGCCAATTTCTTCTCGCTTTGCAACCCTAATCTAGCAGTCAAGCAACCGCCGCTACCTTCACCATCTTCAATCTCGATCAAACCACCCCATTCATTATGTCCACCAATCTCCATACCTGAACTCAAAACCTTCTCCATGCCTTGTCGTAGCCATATCCACGGTCCAACCATCTTCAATCTCAAAACAAAAAAAAACCTACCTGTTGTATTATAAGCTAAAAAACGAGATCGAGACCCAGTTTTTGGTAGAGAGTTCTCCCACTCTAGTCGTGATGAGCATTGAGAAGAAACCCAGAAGAAGCATGCAACATTCTTCTCCCCCGATCCTTTTGCCTACATCTTCTTTCATTCTCCTTGTCCCTCTTAAGTTTCAAAAATTCTGAGAACTAAAAAAAATCAAACCGGTGAGAATCCCCATTTGGATTGATAATACCACCACATCTCATTCCATCTGCTAGAATATTCCATCGCCTGAAAAACCTACTCGAAATCCTGATAAAGAGAAAATCGGAAAGCTTCTCTGCCTTCCAACGCCAATACCACCAGAATAGTTCATCAATTCTCACCACCGGAAACTTCAAACGTCTGCTACTGCTAACTTGAACTCCCGTTTGAGTTTTCTTCTATGGCCTTGCTCCTCCTCATTGACTGACAGAGCAAGTTTTGTTTCACTATTTCAAGTTCTAAAACCGTTTCGAATCTTCTCTTGTGTATTTTTCTCCTCTTTTCTTCTATTTCTTCAACTCATTGTCATCGGATGAAGCCATTTGAAGGTGGACGGTTCTATAAACAACTTCATCGGAGCTTCGTTTCGACACCGGTGTCATGCTCCTCCCCTTTTTACACTTTATTTTTCTTAATGCTATATTTCACATGTACATACGCTTGTCCTTTTCTTTCCGCGAGAGAGAGATTTACAGTTTGCTCGAGACTTCGTCGGTCTGCTACCCCTCACTGATTTTTATCGTTTCGGTTGAAATAAGCTTTTCTTCCCCCTGTGCTCTGGTCGATGGTCTCAATTGAGGTTTCTCATAAATTTCTGTTGAAAAATCACCAGACAGAAAGTTATAGTGGTGTGTTTTGGATTTCTGAGACTGGTTCTCCCTTTACCGGAAATATGTTCATATCTGTAAGGCACCCATCTTGAAATTCCCAACAAGGTTCTGGGAACTAGAAGATCTGATTGATGTCGTGCTCAAGCTGGTGGGCTCATGACTCACCTGTTTATTTGTAGTTGTGTATTGAACAGGGTGTGTTTGCCGGTTTCTTATCTCTATGGTGTCGGTGTTACTCTCAAACCGACGGGATCACTTCGTTTTCCCTTGCTTTATCTTCTCAATTCTTCCCCCTTTGCCTTTTCAATTTATTCTTCTTCGTTGTTGTCTGGATATTCACATCCTAATCTAGCGCATTGGCTTTGTTTGTGTGTTGGTTTTGCAGATAATTTTCATCATCTTCCTAGAGATAATTGGTTTCCCCTCTCTTGATTTGTCCGAGGAATAATCGTAGTTCCTCCGTGTTACCAAACCGACTGGACCCGGCGTGTGTTCAAGGTCCATTCGTTACAGATTTAAATCCCTGCCCGAAATGGGTTTATGGTCAAGTTTCGGATCCCCCTTTATCGTTACTCGTTTTCTTTTACATTCAACCTTTACTGCTTATATACGCTCGGTTTGAGAACAACCAATGATGGATATAGCGCTTGCAAATGTTCTCGGACTTACTAGTTCACAACATCTCTTTTTTGTTCATTCAATTGTATTTACGGTGTAATGTGTCCGACTGTGTTTTGTTTGCGTCACTTTCATGCCCTTTTACAGAAAATTTCTATTGTCCATCTTTCAGTATTTGACTCTGACCTGTACAATCTTTGAACATAGTTTAAAATGCATATTGGCACACTCCACTCAAGATGGGTGTCTCTTTGATTATACTTTTGTTTTCCCTGTTTCCGTCTCAGAAACACCTTGTACATGTCTTAAACTGACTCGTACATTGTATGCAAACTCGTCCATGTTTTCTCTGTTAGATTAAGGTTTAAATCACCGGCATGTATTGATCCCTTGTCCCAAAAAGAAAGGAGCGACTAAGTACAGGAGAAAGAAATGGAGAAATATGTTGAATTGATCATTTTGTCTCATCACGCGATTGTATATTCTATTTATCTTATGTTGTTGATGTCATTATTTCACTTCCGTATCGTTCTCACGTTTTAGACTACATCGAATAAATATAGCTTTTGTGCTTGACTCTCTTCTGGCCCACTTTGGGCTGATGCAGGTGACCTTAGAAAAGCCCATAGATTACCATTTTTTTAGGACTCTTAAGTCTAGTTAGACCCCACATTTTTAAGGGTCTCATTAAAAAAGTTGTAGGTTTATTCATAGATGTTGTCCACATTAAGGTCGTAGTACCCGAGGGTCGTAGTACCTGTTTGTGGAGGACATATTTCCTAGTAAAAAAAAAACTTTCCAAACAACCCATAATCATAAGAATAAAATTCACAATCAATAATCAATTCAAATCCAATGAGTCAAATTAACTTAAAAACAGCCAAAAACACAAGCCCAATTTTAGGCCCAACCATCAATCCAATTTGAGACCCAAAATCTTTCCAACTCGGCCCAAATTAAAGCCCATGTTTGAACCTATTTTGGCTCATCTTCTAAGGCCCAACCTGGTCCATTTTTCAAGCCTCAACCTGGCCCGCTTTCAAGGCCAGATCCAAGGCCCATTTCAAAGCCCAATTCAAGGCCCGGTTTAAAACCCGAATTGAGGCCCATTTCAAAGCCCAATTCGAGGCCCATTTAAGGCCCACTTCGGCCAACCTTTCAAGGCCCACTTTGGTCCATTTTTCAAGGCCCACTCCGGCCTAATTATCAAGGCGTACTTTCGGCCCAATTTTTAAGACCCACTTCGGTCCATTTTTCAAGACCCACTTCGTCAAATTTCAAGGCCCAGTTCGGCCCACGTTCCAAGGCCTGTTTTGGCCTAACATCCCCAAGGCCCAATTAGGCCCACTTTCAAGGCCCATTCCGGCCTAACATTCCAAGGCCCTAACCTAGCCCATCATTTCAAATTTGGCACACGATCAATCCAAATACCGATCCAATCCCATCTCAATTCAAATCCAAAATCAATTAAATTCAGCCCAAATTCAACCCGACTTGTAAATTCCAATTCGATTCAAAAACTTCATTCAATCATTCATTCATTCAAAAATTTAATTCAATTCAATTCTCATTCAATTAAATTCATTTCCAAATTCAATTTCATTTCAATTCCAAAAAAAATTCATTCAATTCCAATACAACTTCAATTTCAATTCAATTCCATTTCCGCCTGCATTCGAATGTCTCACAGACCCGAGCGTCTCACAGACTTTGTTATTCTAATGATTCGAATATCTCACATACCAGAGCATCTCACAGACCCGAGTGTCTCACAGATCCGAGCGTCTCATAGATTTCGACATCTTAAGATTTCAAACGTCTCATAGACCCGAGCGTCTCACAGACTATAACATCCCACACATCAAACATTAAAATTCCAAAATCCTAAAATCGTGAACTACGTAAGGTCTGATCTCAACAGGGAGTTGAGTACGTAGGCAGCCATCCAGGGTGCGACCCCATTCCACACAAAAACCCTTTCCCCTCTGAGGTGGCTCTCATATCTCTCAAAACATTTAAACCTTCTTCGGTTACCATAAACTTCAAACCATCAGACTCAAAGTCTTGTATATTCACTCAACCTCAGACTCTTCCCAATTTTCATTCTATACTCATCTGAGTTCACCAACTCCTCCACTTGGCGCTAGTTTGGCAGAAAAGTTCACCTCATCCACTCTCTTTCTCTCTTCCTGTCATAATTATCCTTTGGCTTTAACTGAATCTCTCTAATAAGGTTTTGAAAGAAGGCAATCCCGACAATTGGAGACCGAGGTTTCCTCGGGCACCAATCCAAAGTCGTGGTCGTTGCCACTTCTAAGGGGTGTAACCCAGTACGAACTCACACAGAATCTTTGGTATGACCAGATAAGTCCATCCACGTGCAAATCACAGAGTTAATTAACGGTTCTTAGAACCCTTCTCCTCCCTTCCTAGTTCCTTAGGTCAAACTAGGTGGCGACTCTAGTCAACTCCGCCTTATAGAGGCATAAGTCCGCGTGGAGCCCATTGAGAGGGTGTAGTGCACTCTTGTACTCCCCTTATGCTTTCTGGGAAAGACGGACGATTTAGTAGGTATTTGAGGGATGCCTGAATAACGGGTTTTGACCCTCTACAGAATGGCATTATTTTAGGATCTAGACTTCTCAGTCAGATCATATTTAGATAGACCCCCCTCATACCGAAAAATCACCCTCCACAGTAGGAGGTGTAACATGGTGATTAGCTAGATTTTAAGTCAAAGTAAAACAACATGTTCCTTATTTGCTCTTAAAACACCTTAAATAAACATTAATGTCATTTATTACATGTTATCATTAGTTTTTAGCTCATGATGGCTCCTCCCTTGGCTGACCACGTCCCAGCCTTGTCACCACTTATGTGTCATGTTTAAACAAAGCCAAACCAACATCCAACAAGAGAAAGTGGGGTGTTAAGCTAGGTGTCACTCTTATAAGCCTTTCCTTTGCCTTAAGACTTCTCCTCTTCTGCCTATAAGTAAAGGGCCACGACCACATCTTCAAACACACAGCACACATCTTCTACTACCTCAGTAAACCCAAAGAAGCATGATTTATAAGGTAAATCAAGCCAGCCACCCAAGAACACAAAACAGAAGCCAATTTCCTTTTCCCCCAGTGCAGAAGTCGTGTAAAGATGAGAGATTTGGAGGTCTTTACAGGTGAATATCTGAAAGTTATTGGTATCACCATTATATATTTGAAGTACCTAACTCTTGCCGAAGAGAGATGTCAAGAAGAAGTCAGGTAGTTCCCGTGCTCCATCATTCTTTCCTCATGTATCAATTCTGGCGACGCTTTCTGTTTGTGATATTTTAGGAAGCTTATGTTGTGTATCTCTTCTAACTCTTTTAATGGTGTGAAATTATACTCTTCAATGGTGATTTTGATGTATAATAATACCCGATAAGTTCTGGGAAACTTGGTGAACAAACCTTGAACTTTTGATGTCAGTTTCTGTGAATTTGGTGCTTTAACTCGAAGCCAGCTTGGTGTGTGATTTTCGTGAATAAATTCCGTGGGCTTTTAGCTAAAAATGATGAGTACTTATCCCTATAAAATATTCCAGTTCGTGGGTAAGTTCTCCAGTTTAGTTTTTATGATTTAAAGGTAAGACAAGACCTAAAAACGTGCTTTAAGACCTTTCTGGTATCTATTCAAATTATGAAGGGGTTTTTGAAGGTTTCTTACTTTGGTTTCATGACCAAATACTCATAAGACGTTGATATGGAACTGGTTAAAATGTGGGTCAAATTTATACAGAGGTAAGACCTTAAACAAGGGGTTGTTTTTAAGGTATTTTCAAGGTGTTCATGATGTGTTCTAACTTGGTTTTTGTTTGGTTAATGGTGGCTATGTGCTTTGATTATTCTTGGTATGTTGTGTGGATGTTTTATTAAGGTTGAAGACATTGTTGGACTGCTTAATCACTTGGTACTCACTTTGGAATCTGGTTACACAAGTTTATGAGCCCTCGGAGGCCAGAACTGATTTTTCACACTACCAATGAATTGTGGGCAAGCCATCATGATCTACTCTATAGGCTGATGATATATAGGGGTGTGCACACTTAAGGACATGGGGTGAGGTGGAAATAATTGTCCAAGGGGCCGAGGGTCTTAGTGCCCTTTGTCGAAAGACCAGTGTGCCCGAGGATTGGTGGAATGACTAAAATGGATAAAATTTGTGGTGTATCTTCTTGATTGTTTTATATCTAGTATTTTGTCATGGTTATAATGTGGTAAGACTATTTGTGTGTTACTATGCAGATTAAAGTATTTAATAAAGATAAAATGAATTTTACAGGTGGTGACGAAAATTACTCAGTTTTTCTAACTTTATCTACGACCCCTTTCTCTATGTATGGTTTTATGGTTGCAGGATGAATTTATTTGGACTAGTAGAAAAGGGGCCTATTTCGACGGTTTCCAATGAGGGCCTATTTCGGCGGTTGTGAACCGCCGAAATGAGCACCGCGCCGAACTAGATGTACCTATCTCGGCGGTTCTTAGAGAACAACCGCCGAGATAGGACCCTGGGATTGACCGATGGTGAGATTGACCATGGGTCTATCTCGGCGTTTGTTCTCTAAGAACCGCCACGAGATAGACTCATGGTCAATCTCCACCATCGGTCAATCCCAGGGGCCTATCTCGGCGGTTGTTCTCTAAGAAAGAATCGCCGAGATAGGGGTATTTTTTTTTGTTTTTTCATTCCAGCTTATATATATATATATATATATATATATATTCACCGCATTTGCTTCAATGAGACCTGTAATAAAGCTTCATCCACACAGGGAGCTCCAGCACACATTTAAAAAAGTTATAAAAGCTCCCAATTAATACCAACGACGCACCACAATTTGAGAGTTACAAAACCAATGCAATTCACACTTTCATTACAAATAAAAAACACCATTACAATTCAAATCTACCATTACACTATCCACAAGTGTACAGAGTTACATTTACATACTCAAAAAAGTTCACAAAACATCTTCATGATCATCAATTCATTAAACTTGTGCAGACGAACTCCGACCATTCCTCAAGCATCTCAACAATTTGAGCATCATCATACTGACCACCTTTGAACACTTCTTCGTAAGCCTTGAAAAAAAATGAACATTATCTAAAATGTACAAGTCTAACAACATGTAAAGAGCATAACTAAAACTTTCAAAGAATGTTACCTTGTCTAACGAGTGCTCTGGTAAAAGGTTTGCCGCTCCTACTATGTCACTCATGAATCTCATGACAAAGTATCCACATTCTGAACCCCCAGGCTGCACCGGACACTATACAAACGCACATATTGACAGTTATAAACAAGTTTAAACATTATCACACAAATTTATCAATTAATAGAGTACCTTGACAGTGTTCCAAGGGATGTTTACTCTTCATTGTTATACCCTGGAGAGATAATGCAGCTCTCATGGAACTATATACATCAGCAATATATATAGTTTTAAGCATCAGTAGCAAGTTATGAAAATGTTAATGTTAAGTAATAATAATTGTTGTTTACGATAACAAACTAATTACCCCAGTATTGCGGTGGCGATCTTCGGTCTCTTGGCACCCGTACCAAGTGAGTCAAATTGCAAGATTCGTGGGTGCTTCGACATCACCAGCACAAGCAAAGACCAATGTCGACTGTCCACAAATTACACAATGTGTTGAAATCATTAAGCTACTAACACAAACTATATGTTTTAGATAATACTAAGAGAAATAGTCAAATATCATACCCTGAATGATATGGCAGCATAATAAAAGAATTGTTAGAACATTCAAAGAGGGCATTCGTCATATACTGCATAAGGCCTTGCATATCACTTGTCATCTGGACTTCACTACACATAGCAGGACACAGGAATCCAAATCTTTGATCTTCATAGACATTGATCGCCTTATCATGCACCCACCTATGAGGCAATATCATTAGTCATTAACTTTTTATTCAAACATCTAATTCATCACCAATTAATGAATTCAAAATAAAAAGGTAGAAGTCACTCACATGGCGGCCGACTTGATAATCGACCACATTCAACCAATCCCTCCTGAAGCACTCCTCGAAGTCGGACATATACATCCCAAATCGATGTATATCTTCTCCTTGAACTACATAGTGAAATATCCGCTCGGGATCTTCCACAGTGAGGGGAATCAGAATCAGGTGGTAGCAGCAACAACGAGGAATGCAGAATCTGCATATTAGTCGACAAGCCGGCCAATATTCTCTTCTCCACCAAAGCAGGTCTAAGCATAAAATTTGTGGATGCTTTGATTGCACAGGTGCGGCAATTCTTTTTCCTTTGCCCTTATCAGTCTTCGGTCGGCTCATATCCTATGATATTAGTCTAATTAAGTTTATGGATGCAAGGTGGTACACCAATAGTTTATAGCAACGGTTAAGAGTAATACCTGCCCAGGGAGTCTGACCAATCGTACAGGCCACTGCACTGTCGCAGTTTGTGCAGAACGCAGGTAGGTCTTTGTGGGATCGGCACCGGTAAACCGACGTCAGCATGCTCTGCAACAAATTCGTCTAGAAGCACTCGTGCATGGTAATGTCGGAGTGGTTCACCGTGCACAATATCACTTGGAGGAGAGGGGAAAAGTTTTCCCCATGCAACCATGACCTCTTCTACTCCAATTTGTAAAAACAGATGGCACTCAGGGGTGCCTGAGTGTTATGTGGAACTTGTTTAGATAAAATTGTGAATTCTTCTATGATGATATTAGTGATCAAGTGAAAAATCATAATCGTCATGTACTCAATTGAAATGTTAGTCTAACCTTTAGAGATGCATAGGGAAACGGGATCAGCCGAGTGGACACTACTTCTCACTACCGGTGCACTCTGCGGCTGAATGGGTGACTGATCAACTGGTGGTCGAGAAACCTCTTGGCTTTCATGCTGCTGTGGCTGAATCCTTGAGATGCCTGAGCGATCTCTCGTCGACGTTATGAGTAATCCTCTGCTCCATCTCAGCCAACGCTCTCAGGTGCTCCTCGTAGCTAATCGACTTTCCCTGGCTGATTCTGGACCCGGGTGCGCCAAATGCCCGGCGGATACCAACGTGCCCACCAAACCCAATGGCACGACCTGGATGATCCTCTTACCAAGAGCGCGTGTAAGAGGATCATCATTCTCTGTGAGGTCCAGGTGCCCTGGGTGAGTTGAGAGCTTAATTCACCCTAATACAACACACAAATACAGTTATTAGTTTAACATAAGTTCATATACAAATGAAATGAACAGTTTGACTAAAAATGAAATGATATCACTTACCATTTGAGCAATAACTGCTCTCGTGGCTTCATCGTATTGAGGATTTTCGGGAGTTGAGTTCTTCGGAATGTGGCTTAACCCCCACACTTTCATTCTTCTGCCACTGGCATCCAATGAGCCATCCGTGGGCAGATATCCCTTTTGCTCCCATTCTGGTACCCTTTGAGCAATACTTTTTCCACCTAAGTGGTGAGGGTACATATTCTTCTTAGCATTTGCTTGTTGTGTGCAGAGGAGCCTGCGTAAATTAATGGGATCATGTTAAGTGAAATTGAAATTGAACACAAAAACACATAAGAAATTAAGATTAATGTATGTATGTATGACAGTAAAGTGCACCTGGAACTCCGGTGTCTGACGCCTCTCAACAAATTCTAGCCATTGCTCTTCTGTTATGCCCTCGTAAACCTCCCATGGTGGGTCTCACCGTCTCCACCATGATCTGGATCATCTGGATCTTCTGGAGTAGGAATCTTGTAGATGAACTTGTCAGCCAACTACTCTTGTGGTCCCGGAACTGTTTCGACATCGCTGATAGCACATCCTTTTTAAGTGCGGGATCCACGAGAAACGAGACTACGTACATGATCATTCAGTTAGTAAAGTAAACATAAATGTTCTATTATTTCACAAAAGATCATAGTAATAATGTAGAGATTTACCTGAAGACGCTGAAACATAGTATCCTTCAATGATTGAGGCACTTGCTTCCAGTTGTGGTTTATGTTGCAATATGACTTCACCAAATGGCTACCGTAAGCGGTGAAGTCATTCTTCCAATTTCCATGGGGTGGTTTGAACTGATTGAAGTCCACCGGTTTTGTAGGAGGGCCCTTGTTAGCCTTTACCCCACGTGTTGCACCTCTCTTCTTTGCTTCTTCGCCTCTGGTGGGACAACTGACTCCTCTTCGGTCTGCTGTGAAGGGCCAGCCTCAGTCTCATGTACTGCTAACTGGTCCTTCTTCTTCTTCCTCCTCTTGTGACCCGCTTACTTAGTCTATTCTGCTGTGGCTCAGGTTCTCCAATCGAGATAAGCCGTCGAATGGGGTCATCCATAGGGTGATCATCCACTGCAAAAAAAACATAAAGCATTTTCATCAGATAAACTCATAACGTAAATACTATGATGCATAACAATAACAGTTAAGATGATATTACAGTCTACATTCTACTAACAACATTACCTGACACGTACAAAAACATAAATCATTTCATATTTTCTACCCAAAACCTCCACCCTCATCATGGTCTGATCGTGCGTAGAGCAAATCGTTTTCAGTATCATCAATCGAATCCGGTAATCCAGTAAGAAACAAGGATGTTTCCTCTACAGTCCCATTTTCATCATTATCCTCATTTTCATTTTCGATTACAACCGGCCTTCTTCCTGGAAGAACAACAGACCATCTGCAGTCTTTCGGATCCTCAACATACCACACTTGTTCGCAATCCTTTCCCAGAACAAATTGATCATCATTATAACCGTGTAACCGTGAAAGATCAACCAAGGTAAGCCCTCCATCATTTTGGTACCCGCGTCGGTTGTCCACCCACTTGCGGACACGGAACAACAGAAAGGAATCAATGTCATAGTCTAGTTCCCAGATGTCCACGATGACACCATAATACCAATTACTAACTGGTTGAGATCGGTTACCGCTGTGGTACTCAGTGGCAGCAGCTTCATTTTTTACCCCACTATTCTGGTTTATCGATTTGGCATCTTGGCGTGCAGTGTAGTATGTATACCCACTAATATCATACCCCTCAAATGATGTAATATTAGTTTCAGGTCCGATTGCCAAACATCTGATCTCTTCGCTTACAGCTTCTGGATCTGATGATGCTAATGTCAACACATGATCTTTGAACCATTGGAAAAAAACTCGGTTTTGTTCCTTTGTCAGCCAAATGTGGCCTTTCAAAGGATTTTGATGCCTTAACTCAACCATATGGGTTTCCAAATAAGGTTCAACAACCTCAAGATGTTGTAAGACAAAAATGTGCTTGATGAATAAGTTGACGCGAAACTTGCACGATCTTTCTACCAATAACACCTTTACCCTTAAACCTGCCATAGTGTCGTGGTTTTGGGATACCAATGGACTCTGCCTCACTCAAAATTCTTTAATACCCCAGATCTAAAAATGGTGATTAAATTACTCTAATAAAATTATTAAGGGCCTAATTGTGCCTAGAGAGTATGGTAAAAAGAATAAAACCAAAGAAAAGAGAAAACGCTTGAAAAGCGAAAAACGAAAAAATGCGCATTAAATTTAAATAAGAGATATATGATCTCGTTAGGGTCCGAGATGGATTCCTAAGGCTTATTTAGGCCTAATTATTATACGGGAATGATTCCGAAGAAAACGGATCCCAAAAAAATGGATTAAAACGCTAATTAAGCATAAAAGCACATTTTTCAAGAAAACCCGAAAACGTGACTTTATGTGGTCAAACGGACCCATAAAAATTATAGTTGATTAAATAACTATAAATAAGTATTAATGGAAGCTTAATAACCATTAAAATTATTAAACGAGAAAATTCCGGAAAACGGACCCGGTAAGTGAATAGTGACGAAACCGGGAGACGAAACGCGTTTAATTCGAAAAGACGAAAGATGACCCGGGCTACTAATGTATAGGGCCGGTTTTAATTAGTGTGTATACACACATTAATAAGCTTGCTAGTAATTAGTAATAAGATGACAAGACAAATAAATAAAGCAAAAGATGAAATAGTAAAAAAAGTTAGTACTTACTCTCTCACCTCTCTTTCCTTCCTCATTTCACGTTTTATTTGCCCATCCCTCTGTATATCTTCTTCTTCTTCCTCTGTCAACCGGCGATTCCACAAGAGAGCACACAGCCCATCTTCTTCCTCCTCAAGCTTGCTCATTTCTTCACCGAATCACACAAAAATTATACCGTTAGATTCGTATCGGCGAGGGCTACGTTTTCACCCCTCAAAATCTTGATTCCTCCACCTTCACTTCCATGGGTGTTGGGCCTTTTGAAGCTTGAAGAGCTTATTTTGACTCTCCATCATCTCCTTAATGCTCTAAGGTAAAAATATAAGCAAAAGTTCATCATTCCTAGCTTGTTCTTGCAATTTGGAAATTTTCCCACGTTGATTGAAAATTTTCTTCCATTTCAGTCGGTTTCTTCATGTCCTTGTGGAGTGGGGGAACTTCATCATTTTGATTGCCTAACTCTCCATTTGGATACCTTAAGGTAATCTCTAAGCTAAACCCTAAAAACTAGCTCTTGTAATTCTAGTTTTTGTGTGGGAAAAAAATTAGATTAATAAGCTTGATATGTGTGTGGGGATATGATTGTAGTTGGCAATCTATGCTCCTTTGTATGTTGTGAAAACATGAAGAGGAAGAGGGAAGGGAAAAGAGAAAGAGGAAGAAGAGGAGTAAAAACCGAGAATAAACAAGGTGATGGGCTTACCTTGTGTTGGTTTTATTTGCCTTGGGAAAACATATGTTAGTGTTGTATAAACAACCTTGAGCTTGAGTAGTAATGATACCACAATATTGTGAGTTGAATGAGAATGTTTAATGAGGCTCATGTGTGCAAATAAACCTTGAAGTTAGGTTAGTGTACATATGTGAGCAAATGGGATTTTGATGTGTGTTTATGTTTAAACCAAAACAGGAGGGAGAAGAGTGTTTATGAGCTGATTTAAGTGTGGTGAATATGCTTAAAAAGTAGGCAAGTGCTGTCAAAATTTGCTTGGAGATTATGAACTTGAGTGTTCCATTTAATGGGAGAAACTAGGTGTGTTTAAGAGATGTTAATTGAGTGGCTAATGGTTTGAAAACCAAAGTGTGAAGAAGAGAGTGAAATTAGGGGAAATAATGTCTTTGGAGTGCTAGGAATGGCATTATTGTGTGGAGTATTGAATGGTGGGAGGCAACACCAAAATCTGTTACAAGAGTATTAGAAAACAAGAAAACAAGTTATGAAAATGTGTGAATTTGAGCAAGAGTTTGAGTAAGGTTTGAGCCTATGATTTGAAGAGTTTTAGAGCATGTTTAAGGTGATTAAACATGTGGAAAACTTGTGGTAAGTTTATGGAAAGATTAAGGGTGGTTCAAGGATTGATTTGGAGTGGAAAAATCAAGTTTGAGCAGGTTTTAGCAGGGTCCGGGACTTGGTCCTTGGACAAAGTCCCGGACCACACCTAAATTAAGGCCGAGAGTGCAAGTGCTGCTTTGGTCCGGAACTATACTCCAGGACAAGGTCCCGGACCATGTGTAATTTTCACCCGAGAGTTAAGTTCGCAATTGGTCCGGGACTTAGGTTAAGGACCAAGTCCAGGACCACCCCCAGAAACCTAGAGAGAGCATTTTAAAGGTTTTAAATGATGGGGGTTTGAATGTTAATGGTGTTTAAGATGTTAAGGCCTTGTTTGGTGACATGTAAAGGCCCTAAGAAGTGTAAGAAAGTTTTAGAAGTGTTTGAGAAGTGAGAACTCAAATTAACAGAGAGTGAAACCAAGATAACGGGATAACGGGGTAATACAGGAATAACATTTAATTATGTTCCGTATGAGCTTAGTATTAATAATAATGTTTGAAACGTTATCAGGGGATCGTGGTGACCCGAGCAAGGTGAGATGACATAGTAAAAGTAAAAACCCGGTGAAAGGTATGATTTTCTCATACTCCGCGTGCTAACCGAGTTACGTTGATTTGTGTGTTTGTGTGCCGGCTTAATCAAGATTAAAGCATGAAAATAATCCCTTGTTTGATTATGCATGCCATGTTGTATGTTGAATGAGCTAACATACTTGTATGCCGGTGTGGTCTAACATAGTGAATGGACCGACTCGTGGTGAGTAACGTTTGGCTAGCGACCCATAGATCGGGTCGATGCTTATGGTAACGAAAATGTGCAAACACACAAACTATCGTTAAAGTATAATGATAACGCAAACATATGAACTCCCTAGAATGTGAGGGAATTACGGGTTGAGTAAATACCGATAATGGTTAGAAAACCACATTGAAACAATCCACGAAACAAATGAGAGTGGAAAGATAAGTGAACCTCCTTCAAGAGGATTTAAGATAGTTCGAAGATGGAACCAGTGAAGAAGGTAAAAGAGACCTGAGGGATTAGTAACTCCTTGAGACATGGTCGACCTCCCATATGAGGATTTTACCTGGTATATGCAAGTAACCGAAAGTATGAGTAAAGTAAATGTATGGGTAACTCTTAAAACCTAAGACTAACCGAACTAAAGTATGTTCCCAAGTCATTAGAAACATCGAGAGTGATGTTCTAGACTAATATACATGATATTATTATACTCCGAGAGAGGAGTGTAGGGAACGAGAGAGTTCCGAGAGTAGTCGGACCTAAGTAAAAGAGATAGGAACTAAGAGAGAGTTCCGTGAGTAGTTGAACGTTCCCACCATGCTAGACCCAAGTTGGGTCGAAAACCGGGGGAAGTAAGACTATGTGAGAGCCATGAGTTTTGCCTAAGTATGTATTGAGAGTAACAAGCGTGACGTAGGAGACCTGTAGTGTTCGAGAATCTACAAGAGCTTAGTATAAATTACCCAAGAGTGTGGGTGAGATAATGAGGAAATAAACCAAGAGTCTGGGTAAGATAAATGAGAATAAGTAACCCAAGAGTAGTATGGGTAAAATAATGAGAATACGTAACCCAAGAGTTATATGGGTAGATGATGAGAATAAGGAACCCGAGAGTGTGGGTGAGTTATGTACGAGTAGCCCAAGAGAGGGTGTGGAAATATGAATAAGTAAACCCGAGAGGAAGGGGTGAGTGTAACACCCCTAATACGCACATGATACTAAATGAAATCGCAGCGGAATAAAACAACTAAACAGTAACTAACGCTTCGGTGCTACAACGCCGCAACCACCCACGTGGTTGACAAGGCAGAACAATACACTTGTACCGGTCTGATGATCAGACTCCCGAGCAAATAAACTAAACCATAATACATCATATACAATACCGAGTGTTTACATATACAACCATCACTGTTAAACATCACTGTAAACTGTCACACCAAATCCAACAACGCCACGGGAGCACAGGCGCATCCGGGCCAACATCCCAAAAGTATACAAAAGTAAACCTGCACCCTAGGATCTAAAGCCACTCCGCTTCTTCGATCCTCATCCTGCAGTATAAGAAATATGGATCCCCCGAGGGGGTCAGCAACCCTTGGCTGGTATGGCTAACGCGCAGCCCATCGGCTACCGGGATACGCGCAGCTACTTGTCATTATAACATGGCATTCAATTATATACATAGCATAACATAACATGGAGCATGGCATCAATAGTGCATAGCTCAACAACACATACACAGTGGATTTTCACTCCACGATAACAAACCACAAGGGTCAAATAACATAAGAGCCTAGAGAGTGATTCACTCTCATGTCAAGCTCGTTAAACACACTCATTACCGTTCTGTTAGACGAACGAGTAACTTAAGTAACAGATGGTTCGGATTTAGTGACCCGAACACACCACACAAACACAGGTTCCCACTAAACCGATCATAAGTCAGAATAGGTAAGCTTTGGAAGAAGCTAGCGGGAGATCGAACGCCAAATTAAGGTGAACAATCTTAACAACATAAGAGTCGAATCTGATTCAGATATCTACTCTTAACTTACATGCATGACCGGACAACCGGATTCCTCACTTCCCAGTTAACACTTGTTAGAAGTTCATAGTGGAACTTAACGACCAACACACAATAGTTGGTAAGACTTGTTAGACACACACAAGGGAAAGTGAGTCACAACAACACATAACAATAGTATAAACAACTGTAAACTCATTACATGTTTAAATCTTATAACGTTGTAAACACACAGAAAAAACATACAACACACAAAACCGGTGTAAACCGCTAGACAACAGACTGCAAGAAAACCATACCTTGGTCCTTGCCTCGACTGATTTCCACCTTGCGAGAATCCTAAACACATTAGTAATGTCGGTTAATTATTTATTAAACTCAAAGCTTACTAAGTATTTAACATGATTGTATGACATGTTTTAATGCCTATCTTACCCTAGGTTACCTTCATTATACACCCTAGGGTTAACTACATAAGTCACATTCTTTTCTGTTTTTTTTTTACAAGTTTTGGTCCGACCGACCCACCGTCCGACCCACAACTGGGTCGGACCCTCCCAGTGGTCTTCGGGTCTGAAAAACTTTACCTCGACCGACCCATGTCCGACCCAACCTTCTGGGTCGGTCCATTACAGACCCTTTTACTTCCTCAAAATCATGTCCGTCCGACCCACGTCCGACCCACCATTCTGGGTCGGTCCATGTGCGAACATTTTCCCTCCTTTTGAAACTTGACCGACCGACCATGTCCGACCCACCCTTTGGGTCGGACCATCACCGAACATTTTCCCAACATTTTACAGAGGCTCGACCGACCCAAAAACTGGGTCGCCCCTGGGTCGGTCGCCTCCTAATCTTACCCAAACTTTGCCAATTTTTACCAAACTTCTCCTAAGGCCTCTTAATGCTTCCTAGCAACATTTGGTAACTTTATCCACATACAACATCCATGAAACTCATTTTCTAACTCCTTAAGCCTTTACTTATTCCTTGTAAAAATTCCTTAACACTTATGTTATTTCATACTAGGTTTCCTAGATGGTGTTTCTCACCTATGGTAACTACTATCCCAAAATGCTTTCTCCTTGTTTTAAACATCATCTCCCAAGCATCATCTCTCACAACTAACTCCTTATATCATTACTTCAAATCCTTTCTCAAGTTCATACATTCTCCTTAGTTTACCAAAGTTTGCCTAAGTCTTTACTAAGTCCCAAAATGACTTTGGTACATACTAAAATCTCAAGCTCATGCCTAAGCCCTTATTACATCCTAAATCACCTTAATGCATCTCTTACACAAGAACAACACTTAACCATTTTAAATACTCCTTAACTTATCTAACTCATTTTAACACTTAGAACTTCACATTTGTTACCCAAATTTTGACATAGGTTCTCCTAGAACATTACTAACCCAAAACACATTGTTTTTACCAACAAACAACCAAGAACACTAAAAATCCATCAAGTACTTATTATACACAAACTTCACTTACAAAGCACTACATCACAATATAGTGCACAATTTAAATTGCATGGCACTTAGGCCCTTAAATGACATGGCTCTTAGGCCCTTAAAATGCACAAATCATAAACACTGAATTTCCACAATATATTTGCCTTTAACCTGCAAATACACTCAACAACACATATGCCTTTTACTAAGCTCTTGGGAACACTTTACTAAGTCATTCACCATTGGCTCTTTAGGTAGTTTAATAAGCATTTATAAGCTCATTTCTCCTAAGGCATTAAAATAACATTAGGTTAGTAGATTTACCTCTTTTGCAAAATAACTTCTTTCTTGTTTCCTTTAGAAAACCAATAGAGTACTTGATTCTTTGACAAGCTCTAAACAATATACAAACATTGAAATGAGTATTCAAGCTATAAGCTCCATCTCATTGTAAACCCTAGTTTTACATTGTTTCAAAAACATTAATGTAGTGTTTTACCTTGCTCTTTGAAGAGAGTTTGAATATCTAGCAAGAGAGGACTCCACCTAGTCCATGAAGAGTTGGAATGAAGCTAGAACAAAGTCACATAAAAGGCTCCTTCAATACATATTTTCGGACATGACAAAAACAAGGAGGAAAGGAAGTTTTTATTTGAGATTCCTTACCTAGAATCCAAGGAGAGTAATAATATGTAGTCAAACAAGCTCAAGCTCCTTCAATGGAGAAACTCCATGGCACCGAAATGGTTGTCTTGAAGTTTGGAGAAGATAGAAATGAAGAGCTTGAGGAGAGGAAGAGATTGGTGTGTTTGTTTTGATTTGGACAAGTGAGCAAGGTTTTACAAGAGATCAAAGCTTGTGTTTTAATGGTGGTGGTGGTTCTATCGTGAGAGAACAAAGAAGAAAGGAAGAAGAGAGGTGGGAAACCGTGTGAGCAAGGAAAGAAGAAATGAGAGAATGAGATAGAATTTACTTTATGAAGATATTTATACTTATAAAGTAAAAAGGGTACTTAAAGTTTACTTATTTTGTTAACAAGCTAACAAAGGTGGTGTGTCACCAACCTTAAAAACCGGCCCCAAATAGTAGTAGGAGGGTAATATAGTCTTTGTTTGTCAATTTAAATACTTATACAAACATATGTTACAAAATAGCTTATAAAAGTTACTATTCATAAAACAAGGCACATAGAAGTGAAATTTTTGATTTCCCACTAATATAGACACCCAAATGTGATATTATATAGTACACATATATATTTAAGAGTAATGATGGACATCTAGCCATTCAAAACTCATTTACAAGACAATTTTTCAAAAATGTGCTTTAAGACTCCTTAAAGCACATTTTGTGTTTAAACTTGTTTTCAAGCTTGGTTTTCTTTGGTAATTGTTTAATATGTTCATTAGTGTATAAATGAGGTCTTGGTAAGTTCATTAGGTCTTAACCAAGTTTATCCCAAGCTTAGAGCACATTTTGGCTCTTATTGACTTTAAAGCACATTTTGTGTTTCCTTTTGTTTAAATTTGTTTACTAATGTTTCTAAGACTCTTTTTAGTCTTAATACACCATATTTAAGTGTTTAAACAATATATTAAGGTTTGGGGTATTTCAATCTACCCCCCTTAAAAGAACTTTGTCCTCAAAGTTCATACTTCCACATATCCTAAATATTAGAACACGGGAACACTTATAAACAATACTTCCATATATTACTAACAACACACTTACATAACATTGGACTCCAGGTCCATACAACATAACATAACATTGGAACCAGGTCCATACACATAACATAACATGGACACAAGGTCCATACAACATTATCCACATCATTCAGACACAACGGTCTGTAACATAACAACATAACATAGACGATGTATTCAAATACACGTCGTACACACATAACCGAAACGGCTCTACCCCCCTTAAAAAGGGGTACGCCCCGTACCCTATACACATAAGAACTAAGAAGTAAACAATGACGGGTACTTCGCCTTCATCTTATCTTCCAGCTCCCAAGTGGCCTCCTCAACGTCCTGGTTAGACCAGAGAACCTTCACCAGTCTCACAGACTTATGGCGAGTGTCTCGAGTCTTAGCATCCAGAATCCGTACCGGAGTCTCCACTGATCGCATGGTCGGCTCTAAGGTTAGCCTTTCAGGCTGAAGCACATGAGACGGATGAGACATATACTTCTTCAACTGGGACACATGAAATACATCATGTACCTTGCCCAGCTCGGCGGGTAGGTCTAGTCTATAGGCTACCGGGCCGATCCGCTCCGTCACAACGTAAGGCCCCACATACTTTGGGCTCAACTTGCCTTTCTGGCCAAAACGAAACACTCCCTTCATGGGGGACACTCTCAAAAATACCTGATCGCCCACGGCGAACTCCAGGTCACGTCGGCGCACATCTGCGTACGACTTCTGTCTATCCTGAGCTGCTTTCATATTAGCCCTGATCTGGCGAACTTCTGCCTGAACTTGCTCAAGATACTCTGGTCCTATAATGACCGTCTCACTCGACTCATCCCAGCATAATGGCGTGCGGCATGGTCTACCGTACAAGGCCTGGAAGGGAGACATCTTGATCGAAGCATGATAACTGTTGTTGTAACTAAACTCGATCAGATGTAACTTATCAATCCAGCTGGTCTGAAAGTCAAGTGCACAAGCACGTAGCATATCCTCAAGTGTCTGAATGGTGCGCTCACTCTGACCATCGGTCTGTGGGTGAAACGCTGTACTCAATTTCAATTCAGTACCCAATGCCTCTCGTGTGGACTTCCAATATCTGGATAAGAATCTGGTGTCTCTGTCAGATACAATCGTTTTCGGTACACCATGATGTCTTACAATCTCTTTATCAAACAACATTCTGCCAATCTTGCCACTTTCCAAGTGTCCTTCATCGGAATGAATCGGGCCACCTTGGTCAGTCGGTCAACTATCACCCATATCATATTCAGACCTCCCCTTGTAGGCGGAAGCCCTACTACAAAGTCCATGGAGATATCATGGAACTTCCACTCAGGCACTGGCATTGGCTGTACCATACCACCAGGCCGTCGGTGCTCAAACTTGACCTTCTGGCAAGTGAGACACCTCAATACAATCACTAACATCTTTCTTCATTCCAGTCCACCAAAAATACCTTTTCATACCTTTATACATCTTTGAAGCTCCGGGGTGAATCGAAGTAGTAGAACAATGGGATTCACTCAATATGCGCTCTTCAACTCAGCTACCCCTAGGTATACACAAGCGGCCATTCAGCCTAATCAGGTCATCATCATGGAGTCTGAAGTCGTACTTCTGACCCTCGAATGTGCCATCAATAAGCTTCTGCCGGATCTCCAGCATGTACTGATCCGTCATCTGAGCACTCCGCACCTCTTCAACCAAGCCAGTATAAGAGACTAGCGAATGGAGAGAGTGTGCTCGGCGACTCAGCGCGTCAGCTACCACATTTGCCTTACCCTCTTTGTATTGCAGATTAATATCATAGTCATTCAGAAACTCAACCCACCTTCTTTGCCTCATGTTCAACTCTTTCTGAGTGAACAAGTACTTTAAGCTTTTATGATCAGAATAGATTGTCACACTTACCCCATACAAATAATGTCGCCATATCTTCAATGCGAAGACAATGGCACCCAATTCTAAGTCGTGGGTAGGGTAGTTCTCCTCATGCTTCTTCAGCTGACGGGAGGCGTATGCTACGACCTTCCCGTGTTGCATCAATACACAACCCATACCTCTGCCTGATGCGTCGCAGTAGACCTCAAAACCATCTGGACCGTCTGGTATAGTCAGGACTGGTGCAGATGTCAGAGCATCCTTGAGACTCGCGAAAGAACTCTCACAGTCAACTGTCCACTCGAATGGTGCATCCTTCTTCATCAAGGAAGTCATCGGCTTCGAGATACTGGAGAAGTCCTTCACAAACCTCCTATAATATCCTGCCAGACCGAGGAAGCTCCTGATATCAGTGACTGTCTTCGGCCTAGGCCAGGTGCGCACTGCATCTATCTTTGCCGGATCAACAGCGATCCCGGCATCAGAAATCACATGTCCAAGGAAAGATACTTGGTTCAACCAAAATTCACATTTCGAAAATTTGCATACAACTGGTTTCTCCTCAGAGTTTGTAACACATCTCTCAGGTGGCTTTCGTGCTCACCTCTAGATTTAGAATACACAAGAATGTCATCGATGAAGACTACCACTGACTTGTCCAACTGATCTTGGAACAAGCGGTTCATTAAGTCCATGAACTTGGCTGGTGCATTCGATAAGCCAAATGGCATAACTGTGAACTCATAATGCCCATACCTCGTTCTGAAAGCTGTCTTCTCGATATCACTGTCACGGATGGCAATCTGATGGTATCCGGAACGTAAGTCTATCTTGGAGAATACTGATGCTCCCTAAGCTGATCAAATAGATCGTCGATGCGTGGTAAGGGGTAACGGTTTTCACCGTAACAGCATTCAGCTCCCGATAATCAATACACAGGCGGAGGCTACCGTCCTTCTTCTTCACGAAGAGGACTGGCGCTCCCCATGGTGACACACTAGGGCGGATGAAGCCCTTGTCGAGTAGGTCTCTCAGCTGCTCCTTGAGCTCTGTCATCTCTGCTGGAGCCATACGATAAGGTGCTTTCGCAATGGGTCCAGTGCCCGGTACTAAGTCGATCTCAAACTCAACCTCTCGTGCTGGCGGCATGCCCGGCAGTTCCTTAGGAAATACATCAGGAAACTCCGACACTACCGGCACATCTGGGCTAAACTCAGGGTCTCTCTCTATGTCCTGGACATAGCAGAGGTACACATCACTCCCTCGTCGTAACTCACGATACATGGCCATGGCGGTGATGATCTGAGTCGAAGGCTCCCTGGGCCTCTGGCGGTAAGATATGGTAACCCCAGATGGACTCCGAAGAAGCAGTCGATGCTCGGCACACAGGATTCTGCCCTTGTACCGCTCCAACCAGTTCATCCCGACAATCACATCAAATCCAAGTCCGTCGAACTCTATCAGGTCGATCGGGAACTCTTCACCTCTGATTCGTACAATGACATCTCGGTGGTAGCGGGTACACCTGATCCGCTCTTTCGATGGGAGAGTGACCAAGAAGTCTGGCATCTCCTCTCCATCTAACCCCAGCCTCTTCGCAAAAGATAGCGAAACAAATGTGTGCGAGGCTCCAGAGTCGAACAGGATCGATGCATCCACGCCATTCACTGGAAAGGTACCGGTGAGGATTGTGCCGCTCTTGCCGGCTTCTGCCTCATTGCAGACACTCAATGTACCTCCCGTTCCGAGTGCACAGCCTAATTCATTGGCAAACTAATAAGTACTGGGTAACAACACGGTTGATATACTTCAATAACTCCACTTTATTCATTAACACTCCTCTTTACAACATCGTTGGTTTACATGATTGATATAACTTAACACATACATAACTCCCTTAACATATACTGGCTTAACACATTACAAAGTATACAAGGTTTAGAATTGTCTGAAGGTCAAATTCAAACGTCCGGGTTTCATGTGTGTGGCATTGATCACTGCCGACGGTGCGGTATTCAGTTTGATCTTTCTGATGCCATGATATAGCATCCTTGACTGCCCACCCATGATTAGTACATCTCCTGACTTAACATTAACTTCCTTGCGAGATCAGCACGCTTCTGCTCGCCATATACAAATACTGCGGTATCACCAATGGACCAAGACACCACGGGTACTCCCTTACTTAGAGACTCGGGTGACTCGTCCTTATCTTGGTGTAATCCTAACCGTCCACCTTTCTGGTAGAAGTTCACAATACACAAATCTGCTTCCACACTTGGAATTGATTCCGTTTCAACTTGTTGAGCAATTCCCACGGCGTGATTAACGACCGCACGGAACTCCTCAGGTATACTTGGTACCGTTGCTCCATCTTCGGCTCGCACTTCTTGATATGACTTGGTGTAAGGGTTCCAGTCCTTACCCATGCACATCATCTTCAATTGCATTCTTGATCCGTTCGGATATTCAGGTGTGTAGAAACCTCCAGGTTTAGCTCCAAGTTCGTCGCATCGTCTGATGATATGGACTTGTGCTTCCGGTGTCAGGTATCCACTTAAGAGTATCATACCTGGCTGGATAACCTGACATTGCTCCATTGGAAAGTCGGTGATGTTGATGGTGGTCTCTTCAGGGTTTGGTGTGGGTGGGATTGGATAACATATATTGAAGGTTCCTTTCAGTTTAGAATTATCTAATTAGGTGTCTTTCACACTATACTTTAACTCCTTACTCACATGATAAACACTTGAACTCACTAACACACATAAGCATGAAATGCGGTATGCAATCACTTATTACATTCAACAGTTTAGGCGGTACCTGGTCTAGAAGAGGGCCCTGGCGCCTCAGACCGGTCCACCACATTCAGGGTGGCCTTGCTAGGTCCCGACCCTTTCCCTTCTGGGAATCAGTATGCCTCTGATCGGTGGGTGGCTGGTTAGCCGTCTTCGGGCCATCAATAGCTGCTGTGGCCTTACCCTTCCACTGCCCCTTGGGCTTGTTGACTCTGCTGTTGGGGTTCCGGTAACACTCGTGGTCACGGTGACCCCACTTCTCGCAGTATCGACACTGCACCTCATTTCCTTGCAGTCCTTGCCGGGGTGGTCTCCATTGCACCACTTACAGTAATAGTGGCGCTCCGGTCCAGAGCCCGTGCTAGCTGCTAACACAATACACACTCAGTACTTATTTCACAACTTATCAACATACACATCAACTTATTACACATGATTAAACAATTACCCTTTGGTGGGTAAGAGCGTAGGGGCTTCGCGCCGCATAGCATATGTGAGCTTCAGTGGCTCCTCAGCGGTGGTGGTTTGGGCTTGGCCCTTGTCACCCTGGTGCTGACTCTTCTGGGGCTGGGGATAGGATTTCTTCTTCTTCTTTCCTCCCCCGTACCCCTGCGAACTCTGGCCCTCGCTCGTGGCCTTGCGCTTGTGCGCATTCTCCTCGTCCCTCAGACGGACGGTGATCTCCACCTTAGCAGCGGCATGATAGCACTCCTGTATTTAGGATGATCAGTCATGCCCCGCAATACATACTCACAAACTCACATTATTACTCACTTGTAGACTACACATATTCACATCACTCTTTACTTAAATTACCTGCAAGGTAGTATACTCAGCTGGCCCCATCCCATAGCGAAGACGGTGGCTGAGACCGTTGTAGAAACGGTTTACCAGCACCCGGTTCGAGTATCCCAGGTCCGGTAACAGGTGGACAAGGCCGGTGAAGGCTGTAGTACTCATCAACCGACACCTTGTCCCCCTGCCTCAGACTATCCAGCTCGAGGCGCTTGGCCTCTGAACGTGCACGGGGTAGTATTTGGCTCGCAGCAGAGCCGTGTACTCCCTCCAACCAAACTGAGGATCCGCCATCCGGTCCTCTCTCACTAGCTTCCACCAATTCTGTGCCGAACCCTTCAGTAGTAAGCGGCAAGACGGACCTTAGCCTCTGCGGGCACAGCCAAGGTCTCGTAGGCGGTCTCCAACTCGGAGATGTACGCCTCCAGCTTACGTGGGTCGGTCTCCCCATGAAATGAAGGGGGGGTCAAGTCTGCCAATGCCTTGACCCAGTTGGTCTCTCGTGGCGGTGGCGGTGGTGGCTGAACTCCGGGCATCTGCCCCTGCTGGATCGCAGCTACAAGCTGGGGTACCATCTGGGCCACAGCGGCTGCTACAGCCTCAGCCATAACCTGAGCCGTAGTGTTCTCGCCCTGGTCACCCCCAGTACTAGTACCACTTCCGCGGCCTCTACCGCGTGGTCTACCTGACATCTGTATTCACATGAGTATTCATTAGCAATATGCTTACACACTTATCGGTCCAACGATCGTAACGCTTCCCGACAATAAGGTATTTCCACACTTAGTTAGTGGTTAACCTTCCCATAACTGATCACTTAGGTAACTGTAGTTAGGTTTCCTAACTCGGTATATTCCTAAGCTCGGTATTCTAGTCATCAGAGCGATACTTCGCTCTGATACCACTTTTTGTAACACCCCTAATACGCACATGATACTAAATGAAATCGCAGCGGAAAAAACAACTAAACAGTAACTAACGCTTCGGTGCTACAACGCCGTCAACCACCCACGTGGTTGACAAGGCAGAACAATACACTTGTACCGGTCTGATGATCAGACTCCCGAGCAAATAAACTAAACCATAATTACATCATATACAATACCGAGTGTTTACATATACAACCACACTGTTAAACATCACTGTAAACTGTCACAACCAAATCCAACAACGCCACGGGAGCACAGGCGCATCCCGGGCCAACATCCCAAAAGTATACAAAAGTAAACCTGCACCCTAGGATCTAAAGCCACTCCGCTTCTTCGATCCTCATCCTGCAGTATAAGAAATATGGATCCCCCGAGGGGGTCAGCAACCCTTGGCTGGTATGGCTAACGCGCAGCCCATCGGCTACCGGGATACGCGCAGCTACTTGTCATTATAACATGGCATTCAATTATATACATAGCATAACATAACATGGAGCATGGCATCAATAGTGCATAGCTCAACAACACATACACAGTGGATTTTCACTCCACGATAACAAACCACAAGGGTCAAATAACATAAGAGCCTAGAGAGTGATTCACTCTCATGTCAAGCTCGTTAAACACACTCATTACCGTTCTGTTAGACGAACGAGTAACTTAAGTCACAGATGGTTCGGATTTAGTGACCCGAACACACCACACAAACACAGGTTCCCACTAAACCGATCATAAGTCAGAATAGGTAAGCTTTGGAAGAAGCTAGCGGGAGATCGAACGCCAAATTAAGGTGAACAATCTTAACAACATAAGAGTCGAATCTGATTCAGATATCTACTCTTAACTTACATGCATGACCGGACAACCGGATTCCTCACTTCCCAGTTAACACTTGTTAGAAGTTCATAGTGGAACTTAACGACCAACACACAATAGTTGGTAAGACTTGTTAGACACACACAAGGAAAGTGAGTCACACAACACATAACAATAGTATAAACAACTGTAAACTCATTACATGTTTAAATCTTATAACGTTGTAAACACACAGAAAAACATACAACACACAAACCGGTGTAAACCGCTAGACAACAGACTGCAAGAAAACCATACCTTGGTCCTTGCCTCGACTGATTTCCACCGTGCGAGAATCCTAAACACATTAGTAATGTCGGTTAATTATTTATTTAACTCAAAGCTTACTAAGTATTTAACATGATTGTATGACATGTTTTAATGCCTATCTTACCCTAGGTTACCTTCATTATACACCCTAGGGTTAACTACATAAGTCACATTCTTTTCTGTTTTTTTTTTTTACAAGTTTTGGTCCGACCGACCCACCGCCGACCACAGGGTCGGACCCTCCCAGTGGTCTTCGGTCTGAAAAAACTTACCTCGACGACCCATGTCCGACCCATCCCAACCTTCTGGGTCGGTCCATTACAGAACCCTTTTACTTCCTCAAATCATGTCCGTCCGACCCACGTCCGACCCACCATTCTGGGTCGGTCCATGTGCGAACATTTTCCCTCCTTTGAAACTTGACCGACCGACCCATGTCCGACCCACCATTTTGGGTCGGACCATCACGAACATTTTCCCAACATTTTACAGAGGCTCGACCGACCCAAAACTGGGTCGGCCCTGGGTCGGTCGCCTCCTAATCTTACCCAAACTTTGCCTTTTTACCAAACTTCTCCTAAGGCCTCTTAATGCTTCCTAGCAACATTTGGTAACTTTATATCCACATACAACATCCATGAAACTCATTTTCTAACTCCTTAAGCCTTTACTTATTCCTTGTAAAAATTCCTTAACACTTATGTTATTCATACTAGGTTTCCTAGATGGTGTTTCTCACCTATGGAACTACTATCCCAAAATGCTTTCTCCTTGTTTAACATCATCTCCCAAGCATCATCTCTCACAACTAACTCCTTATATCATTACTTCAAATCCCTTTCTCAAGTTCATACATTCTCCTTAGTTTACCAAAGTTTGCCTAAGTCTTTACTAAGTCCCAAAATGACTTTGGTACATACTAAAATCTCAAGCTCATGCCTAAGCCCTTATTACATCCTAAACCTTAATGCATCTCTTACACAAGAACAACACTTAACCATTTTAAATACTCCTTAACTTATCAACTCATTTTAACACTTAGACTTCACATTTGTTACCCAAATTTTGACATAGGTTCTCCTAGAACATTACTAACCCAAAACACATTGTTTTTACCAACAAACAACCAAGAACACTAAAAATCCATCAAGTACTTATTATACACAAACTTCACTTACAAAGCACTACATCACAATATAGTGCACAATTTAAATTGCATGGCACTTAGGCCCTTAAATGACATGGCTCTTAGGCCCTTAAAATGCACAAATCATAAACACTGAATTTCCACAATATATTTGCCTTTAACCTGCAAATACACTCAACAACACATATGCCTTTTACTAAGCTCTTGGGAACACTTTACTAAGTCATTCACCATTGGCTCTTTAGGTAGTTTAATAAGCATTTATGAGCTCATTTCTCCTAAGGCATTAAAATAACATTAGGTTAGTAGATTTACCTCTTTTGCAAAATAACTTCTTTCTTGTTTCCTTTAGAAAACCAATAGAGTACTTGATTCTTTGACAAGCTTAAACAATATACAAACATTGAAATGAGTATTCAAGCTATAAGCTCCATCTCATTGTAAACCCTAGTTTACATTGTTTCAAAACATTAATGTAGTTTTTTTACCTTGCTCTTTGAAGAGAGTTTGAATATCTAGCAAGAGAGGACTCCACCTAGTCCATGAAGAGTTGGAATGAAGCTAGAACAAAGTCACATAAAAGGCTCCTTCAATACATATTTCGGACATGACAAAAACAAGGAGGAAAGGAAGTTTTTATTTGAGATTCCTTACCTAGAATCCAAGGAGAGTAATAATATGTAGTCAAACAAGCTCAAGCTCCTTCAATGGAGAAACTCCATGGCACCGAAATGGTTGTCTTGAAGTTTGGAGAAGATAGGAATGAAGAGCTTGAGGAGAGGAAGAGATTGGGTGGTGTTTGTTTTGATTTGGACAAGTGAGCAAGGTTTTACAAGAGTCAAAGCTTGTGTTTAATGGTGGTGTGGTTCTATCGTGAGAGAACAAAGAAGAAAGAAGGAGAAGAGAGGTGGGAAACCGTGTGAGCAAGGAAAGGAAATGAGAGAGAGAATGAGATAGAATTTACTTTATGAAGATATTTATACTTATAAAGAAAAGGGTACTTAAGTAGTTACTTATTTTGTTAACAAGCTAACAAGGTGGTGTGTCACCAACCTTAAAAACCGGCCCCAAATAGTAGTAGGAGGGTAATATAGTCTTTGTTTGTCAATTTAAATACTTATACAAACATATGTTACAAAATAGCTTATAAAAGTTACTATTCATAAAACAAGGCACATAGAAGTGAAATTTTTGATTTCCCACTAATATAGACACCCAAATGTGATATTATATAGTACACATATATATTTAAGAGTAATGATGGACATCTAGCCATTCAAAACTCATTTACAAGACAATTTTTCAAAAATGTGCTTTAAGACTCCTTAAAGCACATTTTGTGTTTAAACTTGTTTTCAAGCTTGGTTTTCTTTGGTAATTGATTTAATATGTTCATTAGTGTATAAATGAGGTCTTGGTAAGTTCATTAGGTCTTAACCAAGTTTATCCCAAGCTTAGAGCACATTTTGGCTCTTATTGACTTTAAAGCACATTTTGTGTTTCCTTTGTTTAAATTTGTTTACTAATGTTTCTAAGACTTTTTAGTCTTAATACACATATATTTAGTGTGTTTTAAACAAATATTAAGGTTTGGGTATTTCAGTGAGGTATTGAATAAGTTAAACCAAGGCCTAGTGAGGAATAACCCATCAATGCCCTAAGAGTAAGCCAGATTGCCACTAACAACTTTGTTATGTTGTTAGGAATAGTGTGTTCGTCGATTGGATTGTTAGATTCCTTGTGTAATAACCTCGTTATTGTATTGCCTTGATGCATTGTGGTTTGACTAAAATGAACTCCATGTTATATCCGACTAAGTGGGAGTTACCCGGTTAGCGCTCGGGGTATGCGAATTCATCTTGCAGCGTTAAGTGAGCCCTGGGGGCGATGTATTATTTTAAGGTACACCGAAGATGTACCGTTCGAGAGTAGGACGGGGGGTGGTGGGTTACATGGGTGGTATTAGTTTTTAATTACTATGTATGAAGGAGGTTGATAAGACCGAATATGTGTCCGGCATCCAGTGTTGTAGACTAGGTATAGTAAAGAAATGATGTTTGAGTATTGTATTTGTGTTGTGAATTCGGATGGTTCCAGGTTCCATCAGGACGTTAGTATGAGAGTAGGCAAGGTTAGCCACATGGGTGGCTAACGGCGTTTGTTCACCCTCGTGTGATTAGAATTCCGCTGCGGGTGAGTAAGAGTAATTAGATCGGTTTAAGAGGGTGGTAATGACGAGATTAACGGTTGGGTGTGACAAAAATGGTTCAGAGCGAGCGAAGTATCGCTTGATGACTTGAAATACCGGCTTAGGAAATACCAGTTAGGAATTAGAGATTAGGGTATGGGTTGAGTAGTAGCGTGAGAGAGCGCTAGTTAGGAAACTTCCAGTATGATTGGACACCTACAATACCAAACCTCCCTCCACAACCCCTGCATTATTAAAAGCTCGGGAAAGAACACCAGATAGAGGGAAACCCAATTGGGCAGTTAGTAAATATATTTCAATCTGAACCAGAACCTGTATGAGGTAGAACCCGAGGAACGGAAATCCCGGAGACGGATCCCGCCTGTCTAAAATGACAATAACTGCATGCAATGACGAAAGGTGGAGACATCCTAATCCAAGTAGGGACAGAAGGTGGCAGGCCTGGGGCGAATGCTTAGCAGTCGTGAACACAGCTGGTCGAGCAGAGCAGTGAGAAGGATTGCACCAATCTCGTGCGACCAGACGGACTTATGAGAAATACAGAACAGGGGAACATGTCTACGGAACCGCCACCAAGTAACTAATACGAAAACTCGGTAGCTAAACCGACCAAGAATCTGTCAAGAGTAGGTACACCCACCCTGCCACACCCGAAGAGGTTGCAAGACCAACGGGCACAGCTTAGACAGCTACAAGCATAAATACGGGATATACCCGAATAGGATACAGAATTAGTACCTAAATAAGTTAAACTCAGTAACCACAGTAAAGAGGTGGAAAACGAGCAACGAGGTAAAGCATAGAATTAAGTAATTAGGAATCAGAGAGTGGAGGAGCACTATATGAATGACAGCCATGTCAAGAGGAATGAGAAGCAGCTCCAAGGAGCAGTCTATCCAATTAAAGGACAAAAGAAGAGCCGACAAGGCTACCAATACCATAGTGAACAATACCGTGACGGTATGAGTTAACCCAAAAAAGCCAGTAAAGCGCACTTGCACGGCAAAGTGCAGAAGTATAGCGGGACTAATAGAAGATGAGCTTTGGCAAGCGAACAGTACTTAGCAAGTACCAAGACGCAAGAGAAAGCCAAGATAGCACACAAACCCTAAGAATTCTGATGAAACGAAAACCTTGGAAAATGCCTAAAGGCCTGACCACGTTTGTTATTATAGAACATACTAGTCTGCCAGGGAGTCAGACTTAGTAAGAAGCGACTGTAACACCCCTACTCTAAATCCAGTTTAACTAGCGCGCCTAACATAATAATCAGTCGATTCGCATCGGTAATTAAAAGACGTACACAAAAGAAACCGGGTGTTACCCGCCATTACCCGCCCATACGAGTAACGAAGCGTTACCATCTATCCAATCACACTACGCTGTGATGACAGAGATTCAATACAACTAAATTACAAACCGAATAAAATTCCAAAAGAACAGTGAGCCATCTATCTAACTAAATTCCATAATGTTCGAAAACAGTAAACTTAAGTAACCGTGTCGCATATGGGTAGACCGTCGACTATCCCAAAACTCCCGCGCTCGCGTTTGAACTTAACGCTCCAATCCTGAAAGTGGGGGCCGTATGGCTCAGCCAACGCTGAGCACGAACTTATAACCTTCATGAACCCTAAGACTACTCAAGTTATTTAGCCCAATTGTTAACATGCTGTTCCAATTTCATGCTGTACCCATTTTCATTTACAGTAACAATATAACAATAATCATCACACATATAAGTCCATACAATAAATTCATACAATCACCATAACGATCCACAACAAGCAATAAGCAAGTATATAAACAACATCAATAACGGTGCGAGAGTTACACTCTCTTGGACAATCTTGTTATACGGCCTAGAGGCATTCTTGTTTCGTTGTTCAGGGCTAAGAATATTTCCTTATATCATTTCGTAACTTTTATTTAGTGTTTAATTAAGTTGGGCGTCATGTTAGGACAACCGTATAAACTTCCTCTTCAGGAGCAGTCGCTCTGATGCACTTTAACAGTGCAGTTTGTCAGGAGTCCGCAGAGGCCTGACGGCCGGAGCCATTTTTACTTAACTTGTTCAATTAAAGTGGGCGTCATGTTAGGACAACCCGTATAAGCTTCCCCTTCTGGAGCAGTCGCTCTGGTGCACTATAATAGTGCGGTTTGTCAGGAGTCCGCAGAGGCCTGACGCCGGAGCCATTGCACCAACAGCAGTGCCCTCTGACCAACGATCGTATCCGGCTCGTTGGAGTTTCCATAGCGAGAGAACCCTATCCGGTCGTTCCCTCTCTTTGGTGATCACCTATGCGCAACCATGTAGTCCGTGACTACCCTGGGTTTATTTTCCTATCTTATTGTTTACTTAATTCCACCATGTAATTCGGTCCGTGACCTTTACCTAAGATCTATGCTTAGGTTATGTAGAGTGTATTCTCAATGTAAGGACCTTTAGGTCGTTTACCTTCGCCTAGACGTCGCCTAGGCTGCGTTCATCCTCAGGTTTATATAATAAGATCACAGTTATTTTCTTTTACCATTTCCATATTACCATCCACAATCCGATCCGAGTTTTCGTATACAATTTCCAAATTGTAATCCGTCGCGTAAAATAAAGGTCGCGAAACAATAAGCATTTAAATCCACAACCACAACACATAGCAAACATATCACTCTTGTCATGCATACACACATACCAGAACCCGAGGAGGCCCTCAGGAACACTCGGACCATACAGAACGTACCGTACACCGATGTAGTGCTAGCGTGTAGAATCACGCTCACCCTTTAATCCTTCGTAACTCAACACTCGTAACTCGGACTACTGAAAATTATATTCTAACATTAGTATTTACATCCCGAACCTACCTCATCGTGTCAAGATAAGCTCTAACCTCTATCATGTAATTTATTCTTAGTCGATTATCCGTTCAACTTGTTTTTTTTGTTACTCTTGGGATCTAGATATTATTGTACGTTACAGTTTGCGAGTACGCGTTGTTCGTTAATTCGACAATATTTTTCCATCGAGAATTAAATCCTTTGATAACTTACATATTACCTGGTCGTTTACGTGTATGTATACATTCTTTGTATATGTGGTCGTTTACGCTCCCGTTCTCACGTGGGTGCATAGTTAATTACATATGCATGTGTTTAATATATAGTTGTTGCTATATATATTAATTTTAATCACGTTACATTTTATTTCTAACCATATAACAACGTACATGACTTGCCGGTCATATTATATGTTGTCATTTCCTTAGAAGTCATGTTATACGAATTGTAACATTCTCGTAATGAATTTATTCGTCATTTCATGCAAACGTTCATTAGGTATGTTTATGCTATAATAATTTCTTATGACATACCCCTTTATATCTTAACATAATGTCATTTATTCCATTACAACCTTGTTTTGCTTCCTCTCTTATTTAATTATAACATATGTTTTCAACCTTACCCTATATAGACAATATATACATATATATACGTAACGCACATTCAGTACCACATTGTACATCTTTTGGAAATTTACGTTTCTTTCCCATCTCTTTTTATTTATTTACCAACCCAACCGAATTTTTATTCTTATAGCATTTCTACTCCTATTTGATTATAACCTAAGGTTTTTCAACCTTAATATACACACCATGCATATTTATATTTACGCTCCAGCCACACTATTTATATATATATACTTTCGGAAATCCCTTCCAGCTCATAGCTTTCTTTTTATTTGTAATTTACCTTTCTTTATTTTGTATACTTACAATTGTAACACTTAACTTTATATTATACATAATAATTATTTAAATCTCAATTTCAACCTAGATTTTTCTTCCAAATTTCATATAGCTCACTAACTTAATTTAATTTCCCGTTTACACCCTAACTTCCGGTAATTTACAACTTATCCCCTATAGTTTTATAATAGTTACATTTTAAAACCAAAACTATATATTATACACTTAATTTGTTATATTACCAAAAATACCCTGAATTTTTTAATTATCCCAAACAAACCCCTAGGGACTTTAAAATCACATTACAGTCCTTATATTTTCCGTATTTCTACTCCAGACCCATATTGTTCCAAAGATTCCATTTTTCGTTTAAAATTTATTTAATCTTCTATATAGTTGATTTAAATTCCAAAATTAGTCAAACCTCTTATATGGTCATAGTTGACCATTATATTCCTCTCTCTACCCACATTTCCTTTTTATTTACGAATTGCCCGACTTTATTTCCTTTCTTTGCATTTAATCCCTTTTACTTTTATAAAATTTATATTTTATATTTTTAAATTTATGAATAAATGCCTACGGTTTTTAATTGTGTTCTATACCCCATAATTTATTAAATTCCGGTTTTTACCCCCATATAAAATCCTTTGTTCATTTAAATGTTTATGAGTTTTATAACTTGTTCAAATCCTATTATGACTTAATACTCCTCACTAATATTTCCCTAAGGTGTTCGTAGATAATCATGTTTGTTATAATTTCAATTAACACCAAAAATCTATATAATTCTTTTTCCTTAATCCAAAATTCAATAATTACGATTTAAGGTTTGAATAAGTAATATACTTGGCTTAAGAAAGTTGCCTTAAATATAGCTTAAATTTAGCTCCAAAATATCATTAAAATGTTTCCAAAAAAAATCACTAAAATCCCCACGGTTGTTCTAGTTTATTCCCAGCTGTTTTTGTATCATTTTTTTTTCCATGTTATATAGCACAAATTTGATTACGTGGGTTATATTTATCTAGCTTCACTAAACTATCATCCCACAACTTCCGGTCTAAATTTAATGTGCAGATTACACTAGTATGTATGCTCATGCTCCTCGGCAATAACCTTACTGTCACCGTATCATGAATTCTAAAACTTTAAAGCATGGGTTAGGCTTTAGTTTACCTTGTTCTTGGTCACTAAACTTTCTGCCCAGCATTCTAGTCCCCTTGGTATTATTAATCTGCTTTCTTCTCCAGCCTTCTATCCCCTCGGTAATGGTACATATTAGATTAGTTTTGTATTACTAATTTTTTTGTTTAAAAACCCACGTAACTTTAGACCTCAGTATGTGAGTTACCTGGTTAAATTTTTGGTTTGATTTCCCCCCTTGAAATGTACTGCAACTTCCAAGCGCTTTCATGAGGTGGTGCCCCCATCAGCCGTAGCATGCATTAGGAAAAAAAAAAAAGTGTTCAGTCCATGGATTCTCCAGGACTTGTTTAGTTAGTTTAAGGCATGAATCTTAGAGCATTACAAGAGGGATGCTTACCATTAGTTTGCAGAGGTTTACCAATAGCTTCGGTCACCTAACAGAGGAGAAAATGGGTCTTATTTTCATGAAAAGTCAGGGGAAGAAAGGTCAAGAGGAAGAGCTAAAAAAAAAACTGTTATACACATCGGTTTATACCTCAGCTCTTGAGAGTTTTCATGGTGAGTTGCAGCAGCGTTTTTTATTCACCAAAGGGAGCTGGGAATCCCTTCAGTAAGTGCACATGAGAGGGTGGAAGAGGGTGTTAATAGTAGTTCATTTTCGGACACATATCTCAGTAGGAGAAAGTGACGTTTTTAGAGCATATTCTCACCTTATATTGCTTGGTACTTCCTGTTTGCTGCTGCAGGTTTCTCAGTGGCGGTTTAGTTCCAAGAAAGGCTGGGAGAAACTCCTTCAGTTGGTGTACATAGAAGATTTTGAGAGGGTTAATAGGGGTGTATTAATTCTGGACAGGAACCGAGAGAAGAAGGAGGAAGGTTTGTGCTTTCTCACCTTCTTTTGATGGCTGTTGTTGCAGGTTGACAATGTCAGCTTTGTTTGTACAAGAGGGAGACTGAAGATTCTTAAAACTAGCGCAAGGAGGAGAGTTAAACCAGTGTTTGAAGAAGCATTTCTTTTCGGACAGAACAGAGAAACAAAAAGGGACGTGAAGTTTATTGTACTTTCCTTACCTGTTTTCACCATGTTACTGTTAGCTGTTTCAGGGTCGTTTTGCTCAAGGAAAACTGGGAAGGAGAACTCTTTCAACTGGTGTAAAGAGAGGGTTTTAAACAGCATTGAAAACAGTGTGTTTTTCGGACAACACAGAGGGGAAAATATGGAGTTTCATATCATTTTGCTTACCAGGTTTTACCAGGCTGTTGTTGGCTGATTCAGGCGGTTTACTGGTGTTCAAAGAAGTTGGGACTTCCTTCAGTTGGTGCGTAGGAGAAGGTTCAAGAGAAGTGTTAAGAGCATTATCTTCAGGACAAGGCAACCGAAGAAAAAGGAACAAGAAGTTTCATGCGGTTCTTTTCCTCACCTTATTTGACTGCTGCTGTTGCTTGTTACTGCAAGGGGACAACGGTGGTTCTTGTCTGCTCAAGAAGGCTAGGAAAATGCTCTTCAACTGGTGCGAGAGAGGAAGGAAAAACTGTGTTGAAATTGGCAGATTATCGGACACAACAGAGGAGAAATGAGAATGTGTTTCAGTTTTTTTTTTTTCATGCTCACCGTTTCTGCTAGTATGATGATGTATGGCTGTATTGTGTCGGTTCTTGCTCAGTGGTTTCAGGGTTGTATGTGCAGGAAGGTTGTGGGTAATTTTCTGGTGTGGAAGGTGGGGTTAGAATGTTTAAAACACAAGAGAAAGGTGGGAGATGATCATGGCTGTTGGAGTTTGTTTTCTGGTTGCAAGTTTGTTGATGTTCTCGGTACAGAAAGCAGGATGGGGTTGGGTGTTGCAGTCAACAGAAAAAGAAAGAAGAAGGTGAGTTTCTATGAGTATGGCAGTATGGTCTGAAGGAAAGGTGGGTGTTGGTAGTATTGACAACCGCACCAGAGAAAGGAAATAAGCAAGGGAGTGATATTTTGGTAAGGTTATGTCATAATGTGTACTTGTTGTCCCTCTTTCCCATGTACTTGTTACTGTCCTCTATCCCTCTTTTCTTGTATGCAGGCGGCTGAATGGATGGGCTGGAGCTGAGTTACAGCCGAAGGAGTAAGGAACTAGGGAATGATGATGCTAGTGCTAGTTTTTTTTTTCCAATTCAACCTTTAGATTGTACTTGTCCATGCTTGTCTAATCTAGTTTTTTTTTTGTCTTGTTCCTTCCTGGTTGCAACAACCGAGAGAAGGGTGGTGGAGGTGGGCTGGAATTTTGTCTCAGCCAAGATTTAAGGGAGAAAGGAGAGGAATTAGCTAGTTAGGATTTTATTTAGCTAGGTGTACTTGTAAGGTATTTTTCTTTGTTTTCTATCTTGCTTTTCAGCATTTCTTTTCCCTTCTTTTACATAGGTATACGGTTATACACTTGGGAAAGATTTTCCTTTTGACTTTAATGTATTAATAATGCACATTAATGGTGTATAATGAATTATTAATATGTTGGATGATAGTATATAATATTCCTTGTTTAAATGTGTATAATTGAGTGATGTTGTCTTTGAAATCTTGGTTTGACTATGTAAATCATCCCATGTAATTTTATCACTTTAATTGTGACATTGATATATGTATTAGAATATTACATATAGTATTAGTTTTAGGAGCTATTTTCTCCTTAATGTTGTTCCCTCTTGATTAGAGGTTACATGTATGATTTAGTGTCCATTTTGGACTATGCATTTATACACCAACATTTATGATAAGTATTGCTCATTAGATGATTTATTGTTGATCATCTAGCTATATGTAATTTAATTCCTTATTAAGTAAGGTAATTAGTGTTTGGGGTATTTCAATCTACCCCCCTTAAAAGGACTTCGTCCCGAAGTCTCATTTCTGATCAATTGTTCCTAGGAAAATCTAGTTCCATGACTAACTTCAGTCCTAGGGATCAAGTCCCGTATCTCCATACTCAAAATACAGCAGGTGCATAAACCAACTCATCCAAGTGCAATAATAATATGCATCTCATAGCTTAGTTGTATCATACAATTTCACACATCCAGACAAGGTGCATCATAAGTGCCCAATACCAATACATAAATCCCCACATAGACTCCGATAACCAACCAAGTATCACATATGATACATAAACATATCACCATGTGCATACGTGCACAAACTACAAACCTGATATACAGCAGTATGCCTTGCATACGATACAATCAAGACAACACCACCAACATAAGTTCATCCAAGTGCTTAAAGCACGTAAATTCCACAACATATCAACTATGCCCCGCATACGCACAACAAACAACAAAAACAACATATAATCTTGGTATACGCCAAGAGGCTCTACCCCCCTAAAAAGGGTTACGCCCCGTGACCCCCAAAGTATCAAACAACTGCTATGTAAAGAGCGCTAGATACTTGGCCTCCCTTATTCTCGTATAGAGGATGAAGAGTGGAGTCCTCTCTTATTTGAGACGTGCGTCTAAGTTTAAAATATATGAATGGTGAGTCACGTACTTCTTCAGCTAAAAAGCATGGAGCACTTGTGCGCTCTCCCAAACGCGTTCTAATGGGCCCACTCGCTCCGTAGTGAGGTGCAGACCCATGAACATAGGGCTCGATTTGCCCTTTCGTTCTTATCGGTGTTTTATAGATTATTTATTAGTAGTAACTTATTGATTTTCCCATTTCAATGTGACTGTGTTATGCACGGTCTTTCATGCTTTAGGAAACAAGGTATCTTAATAGTACGAATGCTCGATTAGATGTAGACCGCCTATCCTGATATCCTGCATTACTAGCGCTCATGCGCGTACTATGTCGTCAAGTGTTCTTTGAATTTATTCACTGACTTTTAGTTGAGATGAAAAGTGGCATTGATTATCGTTGGTACTTAGTGCTCCTTGCACTTCTGTCTTGAGACATACTAGTCTATATATTCACGGAGATAATCCTTGTCATCCCGTGTCTTCAAGTTGTTTTGTTCCGGAGTAACATGTTAGTTGTAGTATTTGTTAAGAATTTCCCAAGGTTGTTTGTTGTATATATTTTGTACATCGGCCTAATAACGGTGCTTGTGTGGTTCGCCCTGCTCTTTGCTAGGGAAATTTATTTGTTTGTTCTACTTCTTTCCGCATCCCGTGTGGGTATGCTCCATGGCAGTTGAGGCGTTTGCCACCTAGTATGTTTTATATCCTTTCTACTTTTCGTGTTGTTCTATCTGGAGCGTAATTATATATGTTTGTGATTTTCTTATCATCGAGTTCTAGTGAGTTCCACTCATCTGGTCTTTGCCAACTTATTTGTTTCCAATGACTATTGATAACTCGCTTCTGCGCGTACTATCTCTTGACCGATTTGGTAATTGGTCATTGTTACAGTTGTCTTAAAGTTCAGGGCATCCGCTAGTATGCTAGCCCTGCCTTTCTCTTATTTCATAATGATGTGTTTGTGTTTAGCCCGTTGTGAGTAGAACGTATCATTGCTCTTTACCTGGGCATGCGGTGGTTGCTATGTCGTACAATATTGTTTGTGTCTTAGTATGTAGAATGGTTCTCTTAATGTCCCTCTTTCGGGTGGCAGTTATCATCATTAGTCGGTATCTTCTGGGTGGTGTAGTTTGTTAATGTTAGTAGATCCTTTATCTTTATAAGTGTTCACATATTCGCTTGCTCATTTAGAAAGTTTTCATGTCTTGTCACTTTGCTGACTATCAGCACTCTCGTATGTCGGGAGATTTCCCTTTATATTGTTGTGTTTTAATCACTCCCTTGTGGAGTTACGACCCTGGTCGTATTATACTTGATGTTTTGGTTTCTTTAGTCTCGTTGCTTTAACTAAGACTCTCCCTATTAATTTATTCGAGGTAGTTATTTGTACTGGTTTAGGTTTGTGTCACTGTCCGTCACACGTTTATAATTTGTGAAGTATTCTTTGTCAATCTCCTTCTCAACAATATTGGGGTGTGTCCCGAGGCAATTGTTATGTTTCTCTGGGTCCCCTGCTCAATGGGCATGATTATGTGTTTTATGTCTTGTGAATGTTTGCAATATGGTGCCCTGATGGGGAGGTTTATATTGTAATATCACGAGGAAGTTTTCTCTCCTGTTATTGATTTCATTACTGACATAAATTTACTGAGGTTCTGAAGGGTTCTACGATCATTTGTATAGACAAGTATTTGTTGGCCTATTGTTTAATGAGTTGTTTATTGAAGTGATTTTGCATTGACTCCCAGTCATTGTTATTTGGTTCATATATGCGCGGTTTAGCGCTTGTTAGTTGTTTTGGCTTTTGTATTTATAAGTTATTCGTGTTATTTGAGGTACGTATTATATTTCTCACTTCCCATCATTTTCTGGGTTACACCATTCGTTACGTTTCCAGATCCGGTGGGGAAGATTCACGTTTCCTCCTTTGATGCGAGTTCTTACTGTAGTTTGTCTTAGAATGGTTTTCGTTATTATTCGCCTCGTTCCGGGTGTCGCTGCCCTTTTGGCATATGTTGGAAGGTAGTCGGGGCGGTAATTTTGCTCTCCTTGACTAGTGTCCTCCTAGAAATACATTAGGTGTCTTTACTTAGGCTTGTGTCTTGTATTATGAATCAAGTAGTTGTTATTGTTTACTTTATATACTTATTATCCTTGACAGTCATCACGTTAGCAGACGACATGTCTGAACACGTACTTTTCTTATGTCATGTATGGCGAAATACCGTCGGTAGTAGCCGCTCTCTCTATGTGGGAATTCCATTCAATGATCAGTGTGATCAAATGGAATAACAATGTTACCATAACAAGAGTATAAATTGATAAAGTGTAGTGAAACTTCTTGTATAACCACTCTATTTAATCATACCTGTTGTATAGAATTCTCTGATGGGAGTTTTTATGTTATATACATAGGTACTATCACGTGTGTATTGAGCACAAAATCTTTAATGCCCTTACACTAGTTATGGGGATGTTTATGGGTGGAGGAAGTCAATGCTCCATGTTCGCTTCGTGTAGGAAGTTTGAATTCAAGTATGGTATATAAACTCTTATCTCGACATTTGTTCGTTCACAATGATTATGGTACTCTTTGTAATTGTGGTACCTTGGGTGTTAATTGTTGAAGTATTCGACACTGGTTCGCATCAACGGTGTGATCAGTTTATGTAATGACTGTGTTGCGCTACAATACGTTTGATCTTGATCCTATTGAGTGTTAACATATTTTTCCTTTTCCGGTATTCATTATATGTTTACGTGTGCCATTGTGGGCATAATACCAACCCTCATTACTACGTGATCGTACTTCATATTACGACTCCTACATATTTGGGAATGAGTTGTTATTTTCTTTTTATTTACATTTGTTGATTTTAATGTATCCTTACTGTATACAGCTGGTCCACATTGATTCTTTGGTTTCCTACCATCGTTAAGGATAGTGATGCATTTAGGAAGTGTTATAACATTTGTATGGGGTCATGGTCGTCTTAAGGACTCAACATTTGTCATCGATAGCGGTTGGCATTCGATGCCGGTACGCGTCTATGGCGTTTGGCTCTTAAGCCGATATTAATTGTTCGTTAATGTCTAACTGGTGTAATTGTTACGAGCTGTTGTATGCCCATTTTGATATGATGGTCGGACTCATTGGGTCCTTTCGAGGTTATAGGCCTCATGTTTTAAGGGCTTTGTATTCCTACTTATGGCAGGTTGTACTTAGAGGATTTGTACTAAAGTTGTACGGGTGTTCGGTGATCATAGTAGTCATGGCATCGTTCACTGTGGTCTTTACGGCCTTGTAAGGTTTAATTGTAGGTGCAGCACTTGCGGTGGCAAGTGCGCGAGGTAGGAAGAATTATTGGTATATTGGTTTTCATGGCGCTTGATGTAGCAAGCGCGCCATGCAGGTTGAGTTATTGCTTTGGTAGTGGTTGGTCTCGGGGACGCTTCGGTTGGTTGAGGACGGCTAAGATAATTTATCTTGAAAAGAGTAGTATTGTGGTTATTATTACAGTTCGTTAAGGTACGTGAATTTCTCTAGGGTAGTTCTCTTTCCGGGTGTTATAAATTAGGCTTTTTCCTGAGTTTGTCTTAAGTTTCATCGTGAAGGAAGGAGGGCGTTTGACGTATGTGTTTATGTAGATAATTTATTTGGTTAAGGGTTTGTGGCTTCCTAGATCGCGCTGAGTACTAGTACCAGCGCCTAAGGTTCCCGCAAAGTTTGGGGTATTTTTCCCCTGGGTGACTCCTTTCCCCTTCAAATTGTTCGTGCTAACTGGGGTCTGCCCCGCGTAGCTACCATGTGGTGCTTCAGGTCCGGCAGATGGAGTACCCCGGTTGTCTACGGTATAACATTCCTGTCTTGGGGTTGCGTTTCAGCAATCTTGGTTAACTGAACAGGGTCCTATGTTTAATTATGAGTCGACTCGATAGTCCTTATGGATTCATTGTATTGTAACTCTCTCATCTATTTTGGTATCGTAACATTCAGGGCAGCCATGTCGGTTTTCCCGACCAGGAGGAATTCTCCGTCTCCTTGGCGCCTTTCATTGCTTTGCCTTCACGTCGACCTTTGAAGTGTGGGCAGCGGCGGGTGGGGTACCACTGCTCTTTCCAGGGATATTCTCCCATCGAGCTAGTATGGCTCTATGTTATTCGGAATCGCAGGACCTCCAATACCCCCGTCATGCCTCGTTCTGTGGTTTCTACTTCTTCTCGACGTCTGTAATACGGCATGCTATGTCTTTACTCGGTAGTTCACCGTGTAGTAACTAGTAATATTGCAATGCCATTAAGGCTGATATTGTTACGCATTCGCGTTATTAACACACTGGTTCGTTTAAGACCAGATGTCTCGTACCTCGCAAGCGTTCCCCGTATTCCCAATAATCCTAGGCTCACTGTCTTAACCCTAACTATCTCGTCATCAGAGCGGTACTCCGCTCTGATACCACTTTTGTAACACCCCTACTCTAAAATCCAGTTTAACTAGCGCGCCTAACATAATAATCAGTCGATTCGCATCGGTAATTAAAAGACGTACACAAAAGAAACCGGGTGTTACCCGCCATTACCCGCCCATGCGAGTAACGAAGCGTTTACCATCTATCCAATCTACACTACCGCTGTGATGACAGAGATTTAATACAACTAAAATTACAAACCGAATAAATTCCAAAAGAACAGTGAGCCATCTATCTAACTAAATTCCATAATGTTCGAAAACAGTAAACTTAAGTAACCGTGTCGCATATGGGTAGACCGTCGACTATCCCAAACTCCCGCGCTCGCGTTTGAACTTAATCCGCTCCAATCCTGAAAGTGGGGGCCGTATAGGCTCAGCCAACGCTGAGCACGAACTATATAACCTTCATGAACCCTAAGACTACTCAAGTTATTTAGCCCAATTGTTAACATGCTGTTCCAATTTCATGCTGTACCATTTTCATTTACAGTAACAATAAACAATAATCATCACACATATAAGTCCATACAATAAATTCATACAATCACCATAACGATCCACAACAAGCAATAAGCAAGTATATAAACAACATCAATTAACGGTGCGAGAGTTACACTCTCTTGGACAATCTTGTTATACGGCCTAGAGGCATTCTTGTTTCGCTGTTCAGGGCTAAGAATATTTCCTTATATCATTTCGTAACTTTTATTTAATTTGTTTAATTAAGTTGGGCGTCATGTTAGGACAACCCGTATAAACTTCCTCTTCAGGAGCAGTCGCTCTGATGCACTTTAACAGTGCAGTTTGTCAGGAGTCCGCAGAGGCCTGACGGCCGGAGCCATTGCACCAACAGCAGTGCCCTCTGACCAGCGATCGTATCCGGCTCGTTGGAGTTTCCATAGCGAGAGAACCCTATCCGGTCGTTCCCTCTCTTCGGTGATCACCCATGCGCAACCATGTAGTCCGTGACTACCCTGGATTTATTTCCTCATCTTAATTGTTTACTTAATTCCACCATATAATTCGGTCCGTGACCTTTACCTAAGATCTATGCTTAGGTTATGTAGAGTGTATTCTCAATGTAAAGACCTTTAAGGTCGTTGACCTTCGCCTAGACGTCGCCTAGGCTGCGTTCATCCTCAGATTTATATAATAAGACCACAGTTATTTTCCTTTTACCATTCCCATATTACCATCCACAATCTGATCCGAGTTTTCGTATACAATTTTCAAATTGTAATCCGTCGCGTACACTAAAGATCGCGAAACAATAAACATTTAAATCCACAACCACAGCACATAGCAAACATATCACTCTTGTCATGCATACACACATACCAGAACCCGAGGAGGCCCTCAGGAACACTCGGACCATATAGAACGTACCGTACACCGATGTAGTGCTAGCGTGTAGAATCACGCTCACCCTTTAATCCTTCGTAACTCAACACTCGTAACTCGGACTACTGAAAATTATATTCTAACATTAGTATTTACATCCCGAACCTACCTCATCGTGTCAAGATAAGCTCTAACCTCTATCATGTAATTTATTCTTAGTCGATTATCCGTTCAACTTGTTTTTTTTTTTGTTACTCTTGGGATCTAGATATTATTGTACGTTACAGTTTGCGAGTACGCGTTGTTCGTTAATTCGACAATATTTTTCCATCGAGAATTAAATCCTTTGATAACTTACATATTACCTGGTCGTTTACGTGTATGTATACATTCTTTGTATATGTGGTCGTTTACGCTCCCGTTCTCACGTGGGTGCATAGTTAATTACATATGCATGCGTTTAATATATAGTTGTTGCTATATATATTAATTTTAATCACGTTACATTTTATTTCTAACCATATAACAACGTACATGACTTGCCGGTCATATTATATGTTGTCATTTCCTTAGAAGTCATGTTATACGAATTGTAACATTCTCGTAATGAATTTATTCGTCATTTCATGCAAACGTTCATTAGGTATGTTTATGCTATAATAATTTCTTATGACATACCCCTTTATATCTTAACATAATGTCATTTATTCCATTACAACCTTGTTTTGCTTCCTCTCTTATTTAATTATAACATATGTTTTCAACCTTACCCTATATAGACAATATATACATATATATACGTAACGCACATTCAGTACCACATTGTACATCTTTTGGAAATTTACGTTTCTTTCCCATCTCTTTTTATTTATTTACCAACCCAACCGAATTTTTATTCTTATAGCATTTCTACTCCTATTTGATTATAACCTAAGGTTTTTCAACCTTAATATACACACCATGCATATTTATATTTACGCTCCAGCCACACTATTTATATATATATACTTTCGGAAATCCCTTCCAGCTCATAGCTTTCTTTTTATTTGTAATTTACCTTTCTTTATTTTGTATACTTACAATTGTAACACTTAACTTTATATTATACATAATTTATTTAAATCTCAATTTCAACCTAGATTTTTCTTCCAAATTTCATATAGCTCACTAACTTAATTTAATTTCCCGTTTACACCCTAACTTCCGGTAATTTACAACTTATCCCCTATAGTTTTATAATAGTTACATTTTAAAACCAAAACTATATATTATACACTTAATTTGTTATATTACCAAAAATACCCTGAATTTTTTTAATTATCCCAAACAAACCCCTAGGGACTTTAAAATCACATTACAGTCCTTATATTTTCCGTATTTCTACTCCAGACCCATATTGTTCCAAAGATTCCATTTTTCGTTTAAAATTTATTTAATCTTCTATATAGTTGATTTAAATTCCAAAATTAGTCAAACCTCTTATATGGTCATAGTTGACCATTATATTCCTCTCTCTACCCACATTTCCTTTTTATTTACGAATTGCCCGACTTTATTTCCTTTCTTTGCATTTAATCCCTTTTACTTTTATAAAATTTATATTTTATATTTTTAAATTTATGAATAAATGCCTACGGTTTTTAATTGTGTTCTATACCCCATAATTTATTAAATTCCGGTTTTTACCCCCATATAAAATCCTTTGTTCATTTAAATGTTTATGAGTTTTATAACTTGTTCAAATCCTATTATGACTTAATACTCTTCACTAATATTTCCCTAAGGTGTTCGTAGATAATCATGTTTGTTATAATTTCAATTAACACCAAAAATCTATATAATTCTTTTTCCTTAATCCAAAATTCAATAATTACGATTTAAGGTTTGAATAAGTAATATACTTGGCTTAAGAAAGTTGCCTTAAATATAGCTTAAATTTAGCTCCAAAATATCATTAAAATGTTTCCAAAAAAAATCACTAAAATCCCCACGGTTGTTCTAGTTTATTCCCAGCTGTTTTTGTATCATTTTTTTTTTCCATGTTATATAGCACAAATTTGATTACGTGGGTTATATTTATCTAGCTTCACTAAACTATCATCCCACAACTTCCGGTCTAAATTTAATGTGCAGATTACACTAGTATGTATGCTCATGCTCCTCGGCAATAACCTTACTGTCACCGTATCATGAATTCTAAAACTTTAAAGCATGGGTTAGGCTTTAGTTTACCTTGTTCTTGGTCACTAAACTTTCTGCCCAGCATTCTAGTCCCCTTGGTATTATTAATCTGCTTTCTTCTCCAGCCTTCTATCCCCTCGGTAATGGTACATATTAGATTAGTTTTGTATTACTAATTTTTTTGTTTAAAAACCCACGTAACTTTAGACCTCAGTATGTGAGTTACCTGGTTAAATTTTTGGTTTGATTTCCCCCCCTTGAAATGTACTGCAACTTCCAAGCGCTTTCATGAGGTGGTGCCCCCATCAGCCGTAGCATGCATTAGGAAAAAAAAAGTGTTCAGTCCATGGATTCTCCAGGACTTGTTTAGTTAGTTTAAGGCATGAATCTTAGAGCATTACAAGAGGGATGCTTACCATTAGTTTGCAGAGGTTTACCAATAGCTTCGGTCACCTAACAGAGGAGGAAATGGGTCTTATTTTCATGAAAAGTCAGGGGAAGAAAGGTCAAGAGGAAGAGCTAAAAAAAAACTGTTATACACATCGGTTTATACCTCAGCTCTTGAGAGTTTTCATGGTGAGTTGCAGCAGCGTTTTTTATTCACCAAAGGGAGCTGGGAATCCCTTCAGTAAGTGCACATGAGAGGGTGGAAGAGGGTGTTAATAGTAGTTCATTTTCGGACACATATCCCAGTAGGAGAAAGTGACGTTTTTAGAGCATATTCTCACCTTATATTGCTTGGTACTTCCTGTTTGCTGCTGCAGGTTTCTCAGTGGCGGTTTAGTTCCAAGAAAGGCTGGGAGAAACTCCTTCAGTTGGTGTACATAGAAGATTTTGAGAGGGTTAATAGGGGTGTATTAATTCTGGACAGGAACCGAGAGAAGAAGGAGGAAGGTTTGTGCTTTCTCACCTTCTTTTGATGGCTGCTGTTGCAGGTTGACAATGTCAGCTTTGTTTGTACAAGAGGGAGACTGAAGATTCTTAAAACTAGCGCAAGGAGGAGAGTTAAACCAGTGTTTGAAGAAGCATTTCTTTTCGGACAGAACAGAGAAACAAAAAGGGACGTGAAGTTTATTGTACTTTCCTTACCTGTTTTCACCATGTTACTGTTAGCTGTTTCAGGGTCGTTTTGCTCAAGGAAAACTGGGAAGGAGAACTCTTTCAACTGGTGTAAAGAGAGGGTTTTAAACAGCATTGAAAACAGTGTGTTTTTCGGACAACACAGAGGGGAAAATATGGAGTTTCATATCATTTTGCTTACCAGGTTTTACCAGGCTGCTGTTGGCTGATTCAGGCGGTTTACTGGTGTTCAAAGAAGTTGGGACTTCCTTCAGTTGGTGCGTAGGAGAAGGTTCAAGAGAAGTGTTAAGAGCATTATCTTCGGACAAGGCAACCGAAGAAAAAGGAACAAGAAGTTTCATGCGGTTCTTTTCCTCACCTTATTTGACTGCTGCTGTTGCTTGTTACTGCAAGGGGACAACGGTGGTTCTTGTCTGCTCAAGAAGGCTAGGAAAATGCTCTTCAACTGGTGCGAGAGAGGAAGGAAAAACTGTGTTGAAATTGGCAGATTATCGGACACAACAGAGGAGAAATGAGAATGTGTTTCAGTTTTTTTTTTTTTCATGCTCACCGTTTCTGCTAGTATGATGATGTATGGCTGTATTGTGTCGGTTCTTGCTCAGTGGTTTCAGGGTTGTATGTGCAGGAAGGTTGTGGGTAATTTTCTGGTGTGGAAGGTGGGGTTAGAATGTTTAAAACACAAGAGAAAGGTGGGAGATGATCATGGCTGTTGGAGTTTGTTTTCTGGTTGCAAGTTTGTTGATGTTCTCGGTACAGAAAGCAGGATGGGGTTGGGTGTTGCAGTCAACAGAAAAAGAAAGAAGAAGGTGAGTTTCTATGAGTATGGCAGTATGGTCTGAAGGAAAGGTGGGTGTTGGTAGTATTGACAACCGCACCAGAGAAAGGAAATAAGCAAGGGAGTGATATTTTGGTAAGGTTATGTCATAATGTGTACTTGTTGTCCCTCTTTCCCATGTACTTGTTACTGTCCTCTATCCCTCTTTTCTTGTATGCAGGCGGCTGAATGGATGGGCTGGAGCTGAGTTACAGCCGAAGGAGTAAGGAACTAGGGAATGATGATGCTAGTGCTAGTTTTTTTTTTCCAATTCAACCTTTAGATTGTACTTGTCCATGCTTGTCTAATCTAGTTTTTTTTTTGTCTTGTTCCTTCCTGGTTGCAACAACCGAGAGAAGGGTGGTGGAGGTGGGCTGGAATTTTGTCTCAGCCAAGATTTAAGGGAGAAAGGAGAGGAATTAGCTAGTTAGGATTTTATTTAGCTAGGTGTACTTGTAAGGTATTTTTCTTTGTTTTCTATCTTGCTTTTCAGCATTTCTTTTCCCTTCTTTTACATAGGTATACGGTTATACACTTGGGAAAGATTTTCCTTTTGACTTTAATGTATTAATAATGCACATTAATGGTGTATAATGAATTATTAATATGTTGGATGATAGTATAAATATTCCTTGTTTAAATGTGTATAATTGAGTGATGTTGTCTTTGAAATCTTGGTTTGACTATGTAAATCATCCCATGTAATTTTATCACTTTAATTGTGACATTGATATATGTATTAGAATATTACATATAGTATTAGTTTTAGGAGCTATTTTCTCCTTAATGTTGTTCCCTCTTGATTAGAGGTTACATGTATGATTTAGTGTCCATTTTGGACTATGCATTTATACACCAACATTTATGATAAGTATTGCTCATTAGATGATTTATTGTTGATCATCTAGCTATATGTAATTTAATTCCTTATTAAGTAAGGTAATTAGTGTTTGGGGTATTTCATGTGCGTTTATACTTATTTAGATGTTAGGAAGGAGAGGAAGCCGAGGCCGTGGTCGAGGTGAAGAGGCTACTGAGATCACGGGTGGGCAGACAATATCTGAGATCGTAGCTGGAGCCCTGGCGCATATGTGTTATCAGCCCGGCGCACCACCGCCTGCTCCACCACAACCGCAGCCTCGGGAACCAAACTGGATGAAGATTCTTGCAGATCTTCGACCCCCACCATTCAGAGGGGAGACCGATCCCACTAAGCTTGAGGCGTACATCTCCGAGATGGAGACCGCCTTCAAGACCCTTGACGTTTCTGCTGGAGCCAAGGTTTGACTTGCTGCGTTCTATCTGAAGGGTTCAGCGATCGATTGGTGGATGTTGGTTAGGGCCAAGCATGTGGCCAACCCCGACTTCGGCTAGGAACAGTATACGGCCTTGCTGCGAGCCAAGTACTATCCCGCCCATGTTCAGGCGAAGAAGCGACTGTAGTTGGATGCGCTGAAGCAGACCGACAAGATGGCGTTGGACGACTACTACTCTGAGTTCACCACTCTCGTTCGTCTTCTACCGGGACTGGGATACTCGGACCAGATCCTGGTCGACTGCTTCTATGGCGGGTTGAGCCACCAGCTACGCTATGGCATGAGGCCGACTAGCTACACTACTCTACAGGTAAAGAAAGTTAAAACTACTTGCAAGTAAATAAACGTTACACGAGAACGAATATGTGACTAATACTTTGAAAGCAGAAGTGCTATCATGCCGCTGCTAGAGTTGAGATTATCGTCCAGCTGAGGGACGCAGACCATGCGCTGAAGAGAAAGGCCGCTGGTAGGGGCGCCGAAAATCAAGGACAGGGTGGGTACAAGAAAGGGAAGTACCAGCCCCAGTCCCAGAAGGGCCCGAAGAGTGACAAGGGCAAGGCTACTGAAGAGCCTCTAAAGCTGACTTATGGCATAGCAGCGAAGCCTCTGCGCTCGAAAGTGCCTAAGGGTATGAATTACTCCTTAACGTGGGTTAGCATTCAGTTCGCAACCTAGAAATTCAATTACTAATGTTGTAAACAATCAGGTTTTGAGTCCGGTGAAGGACCCGGGGGTAGTTACCAACACCGTTACATGTGTGGCAAGTGTAATTAGAACCACCCCGAACTCGACTGTGAGGGCAACAAGGTGAAGTGCCACCACTGTGGGGTATTGGGACACCAAGCTTACGAGTGCTTCAAGAACCCCGAGAGTAGCGCCTACCAACCCGACACGAAGGGCAAGGGCAAGGCCGCTCCGAACACTGGATCCGACGGTCCGAAGGCATCACAGCCTGCTACTAGCAAGGGACCCTAGGTTGTCCAGAGACCAGGGCCGCCTACACTGCATATGGTGGACCGGGAGGATGAGGCTGAACCCTCATCGAGACTAGACCACTACAACCTATTAAGTGACAAAATTGCATGCTTACCGCATTCATGCATGAATGGGTGAATGTTTGTTCAAACAAGATTCTGGTTAGTTAATTAGATCTCATGTAAGATATAACTTACTACCACCTTAGGAAACTTCAACATCTGTTATCCAATACCTTCAACACCTAACTTAGAAGAGACTGACATCAAAACCCGAGAGATCCCGAAAGATCAGTGTCAGGTTATCCGACCAGGTATGATCTTATTAAAGGGATACCTGACACCCGAAGCATAAATAGCCATCATCAGGAGATGCAACCAACTAGGAGTAGGACCGGGAGGTTTCTATACACCGGAATACCCTGGAGATCAAAGATGAAGTTAAAGATGATGAGCCTAGGTAAAGATTGGAACCCATATGGCAAGACATACCAGGATACGTGAGCAAGAAATGGAGCATCATCACCGGAAATACCAGAAGAATTCCATTCGTTTGTTACACAAGCCGTGGAGATCGCTCAACCACTTGAAGCTGATCCGGTCCCTGACATAGAAGCAGACCTATGCATCGTCAACTTCTACTAAAATAAGGACGACTTGGATTACAAGATAAGGACTTAACAGAAGGACGAGACAACGGAGTCTCTTAGTAAAGGGATACCCGTCGTGTCTTGGTCCATTAGCGATGACACTGAGTTCCTTTATGGCGAGCAGAAGCGTGTGGACCGTGCCAAGAAGTTGGTACTTAAATCAGGCGATGTACTAATCATGGGTAGAAAGTTGAGGATGTTGTATCATGGTATCAAGAAGATCAAGCTAAATACAGCACCGCCGACCGTAACCAATGCCACACATGAGACCAAGGAGACTGAACCTAACCTTTAGACAGTATTAACCTGTAATACTTTAAGAATGTTATAATAAAAGAAGCTCATGATGTAAAAGGATGGTTTTAATAAATAACAGTGTTGTTTATATAGTTGTTACGACTCGTGTTATACCATCAATGCTCATGAAAGTTGTGAAATACAATAGGTTGTGGACTCAGTACGGAAGGTGCATTAAGCATACTTATAGAGGCACAGGCCGGCGAAAGCGGTACAATCCTCACCGGTACCTTTCCAATCAATGGTGTTGAGGCATCCATGTTATTCGACTCAGGGGCCTCGCATACCTTTATCTCGTCATCATTTGCGAGTAGGTTGGGGCTAGACGCTGACGAGCTGCCGTACTTCACGGTTACGCTCCCGTCTAAGGAGAAGGTTCGATGCACTCGCTACTACCGAGCAGCCACCATCCGGATCAAGGGTGAGGACTTTCCTACCACATTGATCGAGTTCAAGGGCTTATGGTTTGATGTGATATTCGGGATGAACTGGTTGGAGCGGCACAAGGGTCGTATCCTCTGCGCCGAGCACCAACTGCTACTCAGGAGTCCATCTGGGGTTATAGTATCATATCGCCAGAGACCCAAAGAGCCTTCGACCAAGATCATCTTCGCTATGGCTATGTTCAGAGAGCTCAAAAAGAAGAAGGAAGTATACCTTTGCTATGTTCAGGACATAGAGGGACCCTGAGTTCGACCCCAGCGTACCAGTGGTGTTGGCGTTTCCCGACCTCTTTCCTAGGAACTACCCATCATGCCAAGCACGGGAGGTAGAGTTCACCATCGAGCTGCTACCAGGAACCAGGCCGATAGCTAAGGCGCCTTACCGCATGGCTCCAGATGAAATGAATGAGTTGAAGGAACAGCTGAGAGACCTGCTTGACAAAGGTTTGTGCGGCCTAGTGTTTCACCATGGGGAGCGCCAGTACTCTTCGTGAAGAAGAAGGATGGCAGCCTCCGCCTCTGCATCGACTATAGAGAGTTGAATGCAGTCACAATGAAGAACAAGTACCCGCTACCACGCATAGACGATTTGTTTGATTAGTTGAAGGGAGCATCTGTGTTCTCCAAGATAGCTCTCAGATCGGGTTCCATCAGATTGCCATTAAGGAGGAGGACATTGAGAAGACGGCATTTCGGACAAGATATGGCCACTACGAGTTTACAGTGATGCCGTTCAGTTTGTCGAACGCACCTGTGAAGTTTATGGATCTGATGAACCATTGTTCAGGGAGCAACTGGACAAGTCGGTTGTGTCTTCATCTACGATATATGATATTTGGAAGTTGAGAGGTGAGCATGAAAGCCACCTGAGGAGAGTTTTGGAGACAATGAGGGAGAACAAGCTATATGCTAAGTTCTCCAAGTGCGAGTTTTGGCTTGACCAGGTCTCTTCCTTGGTCATGTCATCTCGGATGCTGAGATCTCTGTGGATCCAACAAAGATTGATGTTGTGCGCACCTGGCCTAGACTGAAGTCAGTTACCAACATCAGGAGCTTCCTCTGTTTGGCAGGTTACTACCACAGGTTTGTGAAGAACTTCTCCAAGGTTACAAGCCGATGACCACTTTGATGAAGAAGGATGCACCGTTCTTATGGACGGATGACTGGGAGAGTTCATTCCAGAGCTTGAAGGACTCATTGACTTATGCACCTGTTCTGACTATCCTAGACGGTACGGAGGGATTTGAGGTATATTATGATTCATCAAGTAGGGGATTGGGTTGTGTACTCATGCAGCATGGCAAGATGGTTGCCTATGCCTCTCGTTAGATGAAGAAACGAGGAGAACTACCCCACACACGATCTGCTTACTACCAACTAAAAAGTATGACACCTCGTTCCATCTCGACCAATCAACCGTCTCGGGTACCTGTAAATTAGAAAAAACATCGCCCCAAGGGGCAGCTAAAGCTGCATATGGTAATCGCATACCTCGCGTGCTAACGGGGGTACGCCCCACTTGGTCGTATACATGGAGTTCATTAACAATTGAGCAAGCATGCAAATATAAACAACAATATACCATGTAGAACAATACCCACACATAGAGTATATCACAATAATGGAAACACACAATAGTCCACACATTGGTCATTGAGGCCTTGAGATTCTCTCCTCAAGATCTAGCCTCTTCACATGTTTGCCAATCTCACATCCGGGTTTGACGGATGTTCTTAATCTTAGCCCGTGATCATATGCCTGCACAAGGCATGATCTACACTTAACCATTATTTATCTCTTGAAGTAATTTACAGTTAAGTCGGGTGACCTCCGGGCAGAGATGAGGTATGCTCACCACATCTCACCACCGGGCTTTAGGTTTGGCTTACTTCCCCGGGTTGCGACCATACCGTTCGGAACCATGGTGGGAAGGTTAGGCCAGAACTAGGTAAGCAAACTCTCTTGCTTCCTCATTCTCACGCGTGGCCGAAGCTATATCGGTCTCCTCTCATTATCAGATACCCATTCTTAAGTTAGGTAAGTCAGAAGGTTAGGGTGTTAGAGAGAACTTCTCAACACGCAAGATTTATCTTCATTTCAACATTTCATGAATTATACAACTTGTCTTACAAGACATAGTTCAATCAAGTGCAAAGGCAAGCACATGATATAAAGAAACACAATAATTCATCTTCATGCATTTTAACTTAATTAGGTGGTTGCAAGTAAACCCACAGACACACAAGCCGGGGTAACCGAGTTAGAGTACAGGGCATGAAAAACCATACCGTTCACCGTCGTTGTTCATTTGCCAACTATCTCTCAGAGTCTGACTAATCGAATCCTATAAACATACATTAGGTCGGGAGGTTGATTATCCATAATTAACTTGACTCGTTACTTGCTAACGTTTTCCCGAACTATACTTACTTAGTCATTACATTTCAAGCTTAACTCATACAAGTTCTTACTCTCATTTTCTCTTAATCTTGTTTAAGCCCTTAATGACCCTCACACGTCATTAACTAAGTCCTACTTAACTTATAACATCATTACCAATCCATTCCCTAGCTTAAACCCACTTAAAGAACTTATTTTCAAGTTTTCGGGTTGGTCCGGGACTTTGTACGGGACCTAAGTCCTGGACCAGTCATTGGTTAAACTCTCGGCATGATTTTACTTGTGGTCCGGGACTTTAGCAGGGACCAATAGTGAGTTCAACTCTCGGCCTTATTTTCTGGTTGGTCGGGTCCTTGTCTTGGAACCAAGTCCCAGACCAACCACTGGATGAAATCTTTCGGCGTATTTCAGACACTAGTCCGGCACTTTGTCAGGGACTAAAGTCCCGGACCATAGCAGGATTTACACCTTATTAGCATTTTCAAAATCTGTTCAAGCCCATTCTTTCTCCATTAATTACCCAATCTTCCCCACTTAGAACCCACATGTTTAGCACTTAATTACCCTTCTAAATCATCTTAATCCAACCACCAAGTCCTCCCACTACTCATGCTTAATTCACTCAACACACTATATTTCTATAACTAGTTGCTAGTTTCTATCGCTTCCTGTACAGATTTTTGTTCCCTCTTCTTACCACTCAATAATGTCATTACTAGCTCTCAAATGGCATTATCCCTACTCCTAATACACTCTTCTCCATAGCTTGGTTTTCAAACCATTAACTACTCACTTACTTTTAAACACACCTAGTTTCTTCAGTTTCTTCCTTTCATTAAAACACCCAAGTCCATACTTGCCTAGACTAATTTTGGCAGCACTGTCTACTTTCAAAGCATTCTCACCACACTAAATATGCTCACAAACACTTCTTCACCCCTGTTTGGTTTAGACATCAACAACCACATCAAATTCCCATTTGTTCACACATATAAACTAGCTTAGTTCATAGGTTTATTTGCACACTAAAACACATTAAAACATTCTCATTCAAGAAACAACATTGTAGTATCTTGACTACACCAACTCAAGGTCATTAATTCAACTCTAAAATCTATTTTGCAAGTCAATACAACCAACTCAAGGTGAGCTTATTACCTTGTTTGTTTTCGGTTTTCTTTCTCTTCTTCCTCCTTCTCTTGTTCCCTCCTTCTCTTCTTGTTTCCACACCACACAAGGGAATCTAGATTGCTAGCTACAATCGTATTCCCCCACACCACACATAACAAATCAATCAATTCAACTTTCCTCACAAAACTAGTATTTTAAGAGCTAGTTTTTTATGGCTTTAACTTAGGTATTACCTTAGAGTGTCCAAAAGGAGAGCTTGGCAATCAAATGATGGAATTTCCAACACTCCACAAAGGCATGGAGAAACCGGCTGAAATGGAGAAAAAATCCAACGTTGGGATTTTTTTTGATTTTGCAAGGAAAAGCTAGAAATGGATGGAACTCTTGTATTATTTTTACCTTAAAGCATCAAGGAGATGAAAGAGATTCAAAAGCACCCCTTCAAGCCTCAAAAGGCCAAACTGCCATGGAGGTGAAGATGGAGGTTCCAAGCTTTTGATGGGTGGAAAACGAAGCCTTGCCGATAGGAATCTAATGGTACTATTTTGGTGTGATTTGGTGGAGAAATGAGCAAGATAATGGATATTGAAGATGATGGCTGTGTGTGCTCTCTTTGAAATCGGCAATGACTTGCAAAGGAAGAAGAAGAAGATAAGCAAAGGGCTGGGGGAAATCTTGAAAGAAGAAAGAAAGGAGGTGAGAGAGTAAGTAAAGTCTCTTTTCACTATTTCCTTTTACTTTACTTATTTCCCTTGTCATCTTATGCCTAAATAAACTAACAAGCTCATTAATGTGGGTGTATATACTAATTAAAGCCGGCCACATATACATGTTAGTAACCCAGTCGTTTTTTTCGTCTTTTAGAATTAAACGTGTTTCGTCTCCTGGTTTCGACACTATTCACTCCCGGGACCCGTTTCCGGAATTTTCCCGTTTGATTATTATATTACTCTAGACCCTCACTATGGTCTATTTATAATTATTTAACCAACTATAATTATTATGAGTTTATTAAACCCGTTTAAAATAACGTTTTTCGCGATTTCTCGAAAAATGCGTTTTAAAGCTCGTTTGGATTTTTAACTCGTTTTCCGGACCCGTTTTCTCCGGAATCGTTCTCATGTATTTATTTAGGCCTCATTAAGCTCTTAAATTTTCCGTTAGCCTAATTAATCACTGTTTTTAAACCCGGGGTATTTCAATCTACCCCTCTTAAGAAAATTTGCCCTCAAAGTTGGTCAAAGTTGGTGGTTTACTAACTTTACTCATTTGACAACACCATTGTCAAATCCACACTACACACACATTACAGATATCACATCTGTCAAACGAATCCACATACATATATTCATTGCAAACATAACACACATACACATTGTGCAATCACACACAATACCATGCAAGCAATACACTGCAAGCACTATCAACACTACAACCAATGCACTGGTTGTTTCACCGTGTCAAACAAAATGTATACATATACATACAAGCAAAGCTATCCCGAAGAAATGCTAAAACAAAATGGGCCTACCTCCCTTAAAAGGGGTACGCCCCGTACCCTCACGACACTAGACAATCTAGTCTACAAAGAGTGTCGGGTGCTTCGCCCTCATGGCGTCCTCTAACTCCCAAGTCGCTTCTTCAACGTCGTGGTTTGACCACAAAACCTTCACCATTCGCACTGACTTGTTGCGAGTGTCTCTAGTCTTGGTGTCAAGGATTCGTAAGGAAGTCTCGACATATCTCATCGTCGGCTCAAGGGATAGGTGATCAGGCTCTAACACATGAGATGGGTCGGCTATATACTTCTTGAGCTGTGAAACATAAAAAATCACATGAATATGACCCAAGTCTGCAGGCAAGGCTAGCCTATAAGGTACCACTCCAATCCTCTCAGTGATCGCATAAGGCCCAATGTACTTCGGGCTTAACTTACCTTTCTGACCGAATCGGAACATGCCCTTCGTCGGTGAGACACGCAGGAAAACCTGATCGCCCACAGCGAACTCCAGGTCGCGTCGTCGCACATCGGCATAAGACTTCTGCCTATCTTGGGCAGCTCTCAGATTCGCTCGAATTTGCTCAACTTCGGCTTGCATTTGCTCAAGGTACTCCGGTCCTACAATGACCGCTTCGCTGGACTCATCCCAACACAATGGTGTACGACAACGTCTGCCATACAAGGCTTGGAAGGGCGACATTTTAATCGATGCATGATAGCTGTTGTTATATGAAATTCAATCAAATGTAGCTTGTCAACCCAACTCCCCTGAAAATATAAGGCACATGCTCTCAGCATGTCTTCCAGTGTCTGGATGGTTCGCTCTGTCTGACCATCGGTCTTTGGATGGAAGGTTGTACTGATCTTCAACTTGGTACCAAGCGCTTCACGTGTGGCTCTCCAATACCTCGAAAGGAATTTGGTGTCGCGGTCAGATACAATCGTCTTTGGAACTCCATGATGTCGGATAATCTCCCGATCAAATATCTCATCAAGCAAGCTTTGCTACCTTCCAGGTGTCCCTCATCGGTATGAAGCGGGCAACCTTGGTGAGGCGATCAACTATCACCCAGATCATGTTGAGTCCTCCCCTAGCAGGTGGGAGTCCTACAACGAAATCCATCGATATATCATGGAACTTCCATTCAGGAATCGGCATCGGCTGTACCATTCCCCCCAGTCGTCGGTGCTCGAACTTAACTCTCTGGCAAGTGAGACACCTCAGGACAAACTCATTCACATCAGCTTTCATTCTTGACCACCAGAAGTACCTCTTCATGCCTTTATACATTTTAGAGGCTCCCGGATGGACAGATAATGAGGAACAATGGGCTTCTCGCAGAATGCGATCCCTCAGCTCAACATTACTTCGGGGAACGCATAATCTGCCATTCAATCTGATCAAACCATCATCGTGGAGCTTGAAGTCATACTTCCTGTGCTCAAATGTGCCATCGATGATGCTCTGTCTAATCTCACTCATATTCGGATCATGCATCTGAGCGTCTCGCACCTCATCAACCAAGCTAGAAGAGGCGAGTAGTGAATGGAGCGAGTGTGCTCAACGGCTCAGTGCGTCAGCTACGACATTCGCTCTCCTTCCTTATACTGAAGGTCGATGTCATAGTCTGATAGGAATTCCATCCATCTCTTCTCTGCCTCAGATTCAGTTCTTTCTGCGTGAAGACATACTGTAGGCTCTTGTGGTCGGAGTAAATGGTAATACTAACCCCATAAAGATAATGCGCCATATCTTCAATGCGAAGACAATGGCTCCCAACTCAAGGTCATGGGTGGGGTAGTTCTCCTCATGCTTCTTCCAGCTGGCGGGAGGCGTAAGCTACTACCTTGCCGTGCTGCATGAGTACGCATCCAAGGCCTCTGCCTGATGCATCACAGTAAACTTCGAATCCCTCCGTACCCTCAGGAATGGTGAGAACGGGTGCAGAGGTCAACGAGTCTTTCAGGTTCTGAAAGGAGATCTCGCAGTCATCGGTCCACACAAACGGTGCGTCCTTCTTCATCAAAGCTGTAATAGGCTTCACGAATTTTGAGAAATCTTTCACGAACCTTCTATAATAACCGGCTAGCCCAAGGAAGCTCCGGATGTCGGAAACATTCCTAGGTCTAGGCCACGAACGAACTGCTTCAATCTTAGCCGGGTCAACTGATATGCCCGAGCTTGATATCACATGACCAAGAAAGGAGACTTGGTCAAGCCAGAATTCACATTTGAAGAATTTTGCATAAAGTTGGTTCTTGCAGAGGGTCTCAAGTACTTGCCTCAGGTGGCTCTCATGCTCTTATTTGGACTTGGAATATATCAGAATATCATCAATGAATACACAACCGAAGTGTCTAGCTGATGCTGAACAATGCGGTCGTTCATCAGATCCATGAATTTCGTAGGTGCATTTGACAGTCCAAATGGCATCACCGTAAACTCATAGTGGCCGTATCTCGTTCGGAACGCTGTCTTCTCAATGTCATGCTCTCGTATGGCTATTTGATGGTATTCGGATCTGAGGTCAATCTTGGAGAATACAGAGGCTCCCTTCAATTGATCAAACAGATCATCAATACATGGTAATGGGTACTTATTCTTGATGGTAACCGCATTAAGCTCACGGTAGTCGATGCAGAGGCGAAGGCTATCGTCCATCTTCTTCACGAAGAGGACCGGTGCTCCCCAAGGTGATACGCTCGGGCGTATAAACCCTTTGTCAAGCAAATCTCGAAGCTGTACTCTCAACTCGGCCATCTCATCTCTGCCGGTGCTAATCGGTACGGTGCTCTAGCAATAGGTCCAGTACCAAGTAGGAGTTCAATCTCAAACTCAACTTCTCTCTGAGGTGGCATGCTGGGAAGCTCCTTCAGAAACACATCCGGGAACTCCGACACTACCGGAATGTCAGTACTGAATTCAGGGTCTCTCTCAAGGTCTTGCAAATAGCAAAGGAATACTTCATGCCCTTTTCTGAGCTCTCGAAACATGGCCATGACGGTGATGACTCTGGTCGAAGGCTCTCTCGGCCTCTGGCGGTACGATACTGCGACCCCAGATGGACTCTGAGTAGCAATCTGTGCTCGGCGCAAAAGATTCACCCCTTATGCCGCTCCAACCAGTTCATCCCAACTATCAAGTCAAAGCCTAGGCCGCTGAATTAGATGAAGGAAATAGGGAACTGCTCTCCCTTGGTTTGGATGGTGGAATCTCGGTAGTACTTAGTACATCGTACCCGCTCCTTTGACGGGAGAATAACCATAAAATTGGGTAGCTCTACCGCGTCTAGCCCCAACCTTATCGCGAATGATGGCGAGACAAAGGTGTGAGAGGCGCCGGAGTCGAACAATACGGAAGCCTCAATACCATTCACCGGAAAGGTACCCCCCTTTTTGTCATGTTTTTTTTCAGTTTCCATTTACACTCCTTGCAAGTAAATCTTCGTATATCCTTTGCCGAACCGTGTTGTGAGTAAACTTATACCTCCTTCCTGCTTGTTGCGCTAAACCAAAAAAAAAAATCCAACACAAGTACTAGCTATAATCACAAAATATTTCTATAATTAAGCATACGACTTCATATTTGTATCCATAATATTTTTTAAATAATCTTCTTTGGATTTACTAGCTAAAATCATGCAGAAATGCATTACTTACTTTTCATATACGCATACATAAGATATTTTAAATATCTTGTTCTGTAAAAGCTAGAATCATGGAATATTCAACAACCACAAATTCATTAAGTTTATATTTACACAAATAAATTTTTTTAAGTTATCTTCTTCGATAATTACTAGCTAGAATCATGGAATATTCATAAAATATTTCTATAATAAAAAAGAAACAGATTTACCTTCACTGTCTGGCACTGCAACTCGACCTGCGTTTATTTCCTCTCTTTCATCTTCAACTTCAATATCAGTATCTACATCTTCTTCTTCATTTAGTTGACTAATATCCATCTCCAATACAGGATATTCACATCCAGAAATACCATTGACATTGAAATCAATTATCCATATCCCATCGGAAGGAGTCCCTAGCATGTGAGGAGCATTTTCTTCTACACTTGAACTCAATGCAGGGTGAGTGTCATCAACGTGAGCATCAGAGAATGACTCTATTTCTGTTTCAGTTGGAGGTTGATTCAAATCGAAAAGAGCCATTCTTTCTGTAGTGTGTTTTGGTTTGATAGAGAGATGAACAAATTTTCATGAAGATGATATGAAGACTTATGAAGGAGAGAAGGAATAACCTGTAGCAATACATGAGCGTACTTATTCCCGCTAATGATTTGATGAAAAAAAAATGGTTCTATAATTTCCCTCCACAAATTATTTGGTTTCAGGCTTTCAAAGTGAATAAAGAAGATGGATAGACGTACGATCGTAAAAACTTCCAACAGCTTCCAACGTAACTAGTCTGTTTTTTTTTTCACTTTTCTTCTCAATTAGTATTAAACCATCCGACATATTTATAACCCCATTTATTATGGGTATTGTTGGAATTTTTGACACTTCCTTAATAACAGTGCATACCTACAGAACGTCATTTAATTGAACTGGAGGGAGTATTTCCCTTTCTTTACATATTATACACACTAGTTCATCTCTAGGCAATCTAAGACACTCCTACATCATTCTTCCTACAGATTTTGCACAACTCAATACACTCCTTATACCTTAGTTTGGGTGTGTTTAATTTACCCATTTAATCTCTAATTGCTCCTAATCAACTCTAGGTCATTCTAACTCATAAGAACACCTTAGTTAATTCATCTCTACCCAAATTTCGTCATAACTTCGTTACTATACTCACATGCCCAGTTTGCATTATATTATGTACCTAAACACATTCAACTAACAACATCCAATATTGGGCACTACCAACACACCAAGTTCAACATATTTACATAAATCATAATAAGGTACATTAAACTTAAATAGCTTGGCACTTAGGCCCTTAAATGACATAATTTAAACACTAAAACTAGCTTCATTTAAAGTCATTAACCTGTATTTTCCCAATACATTTTCGGACACATTTTTGTATCAACATAAACATAATTTCTTAAGGCATTAAACTACATTAAAGTATATCATTTACCTTAAGTTTTCAAGCCCTTTTTTTCTTTTCTTGGTTCCTCTTTATTGAAAATCGGCCAAGGGAGTTGGGTCACTTGCTAAACTTATAACCAATATTCAAATGAAGCTAATGAGTACTAAGTAACACACTTAAACTCATGGAAACATCTCTAGAATACAAGGAGAGTCCTTAGTGCACTAAAATGAGTATTTACCTTAAAAACCCTAGGAGGGTTTTCGGTAAGGAATCAAGGCAAGGCTTACACTAAGCTTTTGAAGCTTGAACAAATGATAATACAACGAAAGGAACAAGGAACCTTGAGAAGCAAATTTTGGCCATGTAAAGAAATGGAGGGGAAAATGAGTTTTTAAAGTTTTTCTTACCTTGAACCAAAGAGGAGGTAGTCTAGCTCTAGAAAATGTATTTTTCTCCTAAAATGGAGCTCCTTCAATGGAGTCCAATTTCAGTTTGGAGATTTCAAAAGGCATAAAAGAATGCCCTTGACTCAACTAGCAAGAATATGTATTTTGTTTTTGATTTGGAGCTTTGTAGTGGCTTGGGCAAGCAAAGGAAATTCAAGAAGCATGGAACCAGCTTTTATTTGAGGGAGGAGAAGAAAATGGAGGTAGCCGGCTGGGGAGAGAAAGAAATGAGGAGAGAGGAGGGAGGAAAGTGAAATAAGATATTTGTTAACTTAAGTGTATAGTAAGTTAAATGGTTACTTTTCCTTCTCTCTTTTCCTTATATGAAAGCTGCGCAGCATTAGGTGGTTATTCACCCCTTCCCATCCGTCCTCTTAGATATTTAGGGGGGGTCATTTGACCATTGACAAATCAAGGAAGACTTAAGACTTAAATTGGCAATATTTGGGTATTATTCATAATTAGTGCCCAATTTGTGATTTTTTGTAAATTCTTTGAATTAGGCTTCCTAATGTGATAATAAGTAGTACACATGATTATTAAGGTATATACCAGGTCATTTAGCCACTCAAAACTCATTTCTAAGACATTTTTTCAAAAATGTGCTTTAATGAGTTTTAAAGCACAATTTGTGTTTAACTTATTTTTGAGCTTGGTTTTTTTTTTTGGTAATTTTTTTAACATGTTCTTTAGCATTTCAACAAGGTCTAGGGATGAAATTTGGGTCCTAATCAAGGTTACACAAAGTCTTGAGCAAGTATTTGCATAAATTGTTATTATGGTGTATTTTTGTGTTATCTATGGTTAACTTGTTTACCAACGTTTCTAAGGCATGTTTTAGCCTTATTATATCATAATTTAATATTTAATTACCATAGATAGGTTTGGGGTATTTCGATCTACCCCCTTAAAAGAACTTTGTCCCAAAAGTTCACATGTATCTTATATCATTTAAAATACACGGATAGCTTAATACCATAGGTTATATTCGTATATATAAACCTTCAGACTCACATGGTCTGCCACAAGGTTCAATACACACAGTACCATACACATATCGTACATAACACCAAGCAAACAACAAAAACATTATGTACATAACACCAAGCAAACAACAAACAACATTATGTGATTGTTCGTTTTCTACATCAAAAGCGAAGAGGTTCTACCCCCCTTAAATAGGGTACGCCCCGTACCCTATACAAGACACTCTTGTTGGTAAAGAGTGAAGGGTACTTCGCCCTCATCCTATCCTCTAACTCCCAAGTAGCCTCCTCGACGTCCTGGTTAGACCAGAGAACCTTCACCAGTCGCACTGACTTGTGGCGAGTGTTCCTAGTCTTAGTATTCTGATCGACTGAGGGGTCTCCACTAATTGCATAGTCGGCTCTAGAGATAGTCTTTCCGGCTGTAAAACATGAGAGGGGTGGTGCATGTACTTCTTTAGCTGTGTGAAACATTGAAGACATCATGCACTTTACCCAGCTCAGCAGGTAGATTCAACCAGTAAGCAATTGGCCCACCCCCTCCGTAATCGTATAAGGACCAAACAAATTCGGGCTCAGCTTGCCCTTCTGCTTAAATCTAAACTCAACCTTTATCGGTGAAACCCGCAGAAATACTTGGTCATCCACAGAGAACTCCAAGTCACGTCGTCGAATATCAGCATACGACTTCTACCTATCCTAGGCAGCCTTCATATTCTCCCGAATCTGTTGAACCTCAGCCTGAACTTGCTCTAAATACTCTGGTCCCATAATGACCGCTTCACTTGACTCATCCCAGCAGAGTGGTATACGACATGGTCTACCGTACTGAAATACCCCGGGTTTAAAAAACAGTGATTAATTAGGCTAACGGAAAATTTAAGAGCTTAATGAGGCCTAAATAAATACGTGAGAATGATTCCCGGAGAAAACGGATCCGGAAAACGAGTTAAAAATCCAAACGAGCTTTAAAACGCGTTTTTTGAGAAACCGGGAAAAACATGATTTTAAACGGGTTTAATAAACTCATAATAATTATAGTTGGTTAAATAATATAAATAGACCATAGTAAGGGTCTAGAGTAATTATAATTAATCAAACGGGAAAATTCCGGAAACGGGTCCCGGGAGTGAATAGTGTCAAAACCGGGAGACGAAACACGTTTAATTCTAAAAGACGAAAAACAACCCGGGTTACTAACATGTATATGTGGCCGGCTTTAATTAGTATATACACACACATTAATGAGCTTGTTAGTTTATTTATGCATAAGATGACAAGGGAAATAAGTAAAGTAAAGGGAATAGTGAAAAGAGACTTTACTTACTCTCTCACCTCCTTTCTTTCTTCTTTCACGATTTCCCCAGCCCTCTGCTTATCTTCTTCTTCTTCCTTTGCAAGTCATTGCCGATTTCAAAGAGAGCACACAGCCATCATCTTCAATATCCTATCTTGCTCATTTCTCCACCAAATCACACCAAAATAGTAATGTTAGATTCCTATCGGCAAGGGCTTCGTTTTCCACCCATCAAAAGCTTGGAACCTCCATCTTCACCTCCATGGCAGTTTGGCCTTTTGAGGCTTGAAGGGGTGCTTTTGACTCCCTTTCATCTCCTTGATGCTTTAAGGTAAAAATAATACGAGAGTTCCATCCATTTCTAGCTTTTCCTTGCAAAATCAAAAAAAATCTCAACGTTGGAATTTTTCTCCATTTCAGCCGGTTTCTCCATGCCTTTGGGGAGTGTTGGAAATTCCATCATTTGATTGCCAAGCTCTCCTTTTGGACACTCTAAGGTAATACCTAAGTTAAAGCCATAAAAACTAGCTCTTAAAATACTAGTTTTGTGAGGAAAGTTGAATTGATTTATTTGTTATGTGTGGTGTGGGGGAATACGATTGTAGCTAGCAATCTAGATTCCCTTGTGTGGTGTGGAAACAAGAAGAGAAGGAGGGAACAAGAGAAGGAGGAAGAAGAGAAAGAAACCGAAAACAAACAAGGTAATAAGCTCACCTTGAGTTGGTTTATTGATTTGCAAAATAGATTTTAGAGTTGAATTAATGACCTTGAGTTGGTGTAGTCAAGATAATACAATGTTGTTTCTTGAATGAGAATGTTTTAATGTGTTTTAGTGTGCAAATAAACCTAGGAACTAATCTAGTTTATATGTGTGAACAAATGGGAATTTGATGTGGTTGTTGATGTCTAAACCAAACAGGGGTGAAGAAGTGTTTGTGAGCATATTTAGTGTGGTGAGAATGCTTTGAAAGTAGACAAGTGCTGTCAAAATTAGTCTAGGCAAGTATGGACTTGGGTGTTTTAATGAAAGGAAGAAACTAGGTGTGTTTAAAAGATTTAAGTGAGTAGTTAATGGTTTGAAAACCAAGCTATGGAGAAGAGTGTATTAGGAGTAGGGATAATGCCATTTGAGTGCTAGTAATGACATTATTGAGTGGTAAGAAGAGGGAACAAAAATCTGTTACAGGAAGCTATAGAAACAAGCAACTAGTTATTGAAATATAAGTGAGTTTGAGTGAATTAAGCATGTGTAGTGGGAGGACTTGGTGGTTGGATTAAGATGATTTAGAAGGGTAATTAAGTGCTAAAACATGTGGGTTATAAGTGGGGAAAATTGGGTAATTAATGGAGAAAGAATGGGGCTTGAACAGATTTTGAAAATGCTAATAAGGTGTAAATCCTGCTATGGTCCGGGACTTTAGTCCCTGACAAAGTCCCGGACCAGTGTCTGAAATACGCCAAAGGTTTCATCCAGTGGTTGATCCGGGACTTGGTTCCAAAACAAGGACCCGGACCAACCAGAAAATAAGGCCGAGAGTTGAACTCACTATTGGTCCGGGACTTAGGTCCCTGCTAAAGTCCCGGACCACATGTAAAATCATGCTGAGAGTTTAACCAATGACTGGTCCGGGACTAAGGTCCCGTACAAAGTCCCGGACCAACCCGAAAACTTGAAAATAAGTTCTTTAAGTGGGGTTTAAGCTAGGGAATGGATTGGTAATGATGTTTTAAGTTAAGTAGGACTTAATTAATGACATGTGAGGGTCATTAAGGACTTAAACAAGATTAAGAGAAAATGAGAAGTAAGAACTTGTATGAGTTAAGCTTGAAATGTAATGACTAAGTAAGTATAGTTCGGGAAAACGTTAGCAAAGTAACGAGTCAAGTTAATTATGGATAATTAACCTCCCGACCTAATGTATGTTATAGGATTCGATTAGTCGAACTTCGAGAGATAGTTGGCAAACGAACAACGACGGTGAACGGTATGGTTTTCTCATGCCCTGTACTCTAACCCGGTTACCCCGGCTTGTGTGTTTGTGTGTTTACTTGCAACCACCTAATTAAGTTAAAATGCATGAAGATGAATTATTGCATTTCTTTATATCATGTGCTTGCCTTTGCACTTGATTGAACTATGTCTTGTAAGACAAGTTGTATAATTCATGAAATGTTGAAATGAAGATAAATCTTGTGTGTTGAGAAGTTCTCTCAAACACCCTAACCTTCTGACTTACCTAACTTAAGAATGGGTATCTGATAATGAGAGGAGACCGATATAGCTTCGGCCACGCGTGAGAATGAGGAAGCAAGAGAATTTGCTTACCGAGTTCTGGCCTAACCTTCCCACCATGGTTCCGAACCATATGGTCACAACCCGGGGAAGTAAGCCAAACCTAAAGCCCGGTGGTGAGATGTGGTGAGCATGCCTCATCTCTGCCCGGAGGTCACCCGACTTAACTGTAAATTACTTCAAGAGATAAATAATGATTAAGTGTAGATCATGCCTTGTGCGAGACATATGATCACAAGCTAAGATTAAGAACATCCGTCAAACCCGGATGTGAGATTGGCTAACATGTGAAGAGGATAGATCTTAAGGAGAGAATCTCAAGGCTTCAATGACCAATGTGTGGACTACTTGTGTTGTTTCCATTATTGTGATATACTCTATGTGGGGTATTGTTCTACATGGTTATATTGCTGCTTATATTTGCATGCTTGCTCAACTGTTAATGAACTCCATGTATACGACCAAGTGGTCGCCGTACCCCCGTTAGCACGCGGGGTATGCGATTACCATATGCAGCTTTAGCTGAGCCCCTTAGGGCGATGTTTTTTCTAATCTTACAGGTACCCGAGACGGTGATTGGTTGTGAGATGGAACGTGGTGTCATACTTTTGTTAGTTGGTAGTAAGTAGTGGTGTACCGAGTTGTACACGGGCTTATAGTCCTAGAGTAGTCGGTGTACCATGTGGTATACCCACTGTATTTTGAGAGTAGGTACTTGGAAAGGCGAGTGGAATGTTAAACACATATTCTTTTGTGAGACTTGAGAGATCATGATGTAATGTATACTCTTAGTACTCGGTAATCAAGCGTTGCAAATTATGTTGATGTAAGTATGGTATTTCTATTTATCAGACCGGGACTGAATTTAGTTAGGACTGTTAGCTATGGAAGGCTTACGGTATTGTATCACCCTCCGTAGTCGAACGTATTTCCGCTGCGATTAGCTATGTTAATGAGACGATTAGACCATGATTATGGTATTAGCGGTTGGGGTGTTACAAAAATGGTATCAGAGCGAAGCCTCGCTCTGATAAAAAGAAATACCAAGTGTAGTGATTACCGAGTTAGGATTCCAACCCGTTTAGTAACGGAAAAGTAGAAACCTAACCTTGAATGACCGTTTATGATAACGGAGACCCTTTAACTTGTCTGTAATGACGTTACAACTGCTTAACTTGAGACCATTTGGTCGCACCACCTGATGTAAACCGTTACTTATTCAGATGTCAAGAAGAGGCCGTGGTAGAGGTCGGGGCCGTGGGGATACTGCTGAGGAGCCGGGCACGCAGACGATAGCTGAGATCGTCGCGGCCACGGTAGCTCAGATGCTACCACAAGTTATTGCGGCTGTGCAGCAGACACAGCAGAACCAGCAGACACAGGCTGAACCGCCCCCACCCCCCACCACCCAGAGAAACAAATTGGGTGAAAGCCATAGCTGAACTTCGACCTGCAAGCTTCAAGGGCGAAAGCGGCCCAGCTAAGCTCGAGGCTTACATCTCCGAGATGGAGACGGCCTTCGAAACCCTCGAGACTCCTGCTGGAGTGAGGGTGAGAATAGCTGCCTATTATCTGAAGGGTGTCGCTATGGACTGGTGGAAGATAGTCAAGGGCGAGCACGTCGCTGACCCTGCATGCGATTGGAACGCCTTCACTGCCCTCCTTCGATCTAAATATTATCCGAACATGTAAAGACAAAGAAGCGACTGGAGCTTGATGCTTTGAGAATGACGGATAAGATGTCCATCGACGATTACTACACCATCTTTACTTCTATCCTTAGACTGCTACCCGACCTCGGGTATACCGGCCAGGTCTTGGTCGACCGCTTCTATGGCGGCCTGAGCCATCGCCTCCGGTATGGCATGGGTATACACGGTTTACCTCTCTTCAGGTAAACATCGATTTGAAACCTTTATGCCGTGGTCAATATAATAATGCCATAATATATGAGAAACCCATCTAATGTCCTAATATCGAGGTGGTTATCCATGCCGCATCGAGAGTTGAGATTACCGTCCAGTGAGGGAATAGGAGAATGCACAGAAGCGCAAGATCAACAACAAGGGTACTGGCTCTGGTGAGCAGACCCAAGGGAAAGGCTGGGGAAAGAAGAAGGGGAAGTACTCCACCCGACCCAAACCCAAAAGACTACCTCAGAGAGAGTTGTGCCTATGCTGAGAAGAGCAAGGCAGCTGAGCCTCTACAGCTTGGCTATACCGCGCCGGTAGCGGCAAAGCCACTGAGATCTCACCCGCCTAAGGGTAAGACTCCCATTAATCCACAAGTGTATGCAAATAAACTTAGAATATTGAAACTTGCTAACTCTCAATGCTTAGGTTCTGGATCTGGCTCAGGCAAGGGCAACTCTAACGGTCGTGCCTTCAGTTGCAAGTATTGTAAGAATGACCACCCCCCGCACAGATTGCCAGGGAAGAGGTCAGATGCTTTAGCTGCCGCAAGATGGGACACCGTGCGTATGAGTGCCCGGCCAAGACGGGCAACAACCAGGAGTCCAAGCAGAGAGAGGGCAAAGGATAGCAACTGGAGAAGGTCAGAACCAGTACCAGCAGGGGTAGGGGCCAAGAGGTGCTCCGAAGGTGCACCGCAGAGGCAGTTCGCCCTGCATATCATAGACCGCTCAGATGGAACTGGTCCGACGACCGGGTTAGGTACTTCACATACCTTTAATCCTTGAGAGCATGTCTACCGTTTAAATTACTTGTATGAGTGAATGACATAGTATTGTGATATAATTAGAGTATGAATTGACTAGTAAAGACTAGAACTCATAAAATGGAACTCACCACTTAGGAACCTTCAATATCTGCTATCCTATACCGACAAAACCAAACCTCAGAGCCCGACATCACCACACACACCACTACGACATCGAACAGTGTCAGGTTATTCGTCCAGGTATGATATTATTAAAAGGATACCTAATACCCGAAGCACAAATCGCCATCATCCGACGATGCAATGAACTAGGAGCAAGACCAGGAGGATTTTACACACCAGAATACCCGGTGAGCAACAGTGAAACTAAAAATGATGTGGATGGGAAGGATTGGAATCCTTACACCCGCACCTACCAAGAACAACGAGCGGAAGATGAAGCAACACCACTGAAAATACCTGGAGAATTCCTAATGGTTGTTACACAAGCCGTAGAAATTGCACAACAGCTTGAAGCTGACCCTGTACCTGCACTCGAAGCAGACATTTGTATCGTTAACTTCTATCAAGAAGGAGGACGACTTGGTTTCCACCAAGACAAGGACGAGACAATGAAACCCTTAAACAAGGAGAGCCCGTAGTGTCTTGGTCCATCGGAGATAACGCCGAATTCTTGTATGGCGAGCAGAAGCGTGCGGACCGCGCAGAGAAGCTTATCCTCAGGTCAGGAGATGTCTTGATCATGGGTGGTGAGTCGAGAATGCTGTATCACGGGATCAAGAGGATTAAGCTGAGTACAGCACCATCGACTGTGATCAATGCCACGCACATGAAGTCAGGAAGCCTGAACCTCACCTTTAGGAAGTATTAGACATGAAACCCATGTAATACTTAGTAATGTGTAATCGAAACATCATGTGTACCTGAATGGTTTAATAATAAAAGCAGTGTTATTTATCAATCGTGCCACTTGCAAGTTACTATCGAACTCATAAAGCTTACGAATGTATAGGTTATGGACTCGGAACAGAAGGTTGAAATACCCCTAAATTAATTTAATTAATTTAGGGGATTTCTTTTATTAAAAATTAAATTATTATATGTAATTATGAATATTAAATTATTATATGGAATTGTGAAATTTATTTAGGGGTTTTCTCCTATTTAACCCTAATTATTATATAGTATTATGAATTAATAATAAGATTTATAAGTCAATAAATCTTGGGAAAATTATTAAACACTCCAAAAATATTATAAAGATTTGGGAAGTGTTGGAACATTGTTTTGAAATATAAAAGTCAATATAAAATTCTAGAAACCTTAAAGCTTATTAAGCCTTGCTAGCGTTGACTTTTTGAGAATGGTCAAACCAGGCCATGAAACCTATACCAATAAATAGGTTATGAAAAACCATGAAGATCGATAAAAGAACGTCAAAAACGGATCATCCTAGCCAAAGTTATGCTAGATTGAAGTTTTGAATCAAAATTTTAAGAGGTGCCACGTGTCACTCTGTAATGGGTCGCCCACACTTAGCCGATTTTCTTCCCTGATTTTCGTAACCGAATTCCCTTACTTAGCCCTAACTTTAGACGGCATAACTTTCACATCTCTCAATATTTTTCCATGCCGTCTTCACCATTCTCTTCTCCTACAATTCCTCTTTCCAACCATTACTCATACAAACGCTAAATCCTTCTGAGTCAACCGGAAAATCGAGCCAAAGTAGCCACCTTGCGAAACTGTTTCCAGAATTCCAGAATTCCCTCCGTTTTCAGGTAACTTGCGTCAATCATAACTTCTTCGTTAATCAACCAAAATTTGATTTCTTTAGCTCGTTGTAAAGATCTCTAATCCCTCTACAATTTTTGTGTTTATGCCCAAGTCTGATTCATAACCAGTTGGGAGATATAGAGGTCTAAAGTTTCGGTTTCAACAACACATAAAATAATACCGAAACAGAGAGGTAAACTCGTGTTTTGTGACTTCGATTTATTTCTGTGTGATGCGAGTTAGGATTAGTGCTTGCTATCATTGTGTAGATCTATGTTTCTTCTTTCCAATGAGCCCTTACTCATAACATAACTCGATCTGTACTGAAACTTATAGTGCTTCGAAGTTGGCTACTCGAACAGGCAAGGTTCGAATATTTTTCCAGAACCCGATATTGAATCTCCTCGTTTGGGCAATTCCGGTGAGCTTTTCTTCAAATTGTTCCTATGTTGCTAATCGAAATTTCAATACCGACCTAACCCATGTCTCAATTTAGCCAATTTCGTGTTGGGTTAGGAGGAATTTGCAGAATTGAATTCGAATCGTACTCTGTAGCTAATATAAACCCTAACGTTCGAATTGAGTACGAAACTAGATGTATACTGCATTATAATTGGGAAACCGGTATCAATAGAACCGAAATTGGATTACGAAGCTATAGAAACAAGAATCACTCGATTCCGTTCTGTGGATTAGGAGGAAATTGAGATTTAGTACTCGACTAGTTTTCTGGAATCGGGGAAGAACACGGCGTTCAGGGGCCGTCCGATCGCGCTTTAGAAGATTGGACGGCCGAGATTAGATCGTGCTATTAAATAATTATTATAAGTTTATAAAATTCCAGTAAATAGTCCTAACTTGTTGGGTTAATTTAAATATCTTCCGAAGGTATTTTGACTTGAAATTTTAACCATAGATTCCTTATTTAATCTAGTTTTTTGATGTAAATTATTATGGTTTTGGAGTTTTTAAACATAAGTTATGATTTTTACAAGTTACGGGTTTTCTGGAATTTTTGGCTAAATTAAAAAGATATTCTTATGAAATAAAATTTTATAATATGTCTAAAATGTTATAGTTACTGTATATTAAATTTGGGAATTTTTGGGCAAGGGTAAAAGGTTTTAAAAATTGTGTTTGTGAGTTTTTCATAAGAATAACTTATAATATATAGTTTTTAATGTAATCAAAAATTAAGTATAGTTGACTAATGAACTTTATAGGTTGGGGAAAATATAATAAGACTAATTAACATTTAATACAGTATGTTTATAAATATTTTGGGTATTAACTTTAAGTGAAGTAAAAATTGTTACATATATTTATATATATATTTATATGAGAGAAATAAATAGAAACTTATATTAAATCAAGGAATTTAACTAAACTACATTTTATTTATTATATATAATATGGAAGCTAATATGTTTAACTAAAACTAAGGGAATACTCTATTTTATAAACCATAAATCAGTTGTGGATATGTCTAAAAGATATTAAATATAATTAAATACAATAGAATTTCTTAAAGAATGTTCTGGATAAATCTTGATATATGTGGATATATATATATATATATATATATATATATATATATATATATATATATATAATAGAATAATAACATGATGTAATAAATACAATAAAATAGATAAGGAAATAACATTCCTTGTGAGAAATGTAATAGGAAGGATATATATATATATATATATATATATATATATATATATATATACGATAAATAAATAAATAAAAGGAATAAAATACCTTATAGAAAATATAATATGAAGGAATTAATGAGTTAAACTAAACCTCTACATGATACTAATAAAAGAATATTATATGAGGTGGTATTAATTTATGGTTATAGGTTGAGTTTTTAGTTATCTTTGAGTTTCTAAGATTTATATAAACCGTATTTAAACACATGTATTTATTTAGTCAATAACCACAATGTAAATTTATAATTTGGTTAAGAAATTAATAAGTTGAAATTTAGGAATATTTGTAATTGGTCTACATAAAGGGTTACACAAATAGATCTTATTATATAATTAATAATAAATGAATGAAATACTTTTACGTTTAAATGTTCTTATTATATAAACAATAGTAAAATAAATGAGTTACTTGTACATCTAAATGTGAAGAGGATAAATAAGTCTAGATTTAATTATTTCTTATTTTATAGTATTGAGTAATAACTTAATATTTTAAGATAAAATCATTAAAAAGGATTATGATATTAAACTACATTAAACTATGATTAGGAATTTAATCTAAATAATAATCCTTAAGTTTCTTACAACTAGTTAAGCCATATAAATGCATTTAACACCAATATTCAGGATTTGAGTTTATAGTTAAGTAATGTATTTAGTAGTTAGAATTTATAAGGAGGTTTGTAAATAGAAATTAGATACTTAAAATCTTTAAACCTTTAATTAGATGAAACTGAGTTACATAAGAGATTATATTGATTTACCTTTGACACTGGAAATATTAATGTGTCATTTGAATATAAGGTATGGAGATTGTTCAGAATATATTATCTTATTAAGTAATTGAAAATTTCACTTATGAACCGGAATTTATTTTTTTGATAAATTCTACCTCATGCTAAGATATAATGTCCATCCTAAATACAATAAAGGAAATTAATTTATTAAGTTATGCTTTTGAAACTTTAGGTTTTGTAAACAATATAAAATGTATTTAAGACTTGAGTTTAACGAAGTTTAATATAAAAGGATTATACATGGTCTATAGAGAGAATGTGTGTAAAAGTAAAACAGTTAGGGAATTAAATGTAAGTAAGGATACATAAAAGGTTATCTTAAAACACCTTATTATAAAGTTATGGTTAAGTAAATAATATACCTTGTGGATACTAAATGTGAGAGTTCGATAAGTTTGAGTTAACTATAATATGGTTATTTCAAGATGAAAAGTAATTTAACAACTTATGACAAGATTAATAGATGGTTGTAATTAAAGGCCATTCTGAACTAAAGATAAGATAATTGAGTTTAGTAGCTCAAATAAGTTGTACTAAAATGCATCTACAACACTACGATTTCAGTATACGGGATGTAGATCTGAATTAAGTTAAGGGGGAAGACTTAGTTATAATGGATTATCTAGTAGATATTGATAAAGATACATAGTCAATAAATTGTGAAATAATAGTGTAGTATTCTAAGATAAACCCATCATTGGTCATAACACGATGTATGTCCTAAAGTAAGAATAAAAGTATTGAGCTTAAGAATTGTTATTGAAATTCTAAGATTGATTGAATAACGTATAATGCACTTATGTTATAAGGTCTTTAATGTGAGAATTATGGTTAGGTATGGGTAAAGTGGATAAGGGTGGAACAATTAACAAGTGTTAATAAAATACATTCCTTGGTCTTACAACCCTGAGTTATACAACATTCTAAGACAAGTCAAAGGTTATTCATAGCATTTAAGTGAGGGCTTAAAAGACAATTGAGATTTAGAAATAAGAGTAAGGATTTATTTAAGCTTAACTTAGGCTACAAGTGATTGATGATAGACTACCTTTAATATTCTTCAGAGTACTGTTGATTGTTTGCGCAAGTTGACTAGAACTGCTACAGCGTTATTCAGGTACGATTTCTCGTACTCAGCTTGTTGTGTTTTGGACTTTATGGTATGTTTTGTACGGTTTCTCGTACTTCGATACTTTTGCTAAATGACTTATGGAATGTTTTTGACAAACGCTAACTGAGTTTAAGAGGAATTTCTAAAGGTAATGGCTGTGTGAGTGACTCAGCTTGTGTGACTAACTGAGCCTTGGATGTGGAACTCATTTGGGTATTGGTTTCTTCTATTTGGTGTCCCGTTAGACATTGACTGCTTAGGGTTTACGCTTCTGCACTCTGGACTGAGTGTTTTGGTATTGCTCTGGGTAGTTGGTGATCTAGTGGGAATTTGGAAAAGGTCAATCTTGGAAATCTTTCTTTCGACGTGCGCGCGTCTTCAATGGTAACAGCAGGGGGCTGTATATCCCTCGCCCATAGGGGCATTGATATTTAACAGCAGGGGGCTGTATATCCCTCGTCCATCAGGACATTTTTAATTTAACAGCAGGGGGCTGTATATCCCTCGCCCATAGGGGCATTGATATTTAACAGCAGGGGGCTGTATATCCCTCGTCCACCAGGACATTTAAATCTGACAGCAGGGGGCTGTATATCCCTCGTCCATATGGACATTGATATCTGGCGGTGGGGGCCATCTCTCCCAATTGAATAATTCCACTCTTGAGTTATTGGTTCTTGGATCTATCTTATTATTCCTAGTCCTTTGTGACTATCTGAGTCTTTATACTCCAAACGAGAATTGGTTCTAACATCAACAATGGATGCTTACTAACTATGTGGGTGACTACTTAAGTGGATGACTTGTTTTGGAAGTTCTTTATCTTTGTTTGTTTTTCCTTTCTCTTTAAACTTGATTGTTTTGAAGTGCTTTATCTCTGTTTTACTTTTAAGAGTTTGTTTTCATGTTACTATTTATTTTGAAGAGTTATGTTTTATAAGTTTGTTTTTGGAGAATTGTACCAGTTCCATTCCAGGGAACTGACCCGCCCCTTTTGGGGTGGGCTGCTTGGTTTCATCTTGCAGGTACGAATTGATTTACAGGTGGCCACGAAGAGAATGAGCGTTTGGATGGGACTAGGTTTTGTGGAGAGAGAATATGTTTAATTTCTATTATGTTGTGTTAAGTTTTTCTCGAGTTCAGACCGTAGCTTTTGTGGATTGTAAGTTGTAAATTGGTGAGGTTTGGTGCCGGGTGTTTGGAACCCGATGGTCTGTAATCGCCTTAGAGTTTTATTTCCGCTGTATTTATGGTTAATAGGGGCGTTACAAAGGTAACCTGAGTATACTTACTGAGGCGCAGGCCGATAAGAGCGGCACGATCCTCACGGGTACCTTTCCGGTGAATGGTATTGAGGCTTCCGTATTGTTCGACTCCGGCGCCTCTCACACCTTTGTCTCGCCATCATTCGCGATAAGGTTGGGGCTAGACGCGGTAGAGCTACCCAATTTTATGGTTATTCTCCCGTCAAAGGAGCGGGTACGATGTACTAAGTACTACCGAGATTCCACCATCCAAACCAAGGGAGAGCAGTTCCCTATTTCCTTCATCTAATTCAGCGGCCTAGGCTTTGACTTGATAGTTGGGATGAACTGGTTGGAGCGGCATAAGGGTGAATCTTTTGCGCCGAGCACAGATTGCTACTCAGGAGTCCATCTGGGGTCGCAGTATCGTACCGCCAGAGGCCGAGAGAGCCTTCGACCAGAGTCATCACCGTCATGGCCATGTTTCGAGAGCTCAGAAAAGGGCATGAAGTATTCCTTTGCTATTTGCAAGACCTTGAGAGAGACCCTGAATTCAGTACTGACATTCCGGTAGTGTCGGAGTTCCCGGATGTGTTTCTGAAGGAGCTTCCCAGCATGCCACCTCAGAGAGAAGTTGAGTTTGAGATTGAACTCCTACTTGGTACTGGACCTATTGCTAGAGCACCGTACCGATTAGCACCGGCAGAGATGGCCGAGTTGAGAGTACAGCTTCGAGATTTGCTTGACAAAGGGTTTATACGCCCGAGCGTATCACCTTGGGGAGCACCGGTCCTCTTCGTGAAGAAGATGGACGATAGCCTTCGCCTCTGCATCGACTACCGTGAGCTTAATGCGGTTACCATCAAGAATAAGTACCCATTACCATGTATTGATGATCTGTTTGATCAATTGAAGGGAGCCTCTGTATTCTCCAAGATTGACCTCAGATCCGAATACCATCAAATAGCCATACGAGAGCATGACATTGAGAAGACAGCGTTCCGAACGAGATACGGCCACTATGAGTTTACGGTGATGCCATTTGGACTGTCAAATGCACCTACGAAATTCATGGATCTGATGAACCGATTGTTCAGCAATCAGCTAGACACTTCGGTTGTGGTATTCATTGATGATATTCTGATATATTCCAAGTCCAAATAAGAGCATGAGAGCCACCTGAGGCAAGTACTTGAGACCCTCTGCAAGAACCAACTTTATGCAAAATTCTTCAAATGTGAATTCTGGCTTGACCAAGTCTCCTTTCTTGGTCATGTGATATCAAGCTCGGGCATATCAGTTGACCCGGCTAAGATTGAAGCAGTTCGTTCGTGGCCTAGACCTAGGAATGTTTCCGACATCCGGAGCTTCCTTGGGCTAGCCGTTATTATAGAAGGTTCGTGAAAGATTTCTCAAAATTCGTGAAGCCTATTACAGCTTTGATGAAGAAGGACGCACCGTTTGTGTGGACCGATGACTGCGAGATCTCCTTTCAGAACCTGAAAGACTCGTTGACCTCTGCACCCGTTCTCACCATTCCTGAGGGTACGGAGGGATTCGAAGTTTACTGTGATGCATCAGGCAGAGGCCTTGGATGCGTACTCATGCAGCACGGCAAGGTAGTAGCTTACGCCTCCCGCCAGCTGAAGAAGCATGAGGAGAACTACCCCACCACACCCATGACCTTGAGTTGGGAGCCATTGTCTTCGCATTGAAGATATGGCGCATTATCTTTATGGGGTTAGTATTACCATTTACTCACACTCCGACCACAAGAGCCTACAGTATGTCTTCACGCAGAAAGAACTGAATCTGAGGCAGAGAAGATGGATGGAATTCCTATCAGACTATGACATCGACCTTCAGTATAAGGAAGGAGAGCGAATGTCGTAGCTGACGCACTGAGCCGTTGAGCACACTCGCTCCATTCACTACTCGCCTCTTCTAGCTTGGTTGATGAGGTGCGAGACGCTCAGATGCATGATCCGAATATGAGTGAGATTAGACAGAGCATCATCGATGGCACATTTGAGCACAGGAAGTATGACTTCAAGCTCCACGATGATGGTTTGATCAGATTGAATGGCAGATTATGCGTTCCCCGAAGTAATGTTGAGCTGAGGGATCGCATTCTGCGAGAAGCCCATTGTTCCTCATTATCTGTCCATCCGGGAGCCTCTAAAATGTATAAAGGCATGAAGAGGTACTTCTGGTGGTCAAGAATGAAAGCTGATGTGAATGAGTTTGTCCTGAGGTGTCTCACTTGCCAGAGAGTTAAGTTCGAGCACCGACGACTGGGGGAATGGTACAGCCGATGCCGATTCCTGAATGGAAGTTCCATGATATATCGATGGATTTCGTTGTAGGACTCCCACCTGCTAGGGGAGGACTCAACATGATCTGGGTGATAGTTGATCGCCTCACCAAGGTTGCCCGCTTCATACCGATGAGGGACACCTGGAAGGTAGCAAAGCTTGCTGAGATATTTGATCGGGAGATTATCCGACATCATGGAGTTCCAAAGACGATTGTATCTGACCGCGACACCAAATTCCTTTCGAGGTATTGGAGAGCCACACGTGAAGCGCTTGGTACCAAGTTGAAGATCAGTACAACCTTCCATCCAAAGACCGATGGTCAGACAGAGCGAACCATCCAGACACTGGAAGACATGCTGAGAGCATGTGCCTTATATTTTCAGGGGAGTTGGGTTGACAAGCTACATTTGATTGAATTTTCATATAACAACAGCTATCATGCATCGATTAAAATGTCGCCCTTCCAAGCCTTGTATGGCAGACGTTGTCGTACACCATTGTGTTGGGATGAGTCCAGCGAAGCGGTCATTGTAGGACCGGAGTACCTTGAGCAAATGCAAGCCGAAGTTGAGCAAATTCGAGCGAATCTGAGAGCTGCCCAAGATAGGCAGAAGTCTTATGCCGATGTGCGACGACGCGACCTGGAGTTCGCTGTGGGCGATCAGGTTTTCCTGCGTGTCTCACCGACGAAGGGCATGTTCCGATTCGGTCAGAAAGGTAAGTTAAGCCCGAAGTACATTGGGCCTTATGCGATCACTGAGAGGATTGGAGTGGTACCTTATAGGCTAGCCTTGCCTGCAGACTTGGGTCATATTCATGATGTTTTTTATGTTTCACAGCTCAAGAAGTATATAGCCGACCCATCTCATGTGTTAGAGCCTGATCACCTATCCCTTGAGCCGACGATGAGATATGTCGAGACTTCCTTACGAATCCTTGACACCAAGACTAGAGACACTCGCAACAAGTCAGTGCGAATGGTGAAGGTTTTGTGGTCAAACCACGACGTTGAAGAAGCGACTTGGGAGTTAGAGGACGCCATGAGGGCGAAGCACCCGACACTCTTTGTAGACTAGATTGTCTAGTGTCGTGAGGGTACGGGGCGTACCCCTTTTAAGGGAGGTAGGCCCATTTTGTTTTAGCATTTCTTCGGGATAGCTTTGCTTGTATGTATATGTATACATTTTGTTTGACACGGTGAAACAACCAGTGCATTGGTTGTAGTGTTGATAGTGCTTGCAGTGTATTGCTTGCATGGTATTGTGTGTGATTGCACAATGTGTATGTGTGTTATGTTTGCAATGAATATATGTATGTGGATTCGTTTGACAGATGTGATATCTGTAATGTGTGTGTAGTGTGGATTTTGACAATGGTGTTGTCAAATGAGTAAAGTTAGTAAACCACCAACTTTGACCAACTTTGAGGGCAAATTTTCTTAAGAGGGGTAGATTGAAATACCCCGGGTTTAAAAACAGTGATTAATTAGGCTAACGGAAAATTTAAGAGCTTAATGAGGCCTAAATAAATACATGAGAACGATTCCCGGAGAAAACGGGTCCGGAAAACGAGTTAAAAATCCAAACGAGCTTTAAAACGCATTTTTCGAGAAATCGCGAAAAACGTTATTTAAAACGGGTTTAATAAACTCATAATAATTATAGTTGGTTAAATAATTATAAATAGACCATAGTGAGGGTCTAGAGTAATTATAATTAATCAAACGGGAAAATTCCGGAAACGGGTCCCGGGAGTGAATAGTGTCGAAACCAGGAGACGAAACACGTTTAATTCTAAAAGACGAAAAACCCTGGGTTACTAACATGTATATGTGGCCGGCTTTAATTAGTATATACACCCACATTAATGAGCTTGTTAGTTTATTTAGGCATAAGATGACAAGGGAAATAAGTAAAGTAAAAGGAAATAGTGAAAAGAGACTTTACTTACTCTCTCACCTCCTTTCTTTCTTCTTTCAAGATTTCCCCCAGCCCTTTGCTTATCTTCTTCTTCTTCCTTTGCAAGTCATTGCCGATTTCAAAGAGAGCACACAGCCATCATCTTCAATATCCATTATCTTGCTCATTTCTCCACCAAATCACACCAAAATAGTACCATTAGATTCCTATCGGCAAGGCTTCGTTTTCCACCCATCAAAAGCTTGGAACCTCCATCTTCACCTCCATGGCAGTTTGGCCTTTTGAGGCTTGAAGGGGTGCTTTTGAATCTCTTTCATCTCCTTGATGCTTTAAGGTAAAAATAATACAAGAGTTCCATCCATTTCTAGCTTTTCCTTGCAAAATCAAAAAAAATCCCAACGTTGGATTTTTTCTCCATTTCAGCCGGTTTCTCCATGCCTTTGTGGAGTGTTGGAAATTCCATCATTTGATTGCCAAGCTCTCCTTTTGGACACTCTAAGGTAATACCTAAGTTAAAGCCATAAAACTAGCTCTTAAAATACTAGTTTTGTGAGGAAAGTTGAATTGATTGATTTGTTATGTGTGGTGTGGGGGAATACGATTGTAGCTAGCAATCTAGATTCCCTTGTGTGGTGTGGAAACAAGAAGAGAAGGAGGGAACAAGAGAAGGAGGAAGAAGAGAAAGAAAACCGAAAACAAACAAGGTAATAAGCTCACCTTGAGTTGGTTGTATTGACTTGCAAAATAGATTTTAGAGTTGAATTAATGACCTTGAGTTGGTGTAGTCAATATACTACAATGTTGTTTCTTGAATGAGAATGTTTTAATGTGTTTTAGTGTGCAAATAAACCTATGAACTAAGCTAGTTTATATGTGTGAACAAATGGGAATTTGATGTGGTTGTTGATGTCTAAACCAAACAGGGGTGAAGAAGTGTTTGTGAGCATATTTAGTGTGGTGAGAATGCTTTGAAAGTAGACAAGTGCTGCCAAAATTAGTCTAGGCAAGTATGGACTTGGGTGTTTTAATGAAAGGAAGAAACTAGGTGTGTTTAAAAGATTTAAGTGAGTAGTTAATGGTTTGAAAACCAAGCTATGGGGAAGAGTGTATTAGGAGTAGGGATAATGCCATTTGAGAGCTAGTAATGACATTATTGAGTGGTAAGAAGAGGGAACAAAAATCTGTTACAGGAAGCTATAGAAACTAGCAACTAGTTATAGAAATATAAGTGTGTTTGAGTGAATTAAGCATGAGTAGTGGGAGGACTTGGTGGTTGGATTAAGATGATTTAGAAGGGTAATTAAGTGCTAAAACATGTGGGTTCTAAGTGGGGAAGATTGGGTAATTAATGGAGAAAGAATGGGGCTTGAACAGATTTTGAAAATGCTAATAAGGTGTAAATCCTGCTATGGTCCGGGACTTTAGTCCCTGACAAAGTGCCGGACTAGTGTCTGAAATACGCCGAAGATTTCATCCAGTGGTTGGTCTGGGACTTGGTTCCAAGACAAGGACCCGGACCAACCAGAAAATAAGGCCGAGAGTTGAACTCACTATTGGTCCCTGCTAAAGTCCCGGACCACATGTAAAATCATGCCGAGAGTTTAACCATGACTGGTCCAGGACTTAGGTCCCGTACAAAGTCCCGGACCAACCCGAAAACTTGAAAATAAGTTCTTTAAGTGGGGTTTAAGCTAGGGAATGGATTGGTAATGATGTTATAAGTTAAGTAGGACTTAGTTAATGACGTGTGAGGGTCATTAAGGGCTTAAACAAGATTAAGAAAAAATGAGAAGTAAGAACTTGTATGAGTTAAGCTTGAAATGTAATGACTAAGTAAGTATAGTTCGGGAAAACGTTAGCAAAGTAACGAGTCAAGTTAATTATGGATAATCAACCTCCCGACCTAATGTATGTTATAGGATTCGATTAGTCAGACTCTGAGAGATAGTTGGCAAATGAACAACGACGGTGAACGGTATGGTTTTTCATGCCCTGTACTCTAACTCGGTTACCCCGGCTTGTGTGTCTGTGTGTTTACTTGCAACCACCTAATTAAGTTAAAATGCATGAAGATGAATTATTGTGTTTCTTTATATCATGTGCTTGCCTTTGCACTTGATTGAACTATGTCTTGTAAGACAAGTTGTATAATTCATGAAATGTTGAAATGAAGATAAATCTTGCGTGTTGAGAAGTTCTCTCTAACACCCTAACCTTCTGACTTACCTAACTTAAGAATGGGTATCTGATAATGAGAGGAGACCGATATAGCTTCGGCCACGCGTGAGAATGAGGAAGCAAGAGAGTTTGCTTACCTAGTTCTGGCCTAACCTTCCCACCATGGTTCCGCCGAACGGTATGGTCGCAACCCGGGGAAGTAAGCCAAACCTAAAGCCCGGTGGTGAGATGTGGTGAGCATACCTCATCTCTGCCCGGAGGTCACCCGACTTAACTGTAAATTACTTCAAGAGATAAATAATGGTTAAGTGTAGATCATGCCTTGTGCGAGGCATATGATCACGGGCTAAGATTAAGAACATCCGTCAAACCCGGATGTGAGATTGGCAAACATGTGAAGAGGCTAGATCTTGAGGAGAGAATCTCAAGGCCTCAATGACCAATGTGTGGACTACTTGTGTTGTTTCCATTATTGTGATATACTCTATGTGTGGGTATTGTTCTACATGGTTATATTGTTGTTTATATTTGCATGCTTGCTCAATTGTTAATGAACTCCATGTATACGACCAAGTGGTCGGCGTACCCCCGTTAGCACGCGAGGTATGCGATTACCATATGCAGCTTTAGCTGAGCCCCTTGGGGCGATGTTTTTTCTAATCTTACAGGTACCCGAGACGGTTGATTGGTCGAGATGGAACGAGGTGTCATACTTTTGTTAGTTGGTAGTAAGCAGATCGTGTGTGGGGTAGTTCTCCTCATGTTTCTTCAGCTAACGAGAGGCATAGGCAACCATCTTGCCATGCTGCATGAGTACACAACCCAATCCCCTACCTGATGAATCATAATATACCTCAAATCCCTCCGTACCGTCTAGGATAGTCAGAACAGGTGCATAAGTCAATGAGTCCTTCAAGCTCTGGAATGAACTCTCCCAGTCATCCGTCCATAAGAACGGTGCATCCTTCTTCATCAAAGTGGTCATCGGCTTTGTAACCTTGGAGAAGTTCTTCACAAACCTGTGGTAGTAACCTGCCAAACAGAGGAAGCTCCTGATGTTGGTAACTGACTTCAGTCTAGGCCAGGTGCGCAAGCATCAATCTTTGTTGGATCCACAGAGATCTCAGCATCCGAGATGACATGACCAAGGAAAGAGACCTGGTCAAGCCAAAACTCGCACTTGGAGAACTTAGCATATAGCTTGTTCTCCCTCACTGTCTCCAAAACTCTCCTCAGGTGGCTTTCATGCTCACCTCTCAACTTCCAATATATCAATATATCGTAGATGAAGACAACAACCGACTTGTCCAGTTGCTCCCTGAACAAATGGTTCATCAGATCCATAAACTTCACCGGTGCGTTCGACAAACTGAACGGCATCACTGTAAACTCGTAGTGGCCATATCTTGTCCGAAATGCCGTCTTCTCAATGTCCTCCTCCTTAATGGCAATCTGATGGAACCGACCATGAGAGCTATCTTGAGAGACAGATGCTCCCTTAACAATCAAACAAAATCGTCTATGCGTGGTAGCGGGTACTTGTTCTTCATTGTGACTGCATTCAACTCTCTATAGTCGATGCAGAGGCGGAGGCTGCCATCCTTCTTCTTCACGAAGAGTACTGGCGCTCCCCATGGTGAAACACTAGGCCGCACAAACCCTTTGTCAAGCAGGTCTCTCAGCTGTTCCTTCAACTCATTCATTTCATCTGGAGCCATGCGGTAAGGCGCCTTAGCTATCGGCCTGTTCCTGGTAGCAGCTCGATGGTGAACTCTACCTCCCGTGCTAGTGGCATGATGGGTAGTTCCCTAGGAAAGAGGTCGGGAAACGCCAACACCACTGGTACGCTGGGGTCGAACTCAGGGTCCCTCTCTATGTCCTGAACATAGCAAAGGTATACTTCCTTCTTCTTTTTGAGCTCTCTGAACATAGCCATAGCGAAGATGATCTTGGTCGAAGGCTCTTTGGGTCTCTGGCGATATGACACTATAACCCCAGATGGACTCCTGAGTAGCAGTTGGTGCTCGGCGCAGAGGGTACGACCCTTGTGCCGCTCCAACCAGTTCATCCCGAATATCACATCAAACCATAAGCCCTTGAACTCGATCAATGTGGTAGGAAAGTCCTCACCCTTGATCCGGATGGTGGCTGCTCGGTAGTAGCGAGTGCATCGAACCTTCTCCTTAGACGGGAGCGTAACCGTGAAGTACGGCAGCTCGTCAGCGTCTAGCCCCAACCTACTCGCAAATGATGACGAGATAAAGGTATGCGAGGCCCCTGAGTCGAATAACATGGATGCCTCAACACCATTGATTGGAAAGGTACCGGTGAGGATTGTACCGCTTTCGCCGGCCTGTACCGCTTTCACAAACTTTCATGAGCATTGATGGTTATAACAAACGAGTCGTAACAACTATATAAACAACACTGTTATTTATTAAAACCATCCTTTTACATCATGAGCTTCTTTTATTATAACATTCTTAAAGTATTACATGGTTAATACTGTCTAAAGGTTAGGTTCAGTCTCCTTGGTCTCATGTGTGTGGCATTGGTTACGGTCGGCGGTGCTGTATTTAGCTTGATCTTCTTGATACCATGATACAACATCCTCAACTTTCTACCCATGATTAGTACATCGCCTGATTTAAGTACCAACTTCTTGGCACGGTCCACACGCTTCTGCTCGCCATAAAGGAACTCAGTGTCATCGCTAATGGACCAAGACACGACGGGTATCCCTTTACTAAGAGACTCCGTTGTCTCGTCCTTATCTTGGTGTAATCCAAGTCGTCCTTATTTTTAGTAGAAGTTGACGATGCATAGGTCTGCTTCTATGTCAGGGACCGGATCAGCTTCAAGTGGTTGAGCGATCTCCACGGCTTGTGTAACAAACGAATGGAATTCTTCTGGTATTTCCGGTGATGATGCTCCATTTCTTGCTCACGTATCCTGGTATGTCTTGCCATATGGGTTCCAATCTTTACCTAGGCTCATCATCTTTAACTTCATCTTTGATCCTCCAGGGTATTCCGGTGTATAGAAACCTCCCGGTCCTACTCCTAGTTGGTTGCATCTCCTGATGATGGCTATTTATGCTTCGGGTGTCAGGTATCCCTTTAATAAGATCATACCTGGTCGGATAACCTGACACTGATCTTTCGGGATCTCTCGGGTTTTGATGTCAGTCTCTTCTAAGTTAGGTGTTGAAGGTATTGGATAACAGATGTTGAAGTTTCCTAAGGTGGTAGTAAGTTACATCTTACATGAGATCTAATTAACTAACCAGAATCTTGTTTGAACAAACATTCACCCATTCATGCATGAATGCGGTAAGCATGCAATTTTGTCACTTAATAGGTTGTAGTGGTATCTAGTCTCGATGAGGGTTCAGCCTCATCCTCCCGGTCCACCATATGCAGTGTAGGCGGCCCTGGTCTCTGGACAACCTGGGGTCCCTTGCTAGTAGCAGGCTGTGATGCCTTCGGACCGTCGGATCCAGTGTTCGGAGCGGCCTTGCCCTTGCCCTTCGTGTCGGGTTGGTAGGCGCTACTCTCGGGGTTCTTGAATCACTCGTAAGCTTGGTGTCCCAATACCCCACAGTGGTGGCACTTCACCTTGTTGCCCTCACAGTCGAGTTCGGGGTGGTTCTAATTACACTTGCCACACATGTAACGGTGTTGGTAACTACCCCCGGGTCCTTCACCGGACTCAAAACCTGATTGTTTACAACATTAGTAATTGAATTTCTAGGTTGCGAACTGAATGCTAACCCACGTTAAGGAGTAATTCATACCCTTAGGCACTTTCGAGCGCAGAGGCTTCGCTGCTATGCCATAAGTCAGCTTTAGAGGCTCTTCAGTAGCCTTGCCCTTGTCACTCTTCGGGCCCTTCTGGACTGGCGGGGTGGGTACTTCCTTGCTTGTACCACCCTGTCCTTGATTTTCGGCGCCCCTACCAGCGGCCTTTCTCTTCAGCGCTGGTCTGCGTCCCTCAGCTGGACGATAATCTCAACTCTAAGCAGCGGCATGATAGCACTTCTGCTTTCAAAGTATTAGTCACATATTCGTTCTCGTGTAACGTTTATTTACTGCAAGTAGTTTTAAGTTTTAACTTTCTTTACCTGTAGAGTAGTGTAGCTAGTCGGCCTCATGCCATAGCGTTAGGTGGCTCAACCCGCATAGAAGCAGTCGACCAGGATCTGGTCCGAGTATCCCAGTCCCGGTAGAAGACGAACGAGAGTGGTGAACTCAGAGTAGTAGTCGTCCAACGCCATCTTGTCGGTCTGCTTCAGCGCATCCAACTACAGTCGCTTCTTCGCCTGAACATGGGCGGGATAGTACTTGGCTCGCAGCAAGGCCGATACTGTTCCTAGCCGAAGTCGGGGTTGGCCACATGCTTGGCCCTAACCAACATCCACCAATCGATCGCTGCACCCTTCAGATAGAACGCAGCAAGTCAAACCTTGGCTCCAGCAGAAAACGTCAAGGGTCTTGAAGGCGGTCTCCATCTCGGAGATGTACGCCTCAAGCTTAGTGGGATCGGTCTCCCCTCTGAATGGTGGGGGTCGAAGATCTGCAAGAATCTTCATCCAGTTTGGTTCCCGAGGCTGCGTTGTGGTGGAGCAGGCGGTGGTGGTGCGGCGGGCTGATAACACATATGCGCCAGGGCTCCAGCTACGATCTCAGATATTGTCTGCCCACCCGTGATCTCAGTAGCCTCTTCACCTCGACCACGGCCTCGGCTTCCTCTCCTTCCTAACATCTAAATAAGTATAAACGCACATTAGGCTCATGATTACTAAGGTCCCGGTTTAAGAATTGATAACATCTTTTAGATGGTAAAGACATTCCACACTTATTAGTGGTCGTCTGACTCTCTCACACTACTATCTCACACCCTTAACTCATAGCTCATACTCTAACTCAGTATTTACCTAAGTTTGGTAATTCTAGTCATCAGAGCGTAACTAAGCTCTGATACCACTTTTTGTAAGATCCCAACTCCTAAAACCGGGATTATCGCATAGACCTCCAAGTACTTATATTAACAACGCAGTGGAAATTTCTATAAAGTCGGTGTTACCGCCGTTTGTCACCCACGTGACTAACTAGGCCTATTCCAGTTTCAAGCTACAGTCTGATGGACTCGAATATACCGAACATAAGTATGTACAAAACCGTAACCAAAATACATATACCGAGTACAAAGTAACTCGTACCGCTAATACAACTTACTACAACAGTCTACAATACGAGTGTACATGCACATCTCGTATGTCAAAATACATACCCGAAGTACATCTACCCCTTCCTATTCTTAGGCTGAGATGTCTTCTGGCGCTTACCTGAAAATTAATATGGATGCCCCGAGGGGCTCAGCACCTTCGCTGGTATGATTAACGTGCAGCCCACAGCTAACGGGGCTACACATGACTATTTTGTCGTATACATGCAATTGATTGATCATACATACAATAATAAGAAGTACGATAACACACAACGCATTCATTATGAAGTAATCATAGCTCAAACAGATCGAACGACTTTGTAACACCCCAACCGTTAATCCCATGCTTACCATCTAATCGTCCTGTTAATCCTACGAGTTCGCAGCGGAAATATTACTACTTACTACGGCGGGTGGTACAACGCCGCTAACTGCCCATACGGCTAGCTAGACTTACCCTTCTTACAGTCACGGTCTGATGAACATAATATAACGAGCTACTAAATTACTTACAAAAATATCATATGCCAAATACTTACATCCTGGATCACCGAGTATTTAAGTGTATTCAATTACATCTTTTCTAAGTTCCAAAAGAGTGAGTTTCTACCAGCTACTCATCTATACCAATTCCCATTCTATCAAAATCCAAAAAGGTGTACCCTATGGTACACCGGCTAATCAAAAAGGCTCTGGCCGTGTACTACTCAGTACACCATCATAATCAGTGTTTACAATCCAAAAAGAAGACAAAAGAACTAGAACTAGGTCTTCACATCTTCATCCTTCGCGAGTACCTGCGTGTAGTAAAAATGGTGCCCCAAGGGGCTCAACAAACGCTGCGTATAAACTCCGCATATACCGCGTGCTAGCTAGGGCACGCCGACTATTTGACGTCCACTAAACATGCTGTTCATTTATTTCACACATACATGCTTGCATACAATATACATTCATTCACAATACATTATTCATTCCAAGGCAACAATACAATAATGCTCACAATACTTACCTTCACAAGGTTAGCCAAATTATGCATCCGGGTTAATCGGAATGCTTTTACTCTTTTACTCATTACTTACTTTTTCTTACTTACACTTACTTACTTACATTCATTTTACTTACTCATTCTTACTTACTTACTCATACTCAAGTTAAGTCGTCGGGACCTCCGGCCCTGGGGACTACTCCGTCCCACCTCCGGGATTTACTTGACTCACCAATCCGGGATGCTACCCACTTAAGGGATTTGGGCCGCGGACCAGTTTAAGAGTCAGGAATTGGAGCCAACCTCTCGTGACTCCGCATCCTCACGCGTGGCCGAAACTATATCGGACTTCTACTCATTCTAATTTAATTACCAATTTAAGTTAGATTGGTTAGCTTGTTAGGAATAAGTTAGAAGCCCAAACACATTCACAATCGGTCACAGTACATTACAACATTCATACAAGCATTCATATTCATCCATACATTTCATGAATTATACAAACTAGGATTTAAGAAAAATATTCACAACATACAACACTACATTTCCACAAGGATGCATGTTAACTCTGATTCGTGCATTTATCTTATTTGGTGATCAATTAGCACACAACACACAAATCAGAGTAACCAAGATAGCATATGGGGCATGAGGAATCCATACCGTTCACCGTTGTACGTGATTCCCAAACGTCCTTCGGTGTCACAAATCAAATCCTATTATATATATACAATTGAATGATTAATATAACTATCATTAATTTAACTCATACTTACTATGTCCTTATACTTCCTACACTTACACATACTTGCTTATTTTTCATTACCTTAAGTTTTACTTTCTTACTTAATGTTGGCATTATGCTTACATACTGTACATATATATACATATGTAGGTATATATATATATATATATATATATATATATATATATTTATTTAATTTAAATAATTTTTTTTGACTGGACCGGACTTGCGACCGACCTTGCAAGTCCGGTCCATTCCAGTAGCTCACATTACCGAATTTCCTGGCCCGACCGAACTTGCAAGTCCGGTCGCAAGTTCGGTCCATTCTAGTAGCTCACATTACCGAATTTTCCTGGCCGACCGAACTTGCATGTCCGGTCGCAAGTTCGGTCCATTCCAGAAGGTTTCATCGGGGAATTTTTCTGGCTCGACCGAACTTGCAAGTCCGGTCGCAAGTCGGTCGATTCCAGTAGGTTTCAGACGGGAAATTTCTGCTCCGACCGAACTTGCAAGTCCGGTCGCAAGTCCGGTCGATTCCAGAAGCTTTCCCGTCTTGTAAATCTGGGCTCGACCGAACTTGCAAGTCCGGTCGCAAGTTCGGTCCGGCCCAGTATTTGCATTTTTATTTCTGTTTTCAGTCCTCTCTTTTACCCATTACTTCCCCATTGTTCCTACACTTAATCCCACATGTTTTAACACTAATTAATCCTCCTAATACACCTTAATTCATTCATTAACTCTCTATACATTTCTATACTAATTCACTCACATAATTTTCTAAGTTTCCCTCAACACTTACACTAGTTTCCTCTCTAGTTGCATTTTGCTACAGATTTTAACATTACACTCTCTTCTACAACTCCCTCTTCTAATGTCATTTCTAGCACCTCTAATACATTATAACTACATTAACTATCTCTCTCAACTTACCCTCTATCTTCCTCAATCAAAATCTGTTACAACCTACATTATTCACCTAGTTTCTAACTCATTAAGTGTTCTAATCCTAGACAAATTTTGCCATAGTCTCCCCTGAAATCTTATATTCTCACCACATTGTTTCACTCATGTAAATGATCTATTCCACCTGTTTAAAGCCAATACAAATATGCTCAATCTCTCATACACAAATACCACTCTAACAACATTAGAAATTCCTGCACATTACATTCAATTCCCATTTAGGTTTCAATAGTTTTTAAATGTCTTTTAAAGGTTCAAAATACTTATGTTCTCCTACACATTACACTATTACTACACTACTAATTACAATACTCATTTTAGCTTCCTAAAAATCTGTTACATACATGTATATACAAGGCTACATAAAGGAATGTAATTTACCTTGTTCTCTTCTTCTTCTTGCCTCTTCTTCTTCCTTCTTTCTCTCTCTACCGGTTTTGTAATCTCAATTCCTCTAACACTACAACCATTTATATATATACATTTCAATACACCATTTTAATACTAAAACTAACCCTAACCATTATTCAAGCTCTAATGTAGGTTTTAGGGTTTAGAAATTATTTTACCTTCCAAGGCACAAGTGCTGTTTGGGATAGTTCAAGAACAAACTTTCAACCCCTTCAAGAATGCCAAAATCGGCTATAGAACAAGAGAACCAACAAGTGTTTAGCTAGATTTTCGTTTTGCCTTTGAGGCTAGAAAAAGATGGGGTTTTTAAGGATATTTTTACCTCAATAGAACAAGGAGAAGGAGGGCCTTCTAATGGTGGTCTTGAAGCTCCAAATTGGGCATACCCATAAAAACGAAAATGCTCTTTTCCGGATTTTGAAAAGAGGGAAGTGTAGCTCTTGATGAGAGGATTCCAATGGTGTAGTTTTTATAATTTTTGGAAGAGGTTTTGAGGGAGTTCAAGAGGAGAGAAGGTGGAGTTTGTGAGTGGGTCTTCAAGACTCCATAGAAATCGCATGGGAGGAAGAAGAAAGAAAGAAGAGAGAGTGCTGGGTGGGGGTTCTACGTGAGGGAGAATTAGAGATAGGAGGAGAGAGAGTAGAAGTGAGGTAAAGTGTGTTACTTTTTGGTTTTTTAATTGCTTTTGTCCTTAGTGAGTAAAAGAGAATAGGGGTGTGTGTGTGAGTAGGAAAATCGGACAGCACACAACCCATGAGGGTTTGTAAATTTTATTTACAAAGTTGGACACATAAGTTTGTGTTATTTATATTTCTACCCCACAACTTCCCGTTTTTGACAGTTTTTACTAATCTCTCGTTTTATTGATTTTATTGGTTCTAAAGCTTCACTAATATTTATTAATGATTATTTAGTTGACCAAAATTGTTACGAGTCTATTTGACCCGCTTAAAGACACGTTTTCCGGTTACCTCGAAAAACGCGCTTTAAGGTTCGTTAGTGATTTTAATCCGTTTTAAGGATCCGTTTTCTTCGGGATTTGTTCCCTCATGATTATTTATACTTAATTAAGCTTCTAGATTATTTATTAGCCTAATTAATCACTATTTTTAATTACGGGGTATTTCAATCTACCCCCCTTAAGAAACTTTGCCCTCAAAGTTGCTCAAGGTTAATAGTTTAGTAATTCTACTCATTAGGCAAACTAATTGCACTAATGTGTCTTACTACCACCTATGAGGTGTTTACTCCATTGCACATTGCAAACATACACACTTCAAGCATCATACACATTTCATCATTTTCAATTCATACCATTCCACAATACACCATTACAATCCACAATACACATTACACAAACATCATCCATCATACATCGTACAAATACATTCATACACTACACATTGCACATACATACACATACCAAGTTCACTTGCACTACATGTGCCATACAAAACCTATTACAATGCCTACATACTAAGTAATGCTTACCCCGAAGCAATGCAAAAGCAAAAGGGCTCTACCCCCCTTAAAAGGGGTACGACCCGTACCCGTATTGCTAAATACTAGACTATCTAGTCTATGAATAACTGTGGGTACTTAGCCTTCATGGCATCTTCCAACTCCCATGTCGCTTCTTCGACATCATGGTTTGACCATAGGACCTTCACCATTCGTATAGACTTATGGCGAGTGTCTCTGGTCTTCCTATCCAGGATTCTCACTGGGGTTTCAACATATCGCATGGTCGGTTCGATGGATAATCTCTCGGGCTCTAAGACATGAGAAGAATCAGCAATGTACTTCTTGAGTTGTGACACATGAAATACATCATGGACACGCCCCAAGTCCTCAGGTAATGCTAACCTGTAGGCTACGGATCCAACTCTTTCGGTAATAGTGTACGGCCCTACAAACTTTGGGCTAAGCTTGCCCTTCTGGCCAAATCTGAAGACACCCTTCATAGGTGAAACGCGCAAGAACACTTGGTCGCCCACGGCGAACTCAAGGTCGTCGTCGCACATCCGCATAGGATTTCTGTCTATCTTGGGCTGCCTTCATATTAGCTCGAATTTGCTGCACTTCAGCTTGCACTTGCTCAAGATACTCCGGTCCTATTATGACCGCTTCACTCGACTCATCCCAACACAAGGGTGTACGGCAAGGTCTACCGTATAGAGCTTGGAAAGGCGACATCTTAATCGAGGCGTGATAACTATTATTATACGAGAACTCGATAAGATGAAGCTTATCTAACCAACTCCCCTGAAAGTCTAAGGCACATGCCCGAAGCATGTCCTCCAGTGTCTGGATGGTCCTTTCTGTCTGACCGTCGGTCTGAGGATGGAAGGCGGTACTCAACTTCAGTTCTGTACCCAACGCTTCCCTTGTAGCTCTCCAGTATCTCGAAAGAAATCTGGTGTCGCGGTCAGATACTATAGTCTTAGGGACTCCGTGGTGTCTGATAATCTCCTTGTCGAATAGCTCAGCTAGCTTTACTACCTTCCAGGTGTCCTTCATCGGTATGAATCTGGCAACCTTGGTAAGGCGATCGACTACAACCCAGATCATATTGAGTCCTCCCCTGGCAGGTGGGAGTCCTACAACAAAATCCATGGAGATATCATGAAATTCCACTCCGGAATTGGCATAGATTGTACCATTCCGCCCGGTCTACGATGTTTAAATTTCACCTTTTGGCATGTTAGGCATCTCAATACAAATTCTGTCACCTCTGATTTCATTTCAGACCACCAGAAGTACCTCTTCATGTCTTTGTACATCTTGGAGGCTCCCGGATGGACTGACAATGTGGAACAGTGTGACTCTCGCAGGATGCGATCCCTTAGCTCAGCATTGCTTCGGGGGACGCATAGCCTGCCATTCAACCGAATCAAACCATCATCATGTAGCTTGAAGTCATACTTCTTCTTCTCGAACGTACCATTCTCGATCTTTGTCTGATTTCGGTTAGGTAAGGGTCGCTCAACTGAGCGTCTCGCACCTCGTCAACCAAGCTAGAAGAAGCGAGTAGCGAATGGAGCGAGTGTGCTCGACGGCTCAGGGCGTCGGCTACAATGTTTGCCTTCCCTTCCTTATACTACAAGTTGATGTCGTAGTCTGAAAGAAATTCCATCCATCTTCTCTGTCTCAAGTTCAGTTCTTTCTGTGTGAATACATACTGTAAGCTCTTATGATCGGAGTAGGTGGTGATGCTTACCCCATAGAGATAGTGTCGCCATATCTTCAAGGCGAAGACAATGGCTCCTAACTCTAAGTCGTGAGTCGGGTAATTCTCCTCATGCTTTTTCAGCTGGCGGGAGGCATAAGAACCAATCTTGCCATGCTGCATGAGTACGCATCCCATTCCTTTGCCTGATGCATCACAATACACCTCAAATCCCTCTGTGCCCTCTGGAAGAGTAAGGACGGGCGCTGAGGTCAATGAGTCCTTAAGGCTCTGAAATGATAGCTCACACTCGTCTGTCCATACAAACGGGCATCTTTCTTCATCAGTGTAGTCATGGGCTTAGCGACTTTTGAGAAGTCCTTTACAAATCTCCGGTAGTAACCGGCTAGACCAAGAAAGCTCCTAATGTCGGTAACAGTCTTGGGTCTAGGCCATGATCGTACAGCTTCTATCTTAGAAGGGTCAACCGAGATACCTGCGCTCGAGATGACATGTCCAAGGAATGATACCTGATCAAGCCAAAACTCGCATTTGGAGAACTTCGCATATAGCTGGTTCTCGCGCAGTGTCTCAAGCACTTTCCTCAAGTGAGTTTCATGTTCCTCTGCTGATTTGGAATATACAAGTATGTCGTCGATGAAGACAACCACTGAAGTGTCCAACTGCTAACTGAATAGACGGTTCATGAGGTCCATGAATTTAGCTGGTGCATTTGACAAACCGAATGGCATCACTGTGAATTCGTAGTGGCCATATCTGGTACAGAATGCCGTTTTCTCAATGTCTCGTTCCTTGATTGCAATCTGATGGTACCCCGAATGGAGGTCAATCTTGGAGAAGACTGATGCTCCTTTCAGCTGATCAAATAGGTCGTCGATGCGTGGCAATGGGTATTTATTTTTGACTGTAACCGCATTCAGCTCGCGGTAGTCAATACAAAGTCGGAGGTTGCCGTCCTTCTTCTTCACAAAGAGGACCGGTGCTCCCCAGGGTGATACGCTCGGGCGTATAAACCCTTTGTCTAGAAGGTCTCGTAGTTGCTCTTTCAGTTCGGTCATTTCAGCAGGTGCCATGCGGTACGGTGCCCTAGCAATGGGACCGGTACCTGGCAATAGATCAATTTCAAATTCCACTGCTCTCTGAGGTGGCATGCCGGGTAGCTCCTTAGGGAATTCAGATACTATCGGTACATCGTCACTGAACTCTGGATCTCTCTCCAGGTCTTGCACATAACATAAGTACACCTCTTAGCCCTTTCTGAGCTCCCGGTACATAGCCATAGCAGATATAAGGGTGGTCGAAGGCTCTCTCGGTCTCTGGCGGTAAGATACGGTAACCCCAGAAGGACTCTTGAGCAGCAAACGATGCTCGGCGCAGAGGATTCTACCCTTGTGCCGCTCCAACCAATTCATTCCAATGATTAAGTCGAATCCCAATCCATTGAATTCGATGAAGGAAATGGGAAACGCTTCGTTTTTTATTTCGATGGTGGCTGATTGATTGGTAGTTTAGTGCACTTTACTCGCTCCTTCGATGGGAGAGTAACCACGAAGTTCGGTAGCTCATCCGCATCTAGCTTCAACCTCTTCACGAAAGATGGTGATACGAAGGTGTGAGAGGCGCCGGAGTCGAATAATACATTGGCATCAATGCCATTTACTGGGAATGTTCCCGTTAAGATGGTGCCGCTTCTGCCGGCTTGTGCTTCGGTGAGGATGCTCAGGTTACCTTCGGTACCGAGTCCACAACCTATTGGATTCACAATTGGATAAGTATTGATGGTGGACACAAGTGGAATTAAATCAACACTGCTCTTTATTGATAAACCACCATCATACATACCGTGTCTCTAATACACGTTACTAATAGATTACATGATACTATGAATTTAATACTTTCTAAAGGTAAGGTTCAGGCGTCCTGGTTTCATGTGTGTGGCATTGATTATTGCCGGCGGTGCCGTATTCAGCTTGATCTTGTTGATCCCGTGATACAGCATCCTAGAGTTTCCACCCATGATTAGGACATCTCCTGATCTCAATACCATTTTCTGTGCGAGGTCCACACGCTTCTGCTCGCTATACAAAAATACGGCGTCATCACCAATGGACCAAGACACTACGGGCACTCCTTGTTCAAGAGATTCCGCTGTCTCGTCCTTGTCTTGGTGGAACCCAAGTCGTCCTTCTTTCTCATAGAAGTTGACGATACAAAGGTCCGCTTCAAGTGCGGGGATTGGATCTTGTTCGCATTGTTGTGCAAGTTCTACTGCTTGTGTGATGAGTGTCTGAAACTCTAGAGGGATTGTCGGTGGCGTCGCTCCATCTTGTGCTCGTGTCTCCTGGTATGTCTTGGTATAAGGATTCCAGTCCTTTCCAAGCACATCATTTTCAGCTTCATCTTCGCTCCACCGGGGAATTCGGGTGTATAAAATCCACCTTGACCCGCTCCTAGCTCGTTGCATCGTCGGATGATTGAGATTTGTGCTTCGGGTGTCAGGTATCCCCTTAATAAGATCATACCTGGTCGGATGACCTGACACTGTTCGTTGGTGTAGTAGTGGTTGGTGATGTCGATCTCTTCTTGATTCAGGTTTACCGGTAAAGGATAACAGATACTAAAGCTTCCTAAGGTTATAGATTTCATCTACGGTGAGTACTAGTTTCAACTACTTCATTTCATGCTTAATACACACTTCATTTTATTTACTCATGCACATTCAAACGGTTACGCTACTACTTAGACATGCTACTTCAAGGATTAAAGGTTTAGATTATTACCTGGGCCGGATTTAGAACCGGACCCATCACGGTCAATCACATGAAGGACAGGCTGCCTCTGAGGTGCACCCCGCGGAGGTCCCCGGGATCCCTGTCCCTGTGGTGCCTGCTGGGTCGGTGCATCGCCAGATGCAACCTCCTTTCCTTCCCTCTGCCTGTAGCTTTGGTAATTCCCTTTCGGCTTTGCATTCTCTGGGCACTTATTGGCCGTGTGTCCTGGTTTCTGACAGTTGTAGCATTTGATTTCTCTCCCATAACAGTCTTTGCCGGGATGGTCTAGGTTGCACTTTCTGCACACATAGGCGCGGCCATCGGAGAAGGTTTTGGCGAGACCGGAGCTAGAACCTGAGGTTAGAGGGTTAGCACATGTGTGCGTGGATATACTAGATACATTACTTGTACGATTACGATTTAGAAATAGAAGTTTACCCTTTGGTGGGTGTGATCTCAGTGGCTTTGCTGCCACCGGTGCAGAATAACCAAGCTGAGAAGCTCAACTGGTTTGCCCTGCTCAGCATGGGCACTGCTCTCACCTGGGGATTTCTTTTGGGATTGCTGAA
>CM041780.1:22995008-23018825 GCA_023374045.1 Limonium bicolor
ATTTTTACGGGTTCGTTTGACCACCTAAAGTCACGTTTTTGGGATTTCTCGAAAAACGTGCGCTAAAGCTCTATTAGCGTTTTAATACATTATTTGGATCCGTTTTCTTCGGGAGTTGTTCCCATATATTATTTTGGCCTTATTAAGCCTTATGAATCCATATAATACGCTAACTCAGGTCTCGTACCTCCTATGGTTATTTACGCTTATTTAGTTTTTTCACTTTTTAAGCGTTTCTTCCTTTCTTTTGGATTTATTTTTCCTTACCAATATTGCTTAGGCACCATTAGGCCCTTAAATACCTATTAGGATAATTTTAATCGCTATATTTAAGTTCGGGGTATTTCAATTTGTGTGTATACGTAATGGCTCCTATGACCATTTCATTCTTGTTCCCTTATTTCTTTATGGTATTTAGGCTCATTAGCCTTTCGTTCCATGTATACATGCTTAAAGCACATTTTTCTTTAAAGCACATTTTCGTGCTCTAAGGTGCGTTTTTGGTTTAAGCGCTAATTCCGATTAATGCGTATTACTAATCTTAGGGGTATTTCACATTTGATATCTCTTGGGAACTTATTGGTAGTTCCCTAATTTATTTGTGCACTTTAAAACACCTTTTGCTCTAATTGTTCTTAAAGCATGTTTTGGTGTAAATTGTTGTTAACACTTCTTCTAATGTTTCTTAGGCACGTTCTAGCCTTAGTATATCCTAATTAGATAGTTCATTAATATATAAGGTTTGGGGTATTTCACCCCCCGAGACAAAGTTTCTGGATCCGCTACTGCCAGATCATGTTGAAGTTGCTAATCTGCCTTGATTGGACGACTTAGCTAAATTAGGTTGATGTGAAGGGGCGGAGCCAGAAATTATAGGTGGGGAGCAGAGACAAAATTATAAAAAGTTAGGGGGTCTTTTATTTAAATTTTCCAAAAAAAAAATAACACTATAATTTGTGTAATTTTAACAAGGTTAGGGGGTGTTGTACCCCCATCCCCCCTCTCCCTCCGCCAATGTTGATGTGGGCAACGTCCGGATCCGGACGCATCTGATTCTCGCCCAGACATGCCCAGGCCGAGCCGCTCTCGTTTTTGTTTTTGCTTTCATTTATATGTGTCTCTCGACTCTTTATTTGGTTAGTAATAATTTTTAAAAACTCTCTCTTATGGTTCTTGAAGAACCTCAAAACAAAATACAATAACTATCAATCTTACTTACAAATTTCAATCTTTATTATTTCTATTATGGTATCAGAGCAATAAAGATCCAAATTCGATGGCAGAAGACGGGAACGCGAAGACATGTTCGTCTGGGTCAAAGACTCTTCAACAGATCCGGAGAAGAAATTTATGTTCATCCTTCAAAACAACAAGGTCGGGTTCTAGCACCAAAGTTCAATGGTGTAGGATTTCAAACCTGGAAGTGGATGGTGGCGAATGCTATCTTGACTAAAAACAAATACGGTTTCATTGATGGTTCTGTTAAAAAACCGGATGAAACTGATTGTATTTGGTATATATCCTGGGGGCGTGCTAGGTCTCTTATGGTATCATGGTTGACATCAACACTCGAACCGAACTTTGTGCAAAGTGTGACGTTTTGCAATGATCTGAAGGAGATATGGGACTAGCTTTGCCAACGGTTTGAGTAGAACAATTGGTTGCATGATCTGAAGAAAGAATTGGGAAATCTGAAATAGAATAAAGATTTAGTCACGGTATATTTTGCTAAATTGAGGAGCTTGTGGGCTGAGATTGATTTAGCATATCTTGTGTCTAAATGTGTTTGTGCAACAAAGGAAGAAGCGAAAAAAAGGATCTTGATCGATTAGTAAAGTTTATAAAAAAAAGATAATGTCATAACGATATAGCCTTATAAATAACAGTAAAGGAAAGGGAATTTTAAAAGGGTGGTGAAGGAATCTGAACCCTTTATAAATTTCATACTAAGCCTCCAAACCCATAACTCTAAAAGCGTAATAACCTTTCCTTCCCAAGTTTAGAATGTTAAAACTTAGGTGGCGACTCTATTTAGGTTTGTGTGGGCCAGTTAGAATAATTACACTTTAATTTTATAATTTTGGTTTAGTTGTTCTAATTAAATATCGAACCTTGAAGCCTTAAGCTCAATACTTAGGGGTTCAAAACCAACACCCACAATTTATAAAGAGGAAACAACTCCTAAAGTTAATGTAACATGTAACACATTAATACATGATTTAAGGATAAATCATGAGAGAATACTATGTAACATATTTTACATAGTCAAATAATTTATAAGTGCAGTAGTCAATTAGAAATACATCTAAGGACAAGGTAACAACATGTATTACAGATCTAACCAATGAAATAAATCCAAAATGTACAACATTTAAGTTGTAATGTTATAACACACAAATGACAATATTACCCTCCCTTGTATTATATGGGGCCAGAAATAAGGAAGGAGAGAAGAAAGCAAAGTTCAACTTTTCAACCTCAGAAGTTTTCCTTATATGCCTTAGTCATCCTATGACTCACCATTTGATTCACTTAAACAAAACAAGTCATTAAACCTCCATCCTCTTTCTTGTTCCAGTCGAGAGCTTCACCTTTCTTCCTCTTTGGTTTCTTCATCTTTTCTTGAAGTTCTTGAAGCACTCAACAATGGTGACTTGAGCTCCTTAAAACTTTCTTCTCAAACCTTCCACTTTTCTGAGCATGGATCTAGCCTTTCCTTAGGCAAACACCAAAATTTCAACACAAAGTTGAAGGCAAAATTCAGCAATCAAGCAAAGGAAATGTATCCTAGCTAAGATCAACCAAGACAAGGTAAAAATGTGCTTTAAGCTCTAAGCCTCCCTTTGAATCGTGTTGACAGAAAGTTAAGGGTTGTTCTATCCTGTTTTCTCTACTCTTTTCCTACACATGGAATTTGAATTAGACAAATGCAAGTAGCAGAGTAAAATGAGATAGAATAAACAAATAATACTAATAATAACAATCATACAGTACTAATCATAATAATACATACAAAATAGTGAGATAGCATTAATAAAATGGTGATTAAAATACAAACAAGTGCAATAAAATGGAAGTGGAAACATATGTATGAGTTGTAGTAAATAAGATAGAATAGACAAGTAACAGAATAACAGGAACCAAAATAAAAACTAATAGGCAAATAAATAAGTAAATAACGAAAGGGGACGGGTTTCAAAACAGATGGAAGTTGGAAATTCATTGTTGAAGAATTGTGTATTTCTAAAATGCTTTGAAAAATGATTTTAAAATTTTTTTCATAAAATGATGGTTTCATTTTGGCACGCATGTTAAAACGTTTTGAAGAGAAAGGTGACGACCCTTCTTATTGTATTTATTATTTCGGGATTGGCTTTATGGGATGAGAATTGTTGGTGTCTACACCCATGTAACAATTTTCCACCATGTTGTAGCCACCTCAATGTTGTATCAAGTTCGCACTAAGGACAGGTGAATTCTCCTTAGGCGCTATACCCCGAAAGAGTGGCCTATCCAGGGAAATTACTGATTGTTGTCAACAAAGTTGTAGACAATTAAATATTTTCATTTTGAGAAGTGTCAAATATTTTAACACCCACATCCCACAACTCCTTCAACTTTTTAAGTGGTTGCATGTATACATCAATCTTGTTACCACGAGCTTTGGGACCAGGGATAAGTAAAGAGAGGATAAAATTTGGTTGTTTCATAACCATCCAAGGGGTAAATTGTAAGGAATTAAAGATGACGGGCCAAGTGCTATGAGTAACATTCATGGTTCCAAAAGGATTAAAACCATCAGATGCTAAAGCTAAACGAACATTCCTAGAATCTGATGAGAACTGTGAGTGTTTGAAATCAAAGTATTTCCAAGCTCTGGAGTCGGATGGATGCCTCATTAGATCATCATGTCGAGGTTCATCATGATGCCATCTCATTAGAGATGCATTTTTTCAGACAAAGACAACCTTTACAGCCTTGGTTTTAAAGGAACCCAAAGTAATACCTTTACATGTTTCCTTTTCTTTGCTGGTGAAAGTATAGTACTAGCATCTTCATCACCGCAAGCACTCTCTATCTACCTAGAAGCCCCACAATCACAAAAGTCTACATTCTGCTTATCACCCCAAAATAACATGCAATCCTTTGAACAAGCGTGAATAATCTCATAACCTAATCCCAAGCTTGAAATCATCTACTTAATTTCATAAAATGACTCTGGTAGTAGATTACCTTCGGGCAATAACTCTTTTAGAAGCTTAAATAACATGGTGAATGATTTGTTAGTCCAACCATTAAGACACTTGAGATTATACAACTAAACCACACATGATAGCTTACTGTGTGTTCGATAATTCAGGTATAATTCTTGATTTGCATCTTTCACCAACTTATAAATTTTATTCTCTGCATTTGATGGTGTTAGCGGTGAAGGACTACTACGATGGTCATCTTCCATTTCATTCATTCTATCATCTCTCATTATTGGTTGACCGATGTCATGTAAAAGATTCATAATACCATGGTCAGAGATGCTATTTGCTGAGTGAGAAAAGCCAATGGTTAAGCATGCATATCTTCGCTGCTTAGCCACTTATCAATATTAAGATTTTTCATTATTCCTTCACCAAGTAAATGTTCAAACACTACTACTTCTTTGACGGTGGTATAAAGAGATACACTTTCGACAAGACATTTTATCTTTGCATCCTCAAGTTTCCCTTCAAAGAGACAGTCCACCAATACACGATGTAACAGCCCAGTAATCAACCCACTTGTAGATATTGTCCGCTTTGGGCCGCAGCCCGCACGGTTTTGCTTTCGGGTACCATCCCCAAAAGGCCCTCACAAGGCAAGAGTATCCCCACACCTATAAGGTGGTGTCGTGCGCTCTCCCGATCGATGTGGGAGGTGACCCCTACACTGGGTATCACACTCTACCCCCCTTGGGAGCCCAGCGTCCCCTGGCACACCGACCTGGGCCTGGCTCTGATACCAACTGTAACAGCCCAGTAATCAACCCACTTGTGAGATATTGTCCGCTTTGGGCCGCAGCCCGCACGGTTTTGCTTCCGGGGTACCATCCCCAAAAGGCCTCTCACAAGGCAAGAGTATCCCCACACCTATAAGGTGTTTTGTGCGCTCTCCCGATCGATGTGGGAGGTGACCCCTACACTGGGTATCACACTATTGAAATACCCCGTAATTAAAAATAGTGATTAACTAGGCTAATAAATAATTTAGAGGCTTAATTAAGTATAAATAATCATGAGGGAACAAATCCCGAGGAAAACGGATCCTTAAAATGGATTAAAACCACTAACGAACCTTAAAGCGCGTTTTTCGAGGTAACCGGGAAAACGTGTCTTTAAGCGGGTCAAATAGACTCGTAACAATTTTGGTCAACTAAATAATCATTAATAAATATTAGTGAAGCTTTAGGACCAATAAAATCAAGAAACAGAAATTAGTAAAAAACTGTCAAAAACGGGAAGTTGTGGGGTAGAAATAAATAACCCAAACTAGTGTGTCCAATATTGTAAATAGAATTTTTAAAACCCATATGGGTCGTGTGTATGTCCGATCCATGCCCCACTCACACCCTTAATTCCCCTCTTATGTGCAAAAGGACAAAAGAAATAAAAATCCAAAAAGTAAACACTCTCACACTCTCTCTCTCCCCTCTTCTTCATCTCTCCTCTCTCACGTGAACCTCCTCCTCCACCCTCTCTTTTCTTTCTTCTTCAACCCAGCCGATTTCCATGGAGGAAATGAAGAAACACTAAAAACCTCACTTCTCTCTTCTTGTAACCTCTCTTAATCTCTTCCAAAAATTATAAAAACTACACCATTGTCATCCTCTCCTCAAGAGCAACATTTCTCTCTTTCCAAAATTGAAAAGGAGCATTTTCGTTTTATTGGGCATGTCCCATTTGGAGCTTCAACACCACCATTAGAAGGCCCTCCTTCTCCTTGTTCTTTTGAGGTAAAAATATTCTCAAAACTCCATTGTTTTCCTAGCCTTAGGGCAAAACGAATTTTAGACTAAACCCTTGTTTGGCCTCTTGTATTCTAGCCGATTTTGGCATCTTGGTGGAGTTGGAAATCCTGTTCTTGAACCACTCCAAGCTTCATTTGTACTCTTGGAAGGTAATATAATTTCTAAACCCTAGAAACCTACATTGAAAGCTTAAATAATGTTAAGGGTAGTTTTAGTATTGAATGTGTGTGTAGTATGGGTGATGATATTAGATTTGTTGAATACCAAAACCGGTAGAGAGAGAGAAGGAAGGAGAAAGAAGACGAAAATCTAGAAGAAAGCAAGGTAAGAATGCTCTTTGTGTAACTTGGTATATATATGTATGTAACAGTTTTTGGTAGTTTGAAATGAGTAATGGAAATGGTAATGTATTAGTAGTGTAATGTGTAGGAGGATATAAGTATTTTGAAGCCTTAAAAGACATTTTAAAAAACTAAAACAGATTGGGAATGGATTGTGGAGTGCAGGAATTTTTATGTTGTTTTAGTGTGGTATTGGTGTATGAGAATTGGGTATATATGTATTGGCTATAAACAGGTGGTGTAGATCATTTAAATGACTGAAACAATGTGGTGAGAGTCTAAAAATGTAGGGAGACTATGTCAAAATTTATCTAGAATTAGAACACTTAGTGAATTTAAACTAGGTGAATAAGGTAGGTTGTAACAGATTTTGTTAGAGAAAGATAGAGGGTATATTAGGAGAGATAGCTAATGTAGTTGTAATGTATTAGAGGTGCTAGAAATGCCAATAGAAGAGGGAGATGTAGGAGAGTGTAAGTGTTAAAATCTGTAGCATAATGCAACTAGAGAAGAAGCTAGGTGAGTGTTGAAAAGAAACTTGGAAAATTATGTGAGTGAATTAGTATAGAATTGTGTAAGGAGTTAGGTGAACTAGGGTGTATTAAGGTTTAATTGGTTGTTATAACATGTGGAATAAGTTGTAGGAACAATGGGGATAATGGGTTAAAAGAGAGGACTGAAAACAGAAATAAAAATGCAAATACTGGGTCGGGCCGAACTTGCGACCGGACTTGCAAGTTCGGTCGAGCCCAGGTTTACAAAGACGGGAAAGCTTTTGGAATCGACCGGACTTACGACCGGACTTGCAAGTTCGGTCGGACCAGAAAATTTTTCCCCGTCTGTAACCTACTGGAATCGACCAGACTTGCGACCGGACATGCAAGTTCGGTCGAGCCAGAAAAATTCACCGATGTAACCTACTGGAATCGACCGGACTTGCGACCGGACATGCAAGTTCGGTCGAGCCAAAAAATTCACCGATGTAACCTACTGGAATCGACCGGACTTGCGACCGGACATGCAAGTTCGGTCGAGCCAGAAAAATTCACCGATGAAACCTTCTGGAATGGACCGAACTTGCGACCGGACTTGCAAGTTCGGTCGGCCAGAAGAGTTTCGGTAATGTGAGCTACTGGAATGGACCGGACTTGCAAGGTCGGTCACAAGTCCGGTCCGGTCAAAAAAAAAATTATTTAAATTAAATAATATCTATATATATTATATATATGTATATACCTACATATATATATATGTACATGTATGAAAGCATGCCAAAGTTAAGTAAGAAAGTAAAACTTAAGTAATGGGAAATAAGTAAGTAAGTGTAAGTGTAAGAAGTATAAGGATATAGTAAGTAGGAGTTAAGTTGATGATAGGTATAATAATCATTCAATTGTATGTATATAATAGGACTTGATTTGTGACACCGAAGGACGTTTGGAAACACGTACAACGGTGAACGGTATGGATTCCTCATGCCCCGTATGCTATCTTGGTTACTCTGATTTGTGTGTTGTGTGCTAATTGATCACCAAATAAGATAAATGCACGAATCGGAGTTAATATGCATACTTGTGAATATGTAGTGTTGTATGTTGTGAATATTTTCTTAAATCTTAGTTTGTATAATTCATGAAATGTTTGGATGAATATGAATGTGTGTATGTATGATGTATGGAATTGTGACCGATTGTGATGTGCTTGGACTTCTAACTTATTCCTAACAACTAACCATCCTAACTTAAATTGGTAATTAAATTGAAATGAGTAGAAGTCCGATATAGTTACGGCCACGCGTGAGGATGCGGAGTCACGAGAGGTTGGCTCCAATTCCTGACTCTTAAACTGGTCCGCGGCCCAAATCCCTTAAGTGGGTAGCATCCCGATTGGTGAGTCAAGTAAATCCCGGAGGTGGGACGGTGTAGTCCCCAGGGCCGGAGGTCCCGACGACTTAACTTGAGTATAAGTAAGTAAGTAAGAAGAGTAAGTAAAGTGAATGTAAGTAGTAAGTGTAAGTAAGAAAAGTAAGTAATGAGTAAAAGAGTAAAAGCATTCCGATTAACCCGGATGCATAATTTGCTAACCTTGTGAAGGTAAGTAAGATGTGTGCTATTATATTGTTGCCTTGGATTGTGTAATGAATTGTATTAGCATGTATGTTGAATGCAAAGCATGTATGTATGAAAATAATGAACTGCATGTTTAGTGGACGACAAATAGTCGGCGTGCCCTAGCTAGCACGCGGTATATGCGGAGTTTATACGCAGCGTTTGCTGAGCCCCTTGGGGCACCATTTTACTACACGCAGGTACTCGTGAAGGATGAAGATGCTGAGGACTTAGCTCTATTTCTTTAACTTCTTTTTGGATTGTAAACACTGGATTATGATTGGTGTACTGAGTAGTACATGGCTGTAGTTTTGAATAGCCGGTGTACCATGGGGTACACCTTTTTGGATTTCGATAGGATGGAGTTGGTATAGATGAGTAGCCTTAGAAACTCATTCTTTTGGAACTTAGAAATGATGTAATCGAATATACGTAAATACTCGGTGATCCCAGAATGTAAGAATGTTATTTTGTATTCGGTATGCATTAAGTTAGTAGCTTGGTACGTTATGTTCATCAGACCGTGACTGTAAGTAAGGTAAGCCTAGCTAGCCGTATGGGCGGTTAGCAGCGTTGTACCACCTGCCGTAGTAAGTAGTAATATTTCCGCTGTGAACTCGTAGGATTAACGGGATGATTAGACGGTAAGCATAGGATTAGCGGTTGGGGTGTTACACACGAGCACCATTTTTGAATTCTCTCTTGATGTTTTTTGTTTAAGATTCCAACTGTATCCATTGATAACACTTCCTTCCAATACCTAATCCCTACCAGCAACTAACAATAATGAATTAAAGTTCCCGTGGATCACTATGTATAAGGTTGTGTGGAAGCTAAAATATTACTCTGATTCATACCACAAAACAAAGAAAGAGATCTGAGTCAAACAAAAAAGCACCAGCAACAACAAACTATTCTTTTTCTAGAGCTATAATGATATAAAAAAAGATGGTCAAGATCAGAAAGCACCTTATTACTATTTTTTTGTCCTTGTCAGAACATTTATGTACATTTCAATTAGAGCATTAACAAACATATATACTCTGAATGAGAGCTAAGGTCTACCGAAGTGGAACCTACCCATTTCTGTTGATATAAAAAACTTTCGAAGGGCAGTAAGAAGGTTTTTCATCTCTCAGCGTAGCAATATATCATCTAATAGTACTTCAAGCAACACAAACAGAGTAAAACCAAGTTGGTTATCTATCATCCTTTACTGCCTGTTATTCATGTTCCTCACGAAGGGAGCAAAAATTATTCAGTTTTCTGTCGTGAAATGTTATCCACTCATTCTGAAATATGTAAATAATTTTACAGTGTAAGCATAATTGACAAATTGCAATACTGATCAAAACAGAGGGAAAAGAAAGAACTAATTTGAAGGTTTAATTGATCATCTTCGTCAAGGTGTTTCAGTCAAAGGTAAAGGATCAAACATGTAAATGTTTGGAAAAGTTTGAAGAAATGATGGTGGCTACATTTCAAGGCAAGGATTGAGGCAATGATTGGTGTTGGTAAAGATGGTTTAAACTAGCCACGGATACTTTTAGTTATGGTTTTTGCTTAAGATAGAGGTCTATATATATTATAAACAAATGGTCATGTGCGGGATCGACTGAATCAAAATTTTGAGTAGGTGTAGAAATAGTATAAGTAAACGTGAACTTATATACCAAATAAATGATTTATTTAGTATTTTCATAGTCGATTAATTTGGGAATTCCATATGCAAATTCATAGAGTCTATTCTATTGAATTTGATGCTGATAGAACAGATGACAAAATGCAGATGGAGAAGGATGAAGAATTTGATGTTGTAAAGGAGCGCAATAAAATACAAGTAAAAACCAACAACAGTCAAATGGTTCCATTCTTAGTTGCAGGTCTAGAAAAGTTCGTTTATCATGAAGAAGATAGAAGAGATTGTTCCGACAAAGAGAATCAGGCGCAATTCCAGATTCTTCCACAAATTCTTCCTGGCACAACTAAAGAATCAAGGGTTCAACGAACAGCTAAAGAAGTTGTGAAATGTGGAAGATAATACATACCTATTGATGCGCGAGGTTGTGCACTACCAGAAATTCTTCTTTCTCTCTGGTTTGTGAGTTTCCAGCTTCAGGAAGAAAGATTTCAAGGACTGTTTCAGATCCTATGATTGAATATTTCACATTAATATACTCTTTTATTTGCATAATTGAATTCATATGAGTGAAATCAAAAAACAAGATTGAGCATACTATTGCTAAGCATCAGTAGTAGCAGACATATAATATATAAATAAAAATAATTCTAAGAGTAATGTTTGTGCTTTGTTTTGTGGGAGGGTTCATCAGTTTCGTGACAAAAAGTTTCAAAACCTCATCCAAGAGTATAAGTTTAACTATAATAAAATCTAAATACTACGTGATTACAGCATAGCACAAACTAAAATTCATATATATATATATATATATATATATATATATATATATATATATATATATATATATAGATATATATATATATATATATATATAATCACAACGATTCTATAGCTATGTTTGTTACATAGTTTTGGCCAAGTCATGGTGGAAGGAATTCCCAATTCCATGTAACGGTTCCTAAGTTCGCATTGCTTGATTGAAGATCTTCACCACTTATAACAGGCCTCGAATCCCAGAGTGGATTATGTTGTACCAGTACATACTAGCAGTTGCCTAGGCTCTTGTGTTTCTCTGTACGAATATGAACTTAGGAGTGGAGGCTTCAACCGTCTATGTAACACCTTGCGTTGTATGTACTTCTAGTTTATTTTGTTGCTAGGTTGTAATTTGGGATGTGGGTTGGGTACTCTTTTTCCTTCCTTTAGCTTTTTTTCCACTGAGTGTTGCTTAGGAAGATTTTAATGAGGCCCATAAATAGCCCCATCCACCCCGGTATTGGTTTTGGCGGTATTATCTTAATGATTAAAACACAATTATAAAAAAAACATAGTTTTGGCCAAGTTTTTTGTTACCATGCTTTGCTACACTTCTAACTCTACTTGTCGTAGTCGTCGCTTACTACATCCTTTTTTTTTATGAAACTTGAGATATCCATACCATAAAATAGAAAAAAAACTCAACCGACTCGCATGACTACAAGAGATTGTCATGCTAAGTCCATGTCCAGCTTACAAGCCATAGTGATACTAGAGGGACCATGCTCCCCCAACCAGACCTGATTACTATCGAAGAGGGGATTCCCCATATTATAGATAAGTTTAACCAAATAGTTATCATACATGCAGGAATTACTCCTAACAATACTATCAAAGTTAGGTAATAATCCTCTCACCATCAAAATCTCATCCCAACTAGCATTATCACTCCTGATGTCCCCCAAATTGAGGACATCCTCGAAATACTTCTCAACTGACTCAATGCAAATGCTATGGCTGCCCACCAAGATAGCAAGCTCCATTGCAATTCTTTTTGCTTTGATATCAGCATGCTGCACATTACTAGTGCTGGAAATTCTTCGATTGAAAGCAACAATGGGCAAACCACGGTTATCCCGGATAAGTCCGGCTATAACCCTCTGGTAGGGCCGACTTGACTTTGGTACCCAAACTTGTTGATCTCAGTTGTTGACTCAGACTTAAAGTGATTGATAGGAACCCACTTTTTAGTGTGCAATCTTTTGATTTCGAATGAGTTCTGCCTTGATGATTTTCACGCAATTGTTTTCTCAATAATTTGGGAAACCATCTAACCTTGTGTCCTTGTTGGTGGCAGTATCGGCATGAGTGCAATCTTGGCTGATTTCTCGCAGCTTCAGTCTGTAACTTCTCAGTCGTGGACTGAGAGAATGTCTTGGACTTATATCCCAAGCCGCATTTGTCTGAGTTATTATTCCGCACCATTTGCTTCAAATTGGCCTTCTTGGTATACCAAGTTGGATTAGTAGAAGTCGGGTGTAACACCACTCTTCATAATCACGATATAATCTCTCACGTAGCAATAAATAAAACGTCTTACAGCGGAAGAATAAATAACAATAACAATACCTCACTCGGGTGTCACCGGTCATTACTCGCCCCATGCGAGCAACGAAGCCAAACTACATCCAACTTCCAACATAAACAAACTGCTAACCGTCGTGATAACGAGAAAACTCCTATACATCATACTAAGTCCATACTCAAAAACATCGACAAGTGAGCGTCTACCCAAACCTGAATATACATATCCGTATCATATTACAACTCCATGTGCGGTAATTAAAATAAACTCTAATTACCCTGTTCCCGTACTTTGGCTTCGACGATAATCAACACCTACATATGGTGTAGTATCAGCGATAGACGCTGAGTATGCCGGGCCTGGACCCTATTGGTCACTTAGTCATTTTAACCATCTTATTATTAGATTGGTTTCATGCTTTACCATTTTACAGTTATAATCAATACTGTAATATACATGTATAATATACATAATCATCCATCTAAACATTCATAACACTTAACCATCCATCCAATCCAAACATCTATTTAATATCACAACAACAATTGTATATCAAACGTATCGAACATTTTCAGTATAATGTACAATGTACAATCGTCGTAGCGTACGCCATCCTTTAATAATCTAATTTAATTTGGCCTTCAAGGCCCCATTCATATTGAAATGACCACAGTAAATGTACAATGTACAATCGCCGTAGCGTACAGTTTCCATAGTTAATTTAATTTGGCCTTTAAGGCCCATCCATCCAAACAATGTTTAATTAATACCAGTTGGGCGTCATGTTAAGACAACCCTATAACCTCACCATGGACAGTAGTCCTCCCGTACACACAAAGGTGCTCATTTTGCCAGAGGTCCGGAGGCCCCTGACTATTCACTTATGTCTCGTAAGACGTCCATATAAAAGCCGTAGCTACCTGACCCACGATCCAAATAGGGCTCGTATGGGTATAACCTGGAGCGGAACCCGATCGGGAACCCCTCAGTGATCACAACTGCGCATCCAAGTAGTTCGTAAACTACCGCGATTCCTCACTTCAACTCATACCATCTCTCTCTCATAATGTTTAAGATATGCTCTTAGTCTTATGGAGAATAATTATTAGTTAGCTGCCCAATGGGTCTCACGCATACCTAGAAGTAATCTAGGTTATTCATGTTCGAGATCCATGCTCTAGAGACCGACAATGTCGTGACTCGTCCCTAAGTATTTTACTTAGGTTGCCATATACTTAATATTAATACTATGGTATTATATCAAGTAACCGTCTTGTCATCACAATAACGTATATTATGTTTATATAAGCCGATCTATAGTCGACGTAGTGTTAGTCCCCGTGGGACGCTCGTGCATAAATAAATAATGCAGTAACACTCAATCACATACATGTATCCACACACATAACACACAAGTTATATCAACCAAATCTGAGCCCAAGGAATCCCTTAGGACAACCCGGATCAAACCCCTTTACATACCGTTCACCAAGACCTAGGATGCGCAGTGTAGACCACTAGCTCGTCAAGCGTCCCCGTCTGAAGTAAGATATAAACGGTAATAAAACTATAAGTCAGTCTCCATGACTAACTACATCCGGTATGTCCGAATAACAAGTAACCCCGACAGTTCATCCCCGTATTTCTACAGTTAATTGTTACGGGTTTCTCTAAACTGGTCGGCTTTGTTACTAAAACTCGTATGTCAAAATATTTTGACTGTTAAGTTTAATTCATTATATTTTAATCTTATCCACCATTGAACTTAGGTATATAACCTATAGTTGCATGTATGCATGCATTTTTATTATATTGTATTATTTCCCACTATCCATTATAATACATTGTATATATTATCCATTATCTTAGCAATTATATTGCATTCAAAACTCATAACTTATAGTTCGTAACTATTTTCATGTAATAACCACCACCATTATATTATGGTTTCCAACCATAATATATGTATCCATCCTTATATACATCATTCTTGTATATGTATATATTAACCATATAGGTAAGTTTCATGAGTTATAAAACTCTTATATTATATGTTACATTTTATCATCTTATATTAGATATTATTCCCATTAGTTGTACTGTATTATACAACTATATTAAGATTATTATCCTAATATTATGTAACATCTTTATGTTGTATATTTACAACTCCTAGGATTTATTCCAATATAAACCTTAGTTTATAAATCTTATTTATTTATAGTTTGTCACATTATTTAATGTGAATATCCTTACTTATTTAATTCCATCTAAACCATATAATTGTTATAACATTTATACATTATAGACCTTAGTCTAAATTCATTGTCCAACCTTTAATATTTCGGTACAGCCCTTGAATTTATTTAAATTCTATTTGACCACATAACATTATGTAATGTTATACCATATACTAATATCATTTGATATGATATTTTTATTTCCTTTAACTTATAACCTATAGTTTTTATACAAAACTATTATATATTGCCGCATAGGCATATATATTAAACCTTTCTTTTCCATAAACCATAGTTTCCTTTATTTACAAAATCACCCCATTATTTATACATCATGTTATATATACCATTTAATATAACATTTCTAACTTATAAAAAGGTATAACCTATGATTATATTTTTGTAAATTCCGAACAGACCTCAATATATTCTATAATTGCCATTTGTCCCAATTTATAACATATAGTTTTATAATATCATTAAAACGATATATTATACATATATCTTATTATATACTCTTATATAATTCTAAAATCACCAAATTCACCAAAGGGTTATAATTACCCTCTAACCCATATACTTTCAGTATTTATAATTCCACCACATATATTTCTCCAAAGTGTCATAATGACATAATAACTATATTATCATATATAGTTTATTTTAATTCCAAAATCAACCCAATAAATTCCTAAAATTCCTAATAGCCCATGGGTGTTTATAATACCATTTTACACCCTTAACTTTCGGAAATAACATATATACCACATATGTTATAAAATTGTTACAATAAAATACTTATATTATTATAAACCTTAAATAAGTTATCTAACTTATTTAATTTGGTCAAAACCTACCATATGGTCAAGGTTGATCACCTTAATATTTCCTTGACCATTAATAACCATATATACGGGTTATACCCTTATTTTTCCAGAAATTACAATTTAACCCCAAAACATTATATAATCTTATAATTTTTATAAACTCCTTTAAACCTCCAATTTTCGGCTATATCCTTTTATAGCCCCCAAATTAAATTTATTTACACTATAACCCCAATTCCTTGCGGTACTTTTATTTTTAGCACATAAACTTAAATAAAAGCTTATAAATGCATAAATAAAATGGCCTAAAGTACATGGCCTTATTACAAACATTAGCTTATAAATAAATTACACATAAATGCCCATAAAAGCCTTAAACTCTCGGCCCTTACACATATATTTTCTTTATTTACCAATTTTCCACATAATGTCTTAAATTTGACAATTATGCTAATTAATTAGTTATAAATTATTAAACCATTCCTTAATCACCTAAGGTCAAAATAATACCTTAAATACCTTGTTCACTCACGGCACATATTATACAAATATGTATAAGCATATTAATATACCAAGTGAAGGTTTAAGTGATGTATACCTTGTTTTTGCTTAGTTAAGGCCTTGTTTGGCCACGGCTGATTGGAGATAATATTTCCACAGCATTAGTTACATGTTTTCAAACAGTAATTAAGGCATGATTAGTCTCCAAGCAAGATCTAACCATAGAAGTGTTTAATGTCAATTTCAAGGTAAATTTACCTTTGAATACCAAGGCAAGAACAAGTGCTCTTCGGCCTAAATTACAGAAGGTAAAGGGTGTCAAAAGAGCTACTAAACCAAGCTTTAAACTGGTACAACTCAGATTAGAAGATGGCTAATCTTTACCTTGTTTAAAGTGCCTAAATGGTGTTTTGGCTTGGATCTGGCTATACCTTGAAGCTCTTGATATACAACTGAATAAGTATGTTAAGATGAAGATTATAAGCTTAGAAACAAAGTTTCACAGCCGAATTTGAAGGGAATCAAAAGATATGTGCTTAAAGCACATTTTATACCTTAAGAACAGATTAGCTTTCTCCACCTTCTTCCCTTGTTAATGCCCAGATACACCCTCCATTTAACCTCCAAAACAACCTAAGAACATTGGTGGAAATGGTTGATGCTTTGCTCCATGGAAAGAGGAAAGAATTGTGAAGAAAATGAACATAAAATGACTAATTAAGCTTACCTAGGTAGAAAGGTGTTCTTCTATGTTCTTGGTGTGTTAGCCACGGTTTGGAGAAGCCAAAGAGGGTTTTGGAGAGCTGCTGTCGGCAGGGGTGAAGGCAAATGAAGAAAGGTGAGCTAATATGCTTTTAAGTTAAGTTTATGTTAATTAATTGTAATAGTAATGATGAATCATCAATTTAGGTAGATATTTAGTGTCAATGCTGAATGAGCTGTCCTCCATGCTCCCTTGGCTGCGACCACCATATAGGTAAGGATGGTCAATTAATGACCATTGACCAAACTTAGTCAATTTAGCTTAAAAATGCACTATTTGGGTTACTATTCATACTAATTGCCCATTTTGATTTTTAATTTTCAAACTTTGATTTAGACTTTAAAATATAGTCTATCATGTCACATTAATAATATAAATGATATACCAGTCTTTAAAATGACAAAATCATTATCTTAGAGCTCACACACAAAAACGTGCTTTAAGGAATTTTAGTGCACATTTTGAGTCATAGGGTTTTTCTGAGCTCTGTTTTCTTTGAGAACAGTTTTTTTATGTTCCTTACATGATATTTGATCATGGTATCCAATTTTATATCATTTAGAGGTCATTAGACCTTTAAGGTACTTAGAGCACATTTTGCCCTACTTGACCTTGAAGCATGAAAATGCTTGTTCTTTGTGTTGGAGTGCTGTCCAACCATTAATATGTTTTAATGTGTTACTAAGCTTAGGACAAAGTTTTAGGTCCTAAGTAGTTCATTTGGGTATTTTTTACCCTAAACAGTCAAAGGGTGCAATATGTTGCTTTGTGTTGACCACTGTTGTTCTCAGTTGACTTTTAAGGCATGTTTAGGCCTTAATCAATGTGATTAGATATTTAATCCATGTTTAATTAGTTTGGGGTATTTCAATCTACCCCCCTTAAAAACTTCGTTCGTCCCGAAGTCGCTTAATCAAATAGGTCTGTATATAAAATATACTACCACCCAGCATTCCCATAATGTATATCTATGTGATATATCATTTACACACATCGTATTGCACTTATACAGCACATAGGCATCACTTTGTGGCGTTATTTCAATCATATATGGATATAGGTGATCCATCAGCACCATTTCCTATCAATTCTACAAACCTTGACAACCTCCCCGAGGTGTCCATAACTTACCATCGTTCCACATTCCATATCTAATGATTCATTTCGTATCTAAGCGATACCATATGTAATCATTCTACAAAGCAATATAGATATTATATATCACAAGTAGCATAACAAAAGTACTACACACATGGTGTAAATACAACATTCAAACAGGTATCTCATAAGATACATACATACAAGTGCACATCACACACAAACAAACCAGACAACGTACGCCCCACGTACCAAACATAACAACCAACATCGTATGCCCCGCACACCACCAATTCACTGTACGCCATGCATAGTAAGCAAATAAACAAACAAATCTCGTATGCCCCGCATACCACCAATTCTTTGTATGCAATGCATACGAAACAAACAAAACTTAGTGCACACAAGTGCACAGCCAAGAGGCTCTACCCCCCTTAAAAGGGTTACGCCCCCGTACCCCACAAGTATACAACAGCCGCTCAAGAAGGAGCGCTGGATACTTGGCTCTCATAGAGTTCACCAACTCATGGATTCCTCATATCAGAGAGACGGGTATGATTCTAGCCCTTCTGGGCTCCACAATACATAAAGGGTGAGGCACTGAACTATATGTGCTCTCTCCCAAGTTTGTTCTAATGGGCCCACTCGCTCCGTATTGAGGTGCAGACCCATGAACATAGGCTCAGTTTGCCTCTTTCCATTGCTGTGAATCCTCTCATTTGGATCACTAGCATACATGTGTGTGTCTTCTCTCACTGATATTCAGCTTGAGGTGTAATATGACATTGGCCATTGTTAGTACTTAGTGCTCTTTGCACTTGTCTTTGTGATACTAAGACGTACCAGCCTATATGTCTACATAGATGAAGATGGTCATCCGTGTCTCCTGGTGGTTTTGTTCCGGAGTAACACACTGTTGTAGTTCTTGATACACACTCGTGTTGATATCCATTGCATCTTTCTGTACTCCCACTAGATTAATAACTGCACAAGTGCAATACCAAAACACTCAGTCCTATAGAGTGCAGAGGCGTAAACTCTCAGCAACTAATATGTAATGAGTCCAACAGATAAGATGAGCGAACCATCATGTGAGTGGTACATTCCATGTCCATTGTTCCTTGCTTAAGATATCTGCTAGTATTTGGCTTTATCTTTTATCATTGCATAGTCACGCGTTTCTGTTCACATCATCTGGTAGATTTTCTCTGGATTGCAAGAATTTGCTTGATCCTTATGAGGGTTCTACATATTATTTATCCATAATGGGTTTTCCTGTTTCTTTCCTTCTCTTACACGTCCTTGAACGGTTTCCCTGTCTTCACTATATCCTGTCTACTACTCTATGTTGAAAGTTCTTGATTTCTCTAGCCCGTTGATTTAACTGTGGCTCTTCTCGTCCATCATCGAGGAAATCTGTATCACTGTCCTTAGTATGGAGTTGACTACTTCTCGTGTTCCTAACACTACTTGTCTACTTGCATGGGCCGTACTGATACATTACTACTTACCCGACTAACTCATAATAAGTCTGTCAGGCCCACATGCTCCTATCAGAGTGCGGTCATCCCATGTCTCGTTTAGTAAACTGGTAATGTCTGTCACATGGGTATTGTGAAGTATTCTGTTGTCAATCTCCCTTTGATGGATATCCCTTTTTCTTTTTATTAGTTCTTGTTATCGGTTATCTTGTAATAAGTGCTATTGCCTTTGTGGCATCGGTGTAATTCGTGCCATAAGTCATAAACCATAACGCCGGCTTGTAAGTGAAATCTGTGCTATATTTAGCAAACTTGGTTCTCCTAGTTCGATCTCATTGAGTCAACACATAATCCTTCCCTCCCTGTTTATCATGATCATATCTCATCCTAGTTCATATTTGTTCCCTCATCCATTTAATTGGATGTATTGCAGATTGCATAATAGCTTGATCAACTTGGCTCTTCACTTCCTAACCATCCTCACTGACGGTGGTGCATCTATAAGGGTATGCTTGTCCATAAGGACTAAACATTCATCACTGGTAGTGATTAGCATTAAATGCGGGTATACACTGATGGTATTTGGCTAATAAGCCCTGTCTGAAAATTCCCAAACAATTAAATTGGTGTGGTTCACAATCACAGTGGCTGTGTAGTTTTCTCCAGTTGCATAGGTTTCTAATCTTAAGGTTTGTATGAAAAGTTTGGAAAACATTTTTTTTGTATATATAATAAAAGACTAAAAAGTAGTAGTTGCAGTTGCAGTAGCATTTGCAGTTGTTGTTACTGTTGCTGTTGCTGCACTTGCTGTAGCAAGTCGCAAGGCAGATGGAAATTTCAATGGTTTCCTTGTCATAGCGCTTGCAATAGCAAGTGCGCCATGCAGATGGAAATTCTGGTTCAGTAATTACCGGTCTCATTGACTCTGCGTCGTCGAGTATGGCTACATGATAATGTAAGCTTTAACATCCTGTTCATATATATATAATCCGTCAAGGTTTCAAGGTTACTCGCATCGAGTCCACAAAACTAGTCTCAAAAAGTCATACACAAAAGGCAAGTGGTCAATGACACACTCCCACATACTTATAACATAAGTCTGTCTAACATCCAGGGTAAAGTACATAACAAGATAAGCAAAATCTTTCACCAGCGGTCTCCTGGAGTTCAGGGTACTCATGCCTATCGGCTCCCTTGCCCTTCAGGGCTCCAGCATCAGTAGATGTCTGGCCATCCTAACCGCCTCGTGGTACTCTAGATCCTCCAGCTGAGGTCTTCTGAGTATTTCTTGGTGGCCTGTAGTTACGGCTGATGAGTGTGAAATATGAATGGTTCTAGTGGTCTTTAATGCTTAATTTTCATATGCGCATGGATAATATTCCACACTTATCTTACGTTTTCCTTTGGTTTGTTGTTTGTTAAGGCTTGATACCTTTTTCTATGTTAAATGCAGAGAAAAGCCAAGGAAACAGTAGATTAACTCACAAGGGAGATGGTGCAACAAACGGGGGTCGAATTAGAGTCAGAACGATGAATTTAGAGGATTTTGAAGGTATGTCCGAGCTTGTGTCCGAACATCAAGCTCAGACGCAAGTCGAGGGTTCGTGCGCTGTACCTGATGAAATGTCCGAACTTCCGTCCTAACTTCGAAGTTCACACATGGTTCGAGGATCACAATGAGAAAAGTCGGAAGTCTGGCCTACGGTGCATGTCCGAACTTGTGTCCGAACATCCAAGTTCGGACACAAGTCGAGACTTTTGGAATTGGAGCGCTCAAAGCAATGTGTCCGAACATTGAAGGTCGGACCAATGTTTCGGACGCGACTAAAATTCAGCAGAAGTTCGGCGTTTTGAAGGGAGAAAGAGGAAGAAACTCTATTTAAGTGACCTAATCAGTGAAGAGAAGGATCATTCATTACCTATTATTACATCACGACACTCTCACGCTGGTAACAACGCTCTTTCCACTCATCCACACTTCAGCATCAGCATCATCTCCATCCTCATTCATCAAGCACATCACCATCATTTTGGAGGAGCATCGACAGAAGGGAGTTGGGCCATCGTCTTCAACCTTGCGCCGGCAGAATCTGAGTCTGGATAATCACTCAATTCGAGGGTTTTTCTTCCCTTAGATGATTCTCTTTTGATTGTATTTATTTGTTTCTTTGTAATGTCTGGCTAAGTAGGGATTAACTCTGGGGTAGGGTTGTTCACGATGGATACAAATTAGTTAAGATTTCTACACTTGATTATGGGATTGTAATGGATTGTTTCTAGGTTAATGTTTATCATTCATCTTCTCTATTAAACTTGCGCATTTATAGAGTTGTCTTGCGAATCCTATTAGGATCAGATAAGGTGATTAATAGGAAGTTCAAATTAACCTAGAGATTTAGGGAAAGATTAGTCGGATAGATAATTTTCCCTGTAAACGCTTATAATTCTTCGCATGTAATCCACCTATATGTGTTTTGCCAACTGCTAGATTAGAGTTGACATGTTCTGATAGGTAAGCTCTTCCTTTAACTAAGATTTAGGATCGAGAGAGCTTAAGAATTGGCTTTTCCATTTCTCATAATTGAATTGTAGATTTTACTAGATTTATCCAACAAAGAACAGCCCGAACCCGGTGTTTCATTCATTTTACTGAACTCACCAAGTTACTTTCATTAATCGTTCATCTAGTTTTTAATTTGCGTTTTTCTCAATTCAGTACAAAAACAATTCACAACCCCTGAATTTCCAGTTTCTTAGGATTTAGGCTTATTTATCAAGTCCCGTGGTTCGATATCTGGTTGCTTAACTTTCTATACTATAGTGACCGGGATTTTTGCAACCCGACAGGATTTTCGTTTTATTAGTTTCTAGGTTTATCAATTTAGTTTTAGTAGAAATTTTTCCTGTTTGTAAAATGGCGTCGTTGTCGGGGACTTGACTTTGTCAAGTCCTTTGCCCTGGTTGTCAATTGTTTTTACTTTATTTATATTGCGCTATTTATTTTCTCTTTGTTTTAATTAGATTATAGTATTAAATTTGCGTTTGCTAGTTTTGTTTTGATTTTCAGAATAGGTTGAATTTATTTCGTTTGAACAATTGTGTTTTATTTCATTAGCATTTTTGTAGTTTGTTTATAAGCAATTTTTCTTAATTTGCCGTGTTCGGTTCTTGTTCATACAGCCACTAACTTAAAAACTTCGTGTTTTATTTGTGTAACTGTGCAGGTGTTTGGTGAATGCACGGTACCCGGTTCGAGGCCCACCAAGATTTATCTAGACCCAGAGATCAAACCGTACAGCTCGTAGGGCAAGAAGAGCACTTCCCTTCACCATGGCTGACAACGGACCAGTAAATAATGAGCAAGCCACATTGGGAAGAATAAATCGCCCACCAGCTGCTCCTAGAAGAGGACCTGTAAACTCTAAAACCACAACCTCACAGCAGAGTTAACAGCGGAATGGCAAAAGCTAAAACCAAGCCATCAAACAAATGCTGTCAGGAATCATCCAGCAGGGACCTTCTCAGGCGCAGACCCGGCTGATGCGCTCGACCATGTCCATCGTTCTTAGTTCACCTGGATTCGTTGGGGATGTCTCAGGGGCTAGAGGAGTCTGCTCGGCTTTGCTTATTTCAGCACAGTCTCTCAGGGGAAGCATCGAAGTGGTTCCACCGTCTACCACCAGGTATCATCACTACCTGGGAGCTGATGACGGAGAGGTTTTATGAGAAGTACATCCCCATCTCCCGGACCAGACAGATGATCGCTAACCTGACGCCTTCAGACAGTCGGCAGTGAGACGGTCTGCGAAGCTTGGGATAGATTCAAGGAGCTGCTCCGCCAGTGTCCTCAACACGGTCAGACCATGACATCTTTGGCTCAGGGGTTCTCCAAGGGCTAAGAGATGAGCATAGAGGTGGGTCAGAGCTGCACTGCGTGGAAATTTGCTGGCCAAAAGCGGAGAAGAGTTTATGTCGGCTATGGAGTCCTACTGCGAGGAGCTCCGCCAGTGGAGCAGCAGTATGGAAGAGTGTTCACAGTCGGTCAGACTTCTTCACGGACTCCAGATCCTATGATGGAGCAAATTGCTGCTGAGAGCAGGCCCATTTAAGTACCACAGTGGGTAACATGGCGAAGATGCTCGAGCAGCTCACTATGGGACAGACATCGGTGTAATCTGTCAAGAAGGTGTCTACTGGTCCAAATGAGGTATGCTGTTCTCAGTGCGGAAACAGCCATGATTTGAGGACTGCCCGATGGTTGCTGAGATTGAGGCAGACCGAGGAGGCGAATGCAATTGGTCAGACAATAGGCAGCCTTGGATGCAGAACCAGCATCCAAACCTGAGGTACGGAAATCCCAAACCGCCTCAAACTCACATCAGATGCAGCCTCAGGGGCGAGTCAGGAGGAACCACCCAGTTTTGTTGGCCCCCATACAATCAGTTGGAGGCCCAGCAGGCGCAACTCAGCAGTC
>CM041780.1:23019325-23067760 GCA_023374045.1 Limonium bicolor
GTAACGCCCCTATTAACCATAAATACAGCGGAAAAAAACTCTAAGGCAATTACAGACCATCGGGTTCCAAACACCCGGCACCAAACCTCACCAATTACAACTTACAATCTACGAAAGCTACGGTCTGAACTCGAGAAAAACTTAACAAACATAATAGAAATTAAACACATTAACTCTCCACAAAACCTAGTCCCATCCCAAACGCTCATTCTCTTCGTGGCCACCTGTAAATCAATTTGTACCTGCAAGATGAAACCAAGCAGCCCACCCCGAGAGGGGTGAGTCAGTTCCCTGGAATGGAACTGGTACAATTCTCCAAAAACAAACTTATAAAACATCACTCTTTAAAATAAACAGTAACATGAAAACAAACTCTTAAAAGTAAAACAGAGATAAAGCACTTCAAAACAATCAAGTTAAAGAGAAAAGAAAACAAGACAAAGATAGAGATAGAGAACTTCCAAAACAAGTCATCCACTTAAGTAGTCACACCACATAGTTAGTAAGCATCCATTGTTGATGTTAGAACCAATTCCCGTTCGGAGTATAAAGACTCAGATAGTCACAAAGGACTAGGAATAATAAGATAGATCCAAGAACCAATAACTCAAGAGTGGAATTATTCAATTGGGAGAGATGGCCCCCACCGCCAGATATCAATGTCCATATGGACGAGGGATATACAGCCCCCTGCTGTCAGATTTAAATGTCCTGGTGGACGAGGGATATACAGCCCCCTGCTGTTAAATATCAATGCCCCTATGGGCGAGGGATATACAGCCCCCTGCTGTTAAATTAAAAATGTCCTGATGGACGAGGGATATACAGCCCCCTGCTGTTAAATATCAATGCCCCTATGGGCGAGGGATATACAGCCCCCTGCTGTTACCATTGAAGACGCGCGCACGTCGAAAGAAAGATTTCCAAGATTGACCTTTTCCAAATTCCCACTAGATCACTAACTACCCAGAGCAATACCAAAACACTCAGTCCTACAGAGTGCAGAAGCGTAAACCCTAAGCAGTCAATGTCTAACGGGACACCAAGTAGAAGAAACCAATACCCAAGTGAGTTCCACATCCAAGGCTCAGTTAGTCACACAAGCTGAGTCAGTCACACAACCATTTCCTTTTTAGAAGGTCCTCTTAAAGTCAGTTAGCGTTTTCCAAAACGTTCCACAAGACAATCAGCAAAAATAACGTAGTACGAGAAATCGTACAAAACATTTCAAAAGTCCAAAACACAACAAGCTGAGTACGAGAAATCGTACCTGGGTAACGCCGTAGCAGTTCTAATCAACTTGCGCAAACAATCAACAGTACTCTGAAGAATATTAAAGGTAATCTATCATCAATCACTTGTAGCCTATGTTACGCTTAAATAAACTCCTTACTCTTATTTCAAAGTCTCAATTATCTTTTAAGCCCTCACTTATGTGTTATGTATAATCTTTGTGTTATATGAGAACGTTGTATAGCCCAAGGTGGTAAGATCAAGGAATGTATTCGATTAACATTTGCTAATTGTCCACTCCTATCCACTTTACTAATACTTAACCGTAGTTCTCACATTAATACCTGTATATCTTAAGTGCATTTATATTACTCAATTAGTCTTAGAATCTCAATAATAACCCTTAAGCTCAATACCTTTATTCTTACTTTAGGACAGACATCGTATTATAACCTATGATGGATTTATCCTAGAATACTATACTATTATTCCATAAGGTAATGATTAGGTATTTTATCAATATTTACTAGATAATCCTTTATGATTAAGTCTTCCCCTTAACTTAATTAAGACCTACAACCTGTATATCGAAATCATAGTGTCGTAGATGCATTTCATTACAACTTCATTGATCTTAGAATTTAGAGACAACTACTAGACTCAATTATTTTATCTTTACTTTAGAATGACTTAATATTATAGCCATTTAATTATCTTGTCTTAAGATGTTCAATTACTCTTCATCCCGGAACAACTATATTTAATTAACTCAAACCCTTCCAACTCTTTTACCTAGTATCCAGAAAGTATATTATTCGCTTAATTATTACCTATATAATAAGGTGTTTTAAGATAACCCTTTTTATGTATCCTTACTTACATTTAATTTCCTAAATGTTCTATTTTTACACACATTCCCTCCATAGGCTATAAACCTTTTATACTAAACTTCACTAAACTCAAGTCTTAAATACGTTTTAAATTGTTTACAAAACCTAAAGGTTTCAAAGGTATAACTTTAATAAATTAATTTCCTTTATTGTATTTAGGATGGACAATATATCTACATAAGGTAGAATTTATCAAAGAATTAAATTATGGATCGTAAGTGAAACTGTTAACTATTTAATAAGATAACATATTCTGAGAAATCCCCATACCCTATATTCAAATGACACATTAATTTTTCCAGTGTCAAAAGGTAAATCAATATAATCTCTTATGTAACCTAGTTTCATCTAATTAAAGGTTCAATGATTTTAAGTATCAAATTTCTATTTGCAAACCTTTTTGTAAATCTTTAACTATTATGTACATCACTTATTTATAAACTCACATCCTGAATATTGATAATGAATGTATTTTATATGGCTTAACTAATTCCAAGAAACTTAAGGATTATTATTTAGATTAATCTCCTAATCATAGTTTAATATAGTTTTATATCATAATCCTTTTAATGATTTTATCTTAAAATATTAAGTTATTACTCAATACTATAAATATTAAGAAATAATTAAATCTAGACTTATTTATCCTCTTCACATGTAGATGTAAAAGTAACTCATTTATTTTACTATTGTTTATATAATAAGAACATTTAAATGTAAAAGTATTTCATTTATTTTATCATTAATTATATAATAAGATCTATTTGTGTAACCCTTTATGTAGACTAATTACAAATATTCCTAAATTTCAACTTATTAATTTCTTAACCAAATTATAGATTTACATTGTGGTCACTGACTAAATATATATACATGTATTTTAATACTGTTAATATAAATCCTAGAAATTCAAAGGTAACTAAAAACTCAGTTCATAACCATAAAATAATACCACCTCATATAGTACTCTATTAGTATTATGTAGAGGTTTAGTTTAACTCATTAATTCCTTCATATTACATTTTCTATAAGGTATTTTATTCCTTTTATTTATTAATCGTATATATATATATCCTTCCTATTATATTTCTCACAAGGAATGTTATTTCCTTTATCTATTTTTATTGTATTATATATATATATATATATATATATATATACTACATAATTATTTATCCAGAACATTCTTCAAGAAATTCTATTGTATTTAATTATATTTAATATCTTTTAGACATATCCACAACTGATTTATGGTTTATAAAATAAAGTATTTCCCTTAGTTTTAGTTAAACATATTAGCTTCCATTATATAATAAATAAAATGTAGTTTAGTTAAATTCCTTGATTTAATATAAGTTTCTATTTTATTTCTCTCATATAAATATATATAAATATATGTAACAATTTTTACCCCACTTAAAGTTAATACCCAAAATATTTATAAACATACTGTATTAAATGTTAATTAGTCTTATTATATTTTCCCCAACCTATAAAGTTCATTAATCAACTACACTTTAATTTTTGATTACATTAAAAACCATATATTATAAGTTATTCTTATGAAAAACTCATGAACACAATTTTTAAAACCTTTTACCATTGCCCAAAAATTCCCAAATTTAATATACAGTAACTATAACATTTTATACATATTATAAAATTTTGTTTCATAAAAATATCTTTTTAATTTAACCAAATAATTCCAGAAAACCCGTAACTTGTAAAAATCATAACTTATGTTTAAAAACTCCAAAATCATAATAATTTACATCAAAATAAACTAGATTAAATAAGGAATCTATGGTTAAAATTTCAAGTCAAAATACCTTCGGGAAGATATTTAAATTAACCCAACAAGTTAAGGTATTATTCTGGAATTAATAAAACTCAAAACAACTTAATCTCCTCTGTTTTAATCTCGGCCGTCCGTCCCTATAATTCAGGATCGGACGGCCACTGAAACTTGAGTTCATCCCCAACCTTCAAACGAAACCCGAGTACTAAATCCACGATTTCTCTCAATCTACAGAACCAAATTGAGTGATTCTTGTTTCTATGGTTTTGAAATTCAATTACGGTTCTAATGATACCAATTTCCCCAATTATAATGCAGTATACAATGGTTTTCGAATTCAGTTTCGAAGTTAGGGTTCGTAAGGGGTTCCGAATTCGTTTCTCTCAAATTCACTCAATCTAAAGCGTAATTGATGCAATTGAATGATGTTTTTGACCGATAATGTAACATAGTTTAGCAAGGTTGAAGGAATTTGGATAAAACTTACCGGAGTTGTGCGAATTGAGTGAATTCAATTCGAAAATCTGGAAAAGACTCGAACTTTAAACAGTTCGTGGTGCCAACTTTGAGGATCTATAACTAGCAGTACAAAACGAGTTAGATAATGAGTAAGGGCTCATTGGAAAGAAGAATTGTAGATCTACACAATGATAGCAAGCACTAATCCTAACTCGCACCATACAGAAAGATATTGAAGCTAGAAGTTGCGAGTTTACCTTACGTTTTCTGGAAAGAAAACTGTGATTTTATGCTGTGATGAATTCGAAACTTTAGACACTCTCTCTTACAAACGGTTTGGAATTGGCTTTGGTCATCAACACGAAAGTTATAGAGGGATTAGAGCTCTTCAAAACGAGCTAAAGAACACGAAATTTGGATGCTAAACGAAGAAGTTATGACTAGTCGAAGTTACCTGATTCGAAAGGAGAAACTGGAATTTGCAGTTTCGGTTTTGCAAGGTGGCTACTTTGTATCAAATTTCCGGCTGATGTATAATGAGTTAGGGTATGTGTGAGTAATGGTTGGAAAGAGGATTCAAAGGAGAAGAGAATGCAAAAGACGGCATTGAAAAATATTGAGAGATGAGTGAGATACAGCCGTCCAAAGTTAGGGCAAAATCACTGCTGGAAGTTCCGATTTTTAAGCTAAGTGTGGGCGGCCTGTGACTGGTTGACACGTGGCAGATTTCAAAGTTTTGACTCAAAACTTCAATCTAGCATAACTTTGGCTAGGATGATCCGTTTTTGACGTTCTTTTTATCGATCTTCATGGTTTTCCATAACCTATTTATTGGTATAGGTTTCATGGCCTGGTTTGACCATTGTCAAAAAGTCAACTCTAGCAAGGCTTAATAAGCTTTAAGGTTTCTAGAATTTTATATGACTTTTATATTTCAAAACAATGTTCCAACACTTCCCAAAATCTTTATAATATATTTGGAGTGTTTAATAATTTTTCCCAAGATTTATTGACTTATAAATCTTATTATTAAATTCATAATACTATATAATAATGTATAATAATTAGGGTTAAATAGGAGAAAACCCCTAAATAAATTTCACAATTCCATATAATAATTTAATATTCATAATTACATATAACAATTTAATTTTTTTAATAAAAGAAATCCCCTAAATTAATTTAAATTAATTTAGGGGTATTTCATCTACAACCTAGGATCTACAGCCATTCCGCTTCCTCGATCCTCATCCTGCAAATAAATATGGAGCCCCCGAGGGGGTCAGCAACCCTTGGCTGGTATGGTTAAAGCGCAGCCCATCGGCTACCGGGATACGTGCAACTATTTGTCATGATAACATAGCATTGATTTTAAACAAACAACATAAATAGCATAGCAAGAATATTGCATAGCAACAACATCGCACATAACATACAAGAACGTCTCCTTTTAGAAACTGAACCAACATAGTTAGATCACATAGAGAGCCTAGAGAATGTTGCCAAACCCATGCTAAGCTCGTTACATAACTCGTTACCGTCCTGTTAGATTGAACAGATAACTTAATCCCAAGGTGCGTCGGATATTGTGATCCAAGCACACTGAACAAACATAGTATGCCCCTGTGGCCCGACGTGAGTCAGTAAAATAGCCTTGGATAAGCTAAAGGGAAGGTTGAAAACCAAAGTGGAAACAACCATAACATACAAAGAGAATCGAACCGGTTATGACATCGACTCCCATACTCACACGCGTGGCCGGAACTACCGGACTCCTCACTCCCCAGTTAGCACTTGTTAGAAGTTCCACATTGAACTTAATAAATGAATTCACAAGTAAGTGTTTAGGTCTAGTTAGACACACACACAAGGGAAATGAGAGATAACTCACCAACACAATAATATTAACAACGGTAAACTCATTACATGACTTAAGTCTTACAAGGTCATAAACACACAGAAAAACAAACAACACACAAGCCGGTGTAAACCGGTAGGCAACAGACTTCAAGAAAACCATACCTTGGTCCCTGCTTCGACTGGTTTCCACCATTGGAGAATCCTATACACATTTAGTAACGTCGGTTAATTAACGTACTAGTCCGTTGTTAACTTATTACTTCACATATCTAGTTATTTTATTTTCACACTTTGTTAAAACTTATCACCTTTTGAATTGTCATTATAACACACCTAACATGTCTTAGACAACCTTACACTAGTGTAGAAAATGTTTTTTTACCACGGTTACTTTGCCTATATACCACGGTTAGCAACTGTGGTTTATACTCGCGTGGTATATCGGAAAATTGCAATAAACCACGGTTTGAAACCGTCGTTTAAAAGACGGATTATAAACCACGGTTCGGCTAAAACCGTCGTTTAAAGCCCATTGTGTTGCGGGAATCAGACGACTTCATACGACGGTTTCGATAGAAACCGTGGTATATAATGTCGTTCCATTGAGTTTTATACGAAGGTTGGGACAAAAACTGTGGAATAAAGTGTACATTATACGACAGTTTTATACTAAACCGTGGTTTATACTCGTCGTTCCATTGAGTTTTAAACCACGGTTATAAGTGAACCGTGGTTTTTTTTTCTTTTTTTTTTAGTTTTTTATGTTTCTTTAGCCTCTACCACATATGTTTTCCAACACAACCCAATTTACAATCGCATATACAACCTGTACAGGGCATCCAACTGGTATTGCCCTTTGATAACCAACCACACTATATGACCATAAACCAAGTTGCCAGTTTGAATTGCAACATTGAAAACGAATTGCAAACAAACCCATTCAAACTTTCAAAAATAAGAGAGGTGAACTTTACAAACTTTGAGAGTCTACGTTGCTTCAGCAAAAACAAAAGTCTAAGTCTAACTACACTAGGATAAGATCTAAGAAACGCTCAAGTAATTTTTACACCAAAACTGCGATAAATGATCTCTTACAAAGTCGAGATCCCCTTTGGAATACGTGCTCCTTGCTTTTGTGAAATAAGAAACGATCTGTCCATAAAAAGAAACGGATCATCATTAGTACACAATTTTATTTAAAATGCAAAAACTTTAACTAAAACTTTGATGGGTATGGGTTACCTTGTCATCATCATAAAGCGTGTCAATATTTTGTACAATCTCGAACATGCACTAGTAGAAAAACAGTCTATTTTGGTGGTTCTAAATAGCCTATTTCGGCGGTTGTGAACCGCCGAAATGGAGTGCGCCGAGATAGGTGTGCAATCCTATCTCGGCGGTTGAACAACCGCCGACGGTTGTTAGCTAAAAACTGCCGAGATAGGCGCGCGTTTTAGAACAAAAAAATACACCTATTTCGGCGTTCTAGCTAAACAAACTAGCCGAAATAGGTCTTGTTTTTTTTTAAAAAAAAAATCGATTTTTGCTTCTCTTCAACCCTCGCGACAGCAATTCCAGACGGAAGACGCAAACCAAGAATGAATAGAGGCGCAGAGATGTATGCAGTTCCAGTTATTTACACATAGAGGCGTAGACACAAGATTAATAGAAGATAATTCGAGTAATTACCAGTTTGACAGAGAGAATAAGATAAGTTTGTTTGAGTATGATTACCGTGAGTAAGGTCAAAGATTGCTAGCGGCGGCGCAGAGCAGTTTGATTCCTTGTTCGTCAGTTAGGGTTGCAAAATTAGCGATGTGAGGCGCAGAGCAAGTGTTGCTCGCCAGGGTTAGGGTTACAAAATTACAGTAAGAGGCGCAGAGAATGAAAATTGGCGAGCATTGTATGTCCTGTTTTACAGAGAAAAAAAATATAAGTTCAAGTATATACTGATTTTGGAAGGAACAGCTTCAGCCCCGTCTTCAATCGGTGAGCGAGATGCACAGTTCGACGAGCAGACACAAGAAAAGAAGAAGGCGAAGGTGTAGTGGTGTGAGAAGCCTGTGAAATACACTTGTGAAGAAGAATGTAGATGAGAGAGGAGAAGAGAAAGGTCGGTAAAAGAATGCGGAGGGGCGGTAATTTGAAAAATAGACGAAAAAAACTGGGAATGCGAAAATAGAACTGGAAAATTGCCCTATTTTGGTGGTTCCTAGCTAAGAACCGCCGAAATAGGTGTCATTATTTAGACACGGATTTTCATCGACCCTATTTTGGCGGTTGTTAGCTAGGAACCGCCGAAATAGGTATCTTTTGACCCTATTTCGGCGGTTCCTAGCTAACAACCGCCGAAATAGGGGTCTTTTTTTAGACACAAAATTTTTAGGACCCTATTTTGGCGGTTGGACTTACAACCGCCGAAATAGGGGCGCCGAAATGGGCCTTTTTTGTACTAGTGATTTACCGCATCACATAATAGCCACAACTTCGTGAATCAGGCTGTTGAGGACACTGTCATCACACCATCCATGGATTACCAACTTTAGACAGATCAAAAAATTAAACATTTAACTTTAATACAAAAATGCATAAATTAAATGATTACTTACACGTATGTATTGGAAGTCCAAGATGGAGAATAGTTTGTTTCCATCACTTAAACCAAGCTTATGGCCCCTGCATAAATACAACATTTTAAAATGAAGCCATTTATTAATTGTCAATAATCTAGGACAAGCTTAAAATAAATACAGAATGCATTAAAATTTTGAATACTCACTCCTTCAAATATTTCTCTACAGCGATCTCTCGAAGGTCATCAGGGCCGCCCAATGGGTCTAGTATCAACAAGCACGAGGTGTCGATACACAACACCATCAACATCCAATGATTGCTGCCATAGATAAAACAAAGAATGTTTTGTAGAACAATATTTTTAATTATCACAATTAGGAAGCAAAAAATTTCAATTATTGTGTACTTACATCTGATGATATGGGATCAGCAAATATTTGCTTCTTCTTCGTATCGCAGTACAAAATCCCTGCCTCACATGCTGTGCACATCCTTGCGCATCCAATGCGGCCTGACTTGCTGACATCAATTGCGGGAACAAGAAAGAGATTGCAAATAATCTCTTGTTCGATATCAGTCTAGTAGTCAAGCACCTAAACAACATTTTTTCATAAGATATGTTAAATAGCTTTAAAAAATGAAAGATAATTTAATAATTTAAAAAATACTTACACACAATAGGCCTGAATCACAGAGATGTTAAGCAGGTCTCCCATCAAAAATTCTCTTAGATCGCTCATGGTAATAATCAGATCTCTGGGCTCGGGGGAGTGGAAAACATGCTTAGACACTTTCATGTTGAAATTGGTGATAGACTGCGGCCTCGTCATGAAAAAGTCATACAACATTTTTTGTTTCTCTGTCAACTTCTTCAGATACTTGGGTGTCAGAATGAGGGATCTCCTAGGAGTCATATTGAAAGGTTTGACCACTTCCTTTCTCACACTCTGACTCTCCTCATTTGACTTCACAACTTCCTTCCCCTTATCCACTTTCCTCTTCTTAACCGGTCTTAATTCCTTATCAATCTAATAGTATACAAAAATTAAATAATTAACATATTAGTCAACAGTCAAGTTAAAAACTAAATAGTAAGCATGTAAATAGTTTACCTTGTCACTGACATCAATGAGAGAATATGGCCATGGAACAACTGAAGATTGTGCTTGACCTATTTTACTCCACTGATTCCACTCCAACGGAAGTGGAGAGTCCTCATGACCTCGCACAATGTCGTCTACCATCACACGAGCATGGAGAGGTGGGATGAGCTTGAAATGTACTACAGTGTTCGGTCCGGTCTGTAAAACCCAACCGAATGCAACATGCACAGTCCCACCATCCAACACTTGAAACAGATGACATGATTTGGCCACCTACATCAACTCACAACAGTAAGCAAGCTAATAAAATTATATTGTTTTAAAAGTAATGTTAAAATAACTAAGGAGGAAAAAAGAACAAACCAAAAGGTTTTGATAAGGAAATGTGTCGCTGGTAGGAGAAGAAGGTTCAGGATGATCGACCATCGGAGTATCTACCGTCGTGGTAGGAGCAGACGTCGGTGTAGGAACATCGACAGTATCCGCCGTCGTGCTAGGAGCAGACATCGGTGTAGGATCATCGACAGTATCCGTCGTCGTGGTAGGAGCAGACGTCGTCTAGCAGTAGGTGCCGGTGTAGGAGACGCGGCCACTGTCGATGTATCCGCCGTCGCGGTACGAGCAGACACTGGTGTAGGAGTAGGTGTCGGTGTAGGAGCATGCACCTGGCCCAATACTAAAGCCTCAAGTCATCGCAGGCGCTCCTCATAGGCTTGACGCTCCTCAGCGTGTCGTCTTTCCGACTCCTCCAACCGGTCAGCGTGACGTCTTTCTGACTCCTCCAACCGGTCATGCACCCGTTCATCCACCATTCTCTCGATCATTTCAGCCTGTGGTACTCTCGATCGAGACGTAGGAAACACGTCTTTTTGGTGAACTTCCCCTCCAAGCCCCCGCACTCGCCCTGGATGATCCTTTTGCCCAAGGGCCTTATTCAGTGGATCATCCTGAGACGGAGGGGCCGGAACCATCTCCCATCGCTCAGTAGATCCAGACTATTTTAAATTAACAAAAATATTAGAAATGAACTTACTAATTAGTAAACAACAACTTTTAAATATATACACTTACAATCTTTGAAGCCAACTCAGTAGTCTCGCTCTGCGGGAACACATATACTCCCTCGTCATTTTTCTTCATGCGACCCAGCATAAATGTCTGCACCCTACTTGCATCGTCAACATTATCAATAACTGACTGAGTGTCGTCTTCATTAGTTTTCGTCAGTAAGCCCTCGCTCTTCCACTTCTCCAACCGTCACGTATATCCAGCTCGCCCCATGTAGTGCTTATAAATAGTCTTCGCCCGGTTACGTCTCACTTTTTCTTGACGTAACTGTTACAGAATTTGTATATTTGTAAGTTATACATAATAAAAAAAATATTTTTTAAATTTTATTCCTTAAATAATTAAGAAAGAATAATTGTAAAAGTACCTTAAACTCTTCAGTCTGGCGATGGTCGTAGAATATCTTCTAGTCCTCCTCCGTGATCATACCATCATACACTACCCACGACGGTGACCTCTTGGAGCCCGGTTTGGTAATCCAGCCATCTACCAACCGATGCTTGAATTGTCGCAGCGATGTCACTAGAAGTGATTCAATCTTCGTCCGAAGTTCATCCGCGACTTTGTACTTCTTCTGCACCATCTACCACATGATGTCTTTGTCTGCCTTTTCTTGTTCCTTCCAATCCTTATTAATCGAGCAATGGGATTTTACCATCAATCCCAAGTACGAAGCAAACTGCTGCTTCGACCCACCAGAATGTCGGAGGGACTTGTCCCAGATCAAATCGATGGGAGAATCTTTCTTCACCTTCAACCCACGAGTCGGTCCACATCCCTTCCGAGGGTTCTGCGACGTAGATGCAGCTGGTGGTTCTTCAGTAGGGACGCCATCATCAATATCATCCAACCCCAACACTAAGTCCTCTTCGACTCTATCGTCAGGATCCATAATCTGAAAAATAATCAATGATTAACAAGATTAATACGAACATCTAATGAATCAAATATTGAAACATGACAAAAATGAAATAATATAATATTGTCAACCAAACTTACAAAATAACATTTCATCGTTCAATCCACAATCCTTCAATGTGGTCGGACCTTCGATATTCAAAATTAGTGACATTATCTACCTCCATCGGCAACCGAATAGGTACATCTGTTTCATCTTCACAGTTGTATTCATCCTCATCAACAATATTATCAATCCCAACTATCGATCTTTTACTCTGCATTACAATAGACCATTTGGGATTAGACTGATCACAACAGTAGAATACTTGTTTTGCCTTTGATGCAACAATAAAGGGTTCATCAGTAGGAGCCACTGTCGTTAAATCAACTAGCTTCATACCATGATCCTCCTCACGATATCCCTGTTTGTTGTCCACCCATTTGCAACGAAATACGCAAGTTTCATAACTAGTGTAATTCAAGACCCAAATATCCTCAATAACACCATAATATTCGTTCTTCAGTGTATTACGACTTGTTCCTGTGAAAATGTCTTGTGAATTGATAAGATGCACACCACTGTTCTGGTTTGTCGATTTACAATCTTGACATTCAGTGTAAAAAGAAAATCCATTTACATCATATCCTTCATAAGACAACACATCGAGATTTGGACCAAATGCAAACAACTGGATCATTTCATCCACGTTCCTTGAATCTTCATACAACACCTTCTGTCTGAACCACTTAACAAATGTTGCATTATGCTCTTTTTTTAATTTGGCATTACTCATCGTTGGGTGTTTTGTTTTGAGGTAGGCTAGGTGTGCATCGAAATACGGTTCAACAATTTCAGAATTATTCAACACAACCAGATGTGCCTTGTTCAATGTATCAATATCAACTCTGGATAATTTTTTCCCACATGTACCAACCCCTTTAAGCCTGTCATCATGTCTTGCTTTCGGTAATCCAATAACATCAACACCGTCTATGTAGTGAGTGCAGAAGTCAACTACTTCCTCTATTACTGTCCCATCAATTATGCTTCCCTCTGGACGCCGACGGTTTTTCATTTTCTTTTTCAGTATACCCATATATCTCTCAAACGGATACATGTATCGAAGGTATAACAGACCACAATGTTTGATCTCTCTAACAAGATGAACAAGTAGATGCACCATAATATCAAAAAACGAAGGAGGAAATACATTTCCAACACTGACACATGGTGATCACAAGGTCATTCTGTAGTTTAATCTCCACATCAAGCACTTTACACGAAATCCTTTGAAGAAAACACATAAATTTGTAACAGTTTTCCTGACATCAGCAGGAAGGATCCCACGGAGAGCAATCGGAAGTAAGTGTTGCATCAGCACATGATAGTCGTGAGACTTCATCCCTACCAATTTAGGATCAGACATTGATACCAAACTTGATATGTTCGATGAGTAACCGGATGGCACTTTAATATGACGAAGAGAACTACAAAAACTTATTTTCTCTTCTTTAGATAATGTATGACAAGCGGGAGGCAAGAATGTTCTTTTCCCTCTTTGTTGTGGCGCGAGTTCCTCTCGTATACCCAATTCAACCAGATCTTTTCTACCCTTCAAATGGTCTTTTGACTTTCCTTTCACGTTTAGTAGTGTTGTAGGTACACTTTCACCAATGTTTTTCTCCACGTGCATAGCATCAATGCAATGTCTCACCTCTAAATGTTGCCAATATTCAAGTTCCCAAAATATTGATTTTTTCTTCCAGATGCTCTTTTCAGTGGCTTTAATTGGTGGACCGAAGTTGTTCACAACATTCTTCAACTGATTGTAAGTCTCAGCAGCAGATAGTGGTGGTCGTGCAACTGCATGATCCGTTTTTCCATCAAACTCTTTTGTCATCTTACGGTATTTGTGACCTTTCGGGAGGAATTTCCGATGGCCCATGTACACATTTTTTCCACTGTGTTTTAACCGTATACTGCAAGTTCTATCTCCACATATAGGGCACGCTAGAGCTCCTTTAATTGTGTATCCCGAGAGGTTGCCGTATGCAGGGAAATCATTGATTGTACAAAACAACATAGCCCGGAGCGTGAAGTTTTCCATACCGTATGAATCATACACTGTCGCACCTTCATTCCACAACAGTTGTAAATCGTCAATAAGTGGTTGCAAAACACATCAATTTTGTTTCCCGGTTGTTTTGGACCCGATATCAACAGAGAGAGGAGAATATGTCTGGTTTCATACACAACCATGGCGGCAGATTGTATATTGTCAATAAAACAGGCCAAGTACTGTGTATACTGCTCAAAGTGCCATAAGGGTTCATCCCATCAGTGCATAAACCAAGTCTTAAGTTCCTTGGGTCTGTACCGAATTGAGGGTATATTCTGTCAATGTTTCTCCATTGTGGTGAATCGGCTGGATGTCTCAATTTACCATCATCCTTTCTATGGGTAGCATGCCATCGGAGGTTCTCAGCATCTTTCTGAACTGCAAACAAACGTTTGAATCGGGGAATAATCGGTAGATACCACAACACCTTCGTAGGAGAACCCACGTTAGTGCTTATGTGGTTTCTATCACCCTTTTTTACATAGCGTGATTCCCCACATTCAGAGCAATGGTCATCCAACTCATTCTCCTTCCAGTACAACATACACCCATTTGGACAAGCATGTATTTTTTTATATTCCATACCCATCGGACACATTAACTTCTTTGCCTCATAAGTTGTTGTGGGTATCACATTGTCCTTTGGTAGTACATCCTTCAGCAGTTGTAAAAGATCTGTAAAACTGACATCACTCCATCCATGTCTCGCCTTCATTGAATAGTTTTAGACAACGCTCAATTTGTTTTGCTTTTCGTATCACATCCACTGTACAACGGTTCCTTTGATGCTTGCATCAGATTTTCGAATGTTTTGGGTTTGTTGGAAAAATGTTGTTCAACATCTTCCATCATCGCATTAAGGTCCTCCTGATCATCTGAATCACTAACTAGTGAATCATCTTGAGTATCCCCAAAATCGTGTGAAGCATCCATTTCTGATTGTTCTGCAACGACGTTATCAGCACATTCAAACACTTGTACTGAATGTTGACCATGCAGTATTGTTATGGCTTCATAGTCTTCTGTAAACCCTCTGCAAATCAGATGATCCTTAATCTTGTCCACACCTCGGTATTTGAAGTCGTTCTTGCAATTGACACAAAGACATCGAATATATCCCTTATCCCTTGGTTTAAGATTGTCAACAAGGACTTTGCAAAATTTATTGACCCCTTCTAGGTACTTGATGTCCAATCTGTCACTGTACATCACTGAGCGCTCCATCTCCTTTTTCAACACACACCAGATGTCGTGAACTCGTTCCATTGATCTCCTCTTTTTTTATTTACAGATTTAACAACCTAACGGCTAAACCTATCTAATCACCTTCGATCTCACCTAGGAACAAGTTAATAATATACAATAGTTCAGAAAACCATACGAATTATTATCAGACAGACAAGTATATAATAATATATATGATCAATGAACAAAAACAACCACCCCATTTCAACTTAATCTCACATTTCACCACACTATCCAAATATATATTCTAATGATTGCAGAATACAAGTAGAATTTAGTATAACGTTTATTCGTGACAATATATAAGTATTTATTTCTAAAATCATAATCAGAAACGCAAGTGTTTTACCGTGGGTTCTGATCAAGCAAACCGGTGGCAGAGGTTGACAGCAGCAGATAGTGCGACAAGTAAACAATCCGACCGTGTGTAGTGACACCTATTCAATGAAATTAGAATATAAGGTTTTAATTTGAAAAAATATGAATAATAGAACAAATAAACAAACGAATATATTTTGAATAAACCATGTTATTGAAACATTTTTAAAAAACTAACCTAATGAGTAGGGATGATCAACTCACAAATGTGATGGAAGAGGAATTTTTCAACCGTAGTAACACCTATCCAATAAAATAAGTATAAGGTTTAAATTCTGGAAAAAATTGGGCATGACCTTTGCGTATTGCTAGAGACTCCACACTTTTTTTAAGCAGAAGCAAACACAATAGCAGCATAATAGCAGGCTAAGAGGTGCATCCTACATCACACACTACTAGTAACATTTTTTAGAAAAGACTGCAGTAGCAAATGAAAATAATATGAAAAGAAGAGCACTTCCCGACATTTATGCCGGTATAAACCATTACCATCGACACGTTTTGAACATATCAAACAAAATAAATACTACGGCGAACGCGTAAACAGCAACACTCAACCCAACAGTTATTGTTTCAGTAAACATTTGACGTTATTTACAGGAGTAGGCTACGATTCATCCCACTTCATACAGGAAACGTTTATGTCTCATCTTCAACATCTCTTATCATCGATCTATGATGCAAATGGAAGATAAATTCAAAGATAAGCAGCAGGTACACTACTACTTAACCCTCAAATACATTCATTGTCATGTTGAGGGTTGGCCGTGATGGCCTTCAAATACATTCATTGGTATTGTGTTGAGGGTTGCCCATTACGTAAATTACTCATTTCAACATTGAGGTTGAGCATGCAGCTTAAGAACGAATTGAGTATATAATTAATACATTCAATAACAACATATATAGGATAATCTCATTGACATAATAAGTAATTACAAAACTAAAGTCTACTGGATATAATTAAAATCCACTGTATAGTTACTCTACCTAATTTAATCCGAGACAATTAAGTGAGTTTTATAATAATATGGTAGTATCAAAGTACGATTAAAAAACTTTGACAGGTTCATGCCTTTCTCGTCACAATACCAATGAATGTATTTGAAGGAGTTCATTTATTGAAGTACTAACACAATTAGAAATGGGCTAAAACGGTTTGAAGTACAACTCCATATCCAATTCAAAGAATGATGCATCGTTACTACCTTAAGATAGCATAGAATAGATGTAGAATGATATTAAAACTAGAAAACTAAAAAAAGACCAAAGAAGTACGAACAGAGACATTCACGCTTTGCTTTGGATCGAGCTACGCACAAATCAGTCACAAAATCAGTTAGGGTTTATTAAATTACCTGAGGTGGTGTTGGTAGGGCGGCGACGGTGCGGTTGCACGACGGTGGAGCTTCGAGCTGGACGTGGCGGGAGTACTCGACCGATTTGGAGATACGGTGTGGGAGGAAGCAGGGCGGGCGGTGCGGGAGGAAGCAAGCGACGGACACCGGGGAGACGGAGGAAGACGGGGCGACAACGGTGGCAACAAGCGGAGGGGCGAAGACTGGACGGTGATTTGGAGTCGACGGGAAATCTCCAGAGAAAGACGGGCGCGAGTAAGAAGAAAGGAAAAAGAGGCGTCGGGGGTATTTTGTTAATGAGTTTTAAACCACGGTTGTAAGATAAAACCGTCATTTAAAACATACGTGACACAACCAATAAACCACGGTTTCCCGAAACCGTGGTATATAATATTTGGCGCCAACACATAAACGACGGCTCTAGTGAAACCTCGGTTTATATGCTAAGTCGTCCCACTTTAAATGACGGTTACAGGTAGAACCATCGTTTATTATCTAAGGCCGTGAACTATAAACGACGGTTCCATAAAGAACCGTCGTTTATCTGCTAGATCGTGCAACATAAATGACGGTTCTTCTTTAAACCGTGGTTTAAAAACTTTAAATGACGGTTACTTATTTAACCGTGGTTTAAAGGCTGTCATTTATAATCTTTTTTCTACTAGTGTTATAACATCATTACTAACTAATCCCCATCATTAGACATCATTATTTAACCTTAAACTTAACTTTTTAAGTGGTCCGGGACTTGGTCCTCATCTAAGGTCCCGGACCTTGTCTTTGTACAACTCTCGGGTTGTTTTTATGGGTTGGTTCGGGACTTCATACAGGTCCTAGGTCCCGAACCAATGTAGGCCAAATCTCTCAGGGGTAAATTAGGGGGTGGTCCTGGTCTTAGTGCAAGACCTAAGTCCCGGACCAGAGTGGCTTAAGAACTCTCGGCCTATTTAAATACATGGTCCGGGACTATACCCAAGACCTAGGTCCCGGAACACTGCTACAGATTTTGCATTTTAACATTTTCTAAGTCTTGTTACAATGGTTCTTCACATCCATTATATGTATAAACTACCCATATGATCTTAGGTATATTGTAATGTCAAAATATCAACTTAAACTCACCTAGTTCCTTGTCTAACTTGTTACTCAATTTCTTACAAAATTTACCGACACTTATAACATTTCCTACTAGGTTTCTAAATGGTGTTTCTCACCTATGACAGCAACTATCCTAAAATGCTTTCTCACCATGATCTTGAAGTATCCCAAAACACTCATTTGCATTCTAAACCCTCCAAGATAATACCTAAGTCCTTTTTGCATTCTAGAACACCTTAACACATGTTTTCTTCTCTAGTATAATACTTATCCATTTTTAACACTTCCTAGTTCACCAAAGCTTATTTAAACACTTAGAACTTCTTATACATTACCTAATTTTTGACATGGGTTCTACTAACATCTTGTTACACCAAAACACATAGTTTTCACCAATAAACACCCAAGAACACTTAAATTCATCAAGAACGTTCTTGTACACAAAACTTCACCCATTTAACACTACATCACAATATAGTGCATAATTTAAATTGCTTGGCACTTAGGCCCTTAAATAACATGGCTCTTAGGCCCTTAAATTGCATAAACCATAAACACTGAATTTCCCACATTATATTTGCCTTTGACCTACAAATACACCCAACAATACATACGCCTTTTAATAAACCCTTGAGAGTATTTTTCTAAGTCATTTACCATTAGCTCCTTAAGTAGTTTTAATAAACAATTTAAGCTCATTTTTCCTAATGCATCAAACTACATTAGGTTAGCACATTTACCTCTTTTCCTCACAAACTTCTTTCTTGTTTCCTTGATTAAAATCGACATGGCTTTAGTTTCTTGTCAACTTCTAATCAATATACAAGTAATGTAATGAGTATTCAAGCTTCATGCTTAATCTCATTATAAACCCTAGGTTATATAACCTCTTAAAACATTAAGATAGTTGTTTTACCTTGGAAATGAAAGAGAGTTTGAATAAGTAGCAAGAGAAGACTCCACCAAGCCCTTTGAAAGTGAGAATGAAGCTAAAACAAGGCAAGATAAAGAACACCATCGATGGTGATTTTCGGTTACCTAGCAAAACAAGAGGAAATGGAGTTTTTCTTTGAGTTTCCTTACCTTGAAGCAAAGGAGAACAATAAGATGTAAAAAGATGAGCTCAAGCTCCTCCCATGGAGATTCCTCTTGGCACCGAAATGGAGCTCTTTGAATTTTGAGAAGATAGAATTGGGGAGCTTGGCAAGACTAAGAGGATGGTGGTCTTAGAATTTGATTTGGTATATGGAGCTAGGAATTACAAGAGATTGAAGATGGAGGATGGTGTGTGAGCTGTAGCAAGCCGATGGAGAGAGGAAGAAGAGAGGTTGGAGATGGTGGGAATGCAAGAGAATGAAGAGAATGAAGATTGAAGTTGCTTTTAGAAGATATTTGTAAGTTAAAGTAAATAGTACTTATTTAGTCATTCTTTATTTGCTTAATAAGCTAGCAAGAGTGGTGACTCACCACCATGAAAGCCGGACCCCTTTAAGTACTTAGGGGTGTTTTAGTCTTTGTTGACCAATTAATTTACTTATATTGACTTATGTTATAAACTAGCTTAATTTAGTTACTATTCACAAAACAAGGCACATATTTGTGAAATTTTTGATTTCCCATTGATTTAGAATTACTAATGTGATACTAAGTAGTACACATGTTAATTAAAGAGTAATGATGGTCATTTAGCCATTCAAAACCCATTTACAAGACAATTTTTAAAAAATGTGCTTTAACACTCCTTAAAGCACATTTTGTGTTTTAACTTGTTTTCAAGCTTGGTTTTCTTTAGTAATTGGTTTAATATGTTCATTAATATATAAATAAGGTCTTGGTAAGCTCATTAGGTCTTAACCAAGATTATCTCAAGCTTAGAGCACATTTTTGCCCATATTGACTTTAAGGTAATTAATTATGTTTTCTATGGTTTAAATTGTTTAATAATGTTTCTAAGACTCTTTTTAGTCTTAATATACCATAGTTTAATGTTTAAACAACATACTAAGGTTTGGGGTATTTCAATCTACCCCCTCAAAAGAACTTTGTCCCCAAAGTTCACACTTCTCACATATCTTTAATACTAAAACACGGGGTGTAACACCCCAACCGTTAAACACATCATTACCTCTTAATCTGTCACAAATTACCCTTACTCATGCAGCGGAACGATAATTACAACGAGGGGTGAAACAACGCCGTTAGCCACCCATGTAGCTAACCAGGCCTTTCTTACATACCGTAACGGTCTGATGAACTGGAACAACCGAATACATAATACAAATACTTACTCAAATCATTTCTTTACTATACCGAGTCTGCAATATATGGAAGCCAACAACATATTCGGTCTTACACCTCTTTCAATACATAAGTAATTAAATCTAACTACCCATGCAAACCACCGACCCCGTCCTACTCTCGAACGGTAACATCTTCGGTGTACCTGAAAATTAAAAATGTTGCCCCTAGGGGCTCAGCTTAACGCTGCATATGAAATTCGCATACCCCGAGCGCTAACCGGGGTACGCCGACTACTTTTGTCGAGAGCATGGAGTTCATTTTAATTCAACCAACATGCATATAGTAATACATTATATATGTACACTACACAAGGATTCGACAATCAATCATGGGATACAATCCCTAACTAACATAGCAAGGTTGTTAGTCGTATCAATTACTCTTAGGCCATGAGGGTTATACCTCACTGTGCCGTGGTTATTCATTCAATAACTCACCCACTCTCTCGGGTTACTTATTCATATACACACCCATTCTCTTGGGCTACTCGTACTATACTCACCCATTCTCTCGGGTTACTTATACTCATTATCTCACCCACACTCTTGGGTTATTTATACTCATTATCTCACCCACACTCTTGGGTTAATTATACTCAAGCTCCTGTAGATTCTTGAGACACTACAGGTCTCCTACGTCACGCTTGTTACTCTTAATACATACTAGGCCAAAACTCATGGCTCACGAGCATAGTCTTACTTCCCCGGTTTCGCCCCTACTATTGGTCTAGCATGGTGGGAAGGCTCAACTAGCTCACGGAACTCTCTCTTAGTTCCTATCTCTTTTTAGTTAGGTCCGACTACTCTCGGACTACTTACATTCCCTTACACTCCTGTCTAGGAGTTATAATAATATTATGTATATTAATCTAGAAGCACCACTCTCGATGTTTCTAATGACTTTGGGAACATTGCTTAAGTTCGGTTAATCTTAGGTTTTAAGAGTTACCCATACATTTCACTTACTCATACTTTCAGTTATTTTCTTATATCGGGTAAAATCCTCATATAGGAGGTCGACCATGTCTGAAGGGCTACTAATCCCTTAGGTCTCTTTTACCTTCTTTACTAGTTCACATCTTCGAACTATCTTTAATCCTCTTGAAGTAGGTTCACTTATCTTTCCACTCTCATTTGTTTCGTGGATTGTGTCATTATGGTTTACTAACCGCTATCGGGTAACTACTCAACCTGTACATCTCCTCACATTCTAGGGAGTTCATATGTTTGCGTTTTCGTTATACTTTAACAGATAATTTGTGTGTTTGCACGTTTTGTTATCATAACCATCGACCCGATCTATGGGTCTCTAGCCAAACATTACTCACTATGAGTCGGTCTTTACTCTATGTTAGACCACACCGGCATACAAGTATGTTAGCTCATTCAACATACAACAAGTCATACATAATCATACAATGGATTATTTTCATGCTTTAATCTTGATTAAGCCGGCACACAAACACACAAATCAATGTAACTCGGTTAGCACGCGGAGTATGAGAAAATCATACCTTTCACCGGGGTTTTTACTTTTACCGTGTCATCTCACCATGCTCGAGTCACGCATGATTCTCTGATAAAGTTTCAAACATTATTATTAATACTAAGATCATACGGGACATAATTAAATGCTACTCCCGTACTTATCCCGTTATCCCGTTATCTCGGTTTTACTTTTGTTAATTTGAGTTCTTACTTCTTACTCACTTCCAACACTTTCTTACACTTCCTAGGGCCTTTACATGTCACAAAACAAGGCCTTAACATCATATAACATCATTAACATTCAAACCCCCATCATTAGAAACCTTTAAAACACTCTCTGTAGGATTCTGGGGGTGGTCCGGGACTTGGTACACCCTAAGTCCCGGACCAATGCTGGTCTCAACTCTCGGGTGATTTTAACTAGTGGTCCAGGACCTTGTACCAAACTCTAGTCCTGGACCAGGCATGGTTAGCAACTCTCGACCTGAATTTCATGGGTGGTCCGGGACATGGGCAGGGACTTAAGTCTCGGACCTTTCAAACTGGAAACTCTCGGGGGTATTTTAGGGGGTGGTCTGGAACATGGTCCTAGACCTAGGTTCCGGACCCTGTTGCACTTTCTACAGATTTGGCAATTCCAAATCTGTTTCAACACCATTCTTTCATCCTTTAATTCTCTAACCTTCCCCACACATAATCTACATGTTTTAGCCTCTAATTAATCATCTAAACCACCTTAACAAATCATCAAGTCCTCTCACTATCTCTTGATTGTTTCACTCAAATACACTTATATTTCATAGTTGGTTCTCTTGTTCTTCTAACTTTGTAACAGATTTTGGTATTGTCTCTTACCATTCAATACTCCACACAATAATGCCATTCCTAGCACTCCAATGACATTATTTCCCTACTAACACACTCTTCCTCTTAGTTTGGTTTTCAAACCATTAATCACTCACTAAACACCTCTTAAACACACCTAGTTTCTTCCAATAAATGAAATACTCAAGTTCATAATCTCCAAGGAAATTTTGACTGCACTTGCCTACTTCTTTAGCATATTCACCACAATGAATCAACTCATATACACTCCTTCATCCCTACAACACATTTGATTCCCATTTGCTCGCTCATATACACTAGTTTAGCTTCTAGGTTTATTTGCACACTTACACCACATTAAAACATTCTCATTCCCACTCAATGTTGTAGTACCATGACTACACCAATTCAAGAACATTAACTCAACTCTAAAATCTGTTTTACAAGTCAAATAAAACTAACTCAAGGTGAGCTTTTTACCTTGTTTATTTTCGGTTTTCATTCTCTCCTTCCACTTCCTCTTGTTTCCTCTTTCTCTTCTTGTTTTCACAACACACAAGGGGGTCTAGATTGCCACCTACAACTATATCCCCATACACACATATTAAGCTTATTAATTCAATTTCCCCTCACAAAAACTAGTATTACAAGAGCTAGTTTTTAGGGTTTAGCTTAGAGATTACCTTCAAGTGTCGAAATGGAGAGCTTAGGCAATCAAAGTGATAAAGTTCCAGCACTTCTCAAAGGCAAGAAGAACCGGCTGGACAAGGGGAAAATTTCAACGTGGAGGAATTTTCCAAAATTGGAGGAACTAGCTAGAAATGAGTAAAACTCTTGCTTATTATTACCTTAAGGCATCAAGGAGGTGAAGGAGAGTTAAAATCAGCCCTTCAAGCTTCGAAAGGCCCAACATCCATGGAAGTGAAGATGGAGATATCAAGATTTTGTTGGGTGGAAAACAAAGCCCTTGCCGATACGAATCTAATGGTAGCATTTTTGTGTGATTTGGTGAAGAAATGAGCAAGTTAGAGGAGGAGGAAGATGGAGGCTATGAGCTTCCTTTGGAATCGGCATATTTACAGAGGAGGAAGATGGAGTTCAGTTTGGGAGGAGGGAATCGTGAATCAGAAGAAAAGGAGGTGAGAGAGGGTACTAATAGCCCATTTAACTATTCCCTTCTCTACTTACTTACTTTTGTCCTTTTGTGACTAAATAAAACTAGCTAGTTATTTATTTAAGTGTGTGAGTGTGTGAGAGCTACAAAAACCGGCCCCACTATACTAGTAAGCTAGAGCGTTTTTCGGTTTCTGACAGGAAACGCTCGTTATTTTACCCGGTTTGGCACTATTCACTGACCGGGCCCGTTTTTTCGGGTTTTTCTCGTTTCTTTATTTTTAATGGCTATTAAGCTTCCATTAATACTTATTTATAGTTATTAAATCAACTATATTTTTACGGGTCCATTTGACCATTTAAACTCACGTTTTTGGGTTTTCTCGAAAAACGTGCTTTAAAACTCCGTTAGCTTTTTTGTAACACCCCATCCAATACTAACACACTCAACAATAAACTGCAGCGGAAAAATTCCTTCATCACATTACTTAACTCGTTGGTGTTACACGCCGTTAACCACCCACGTGGCTAACAAGGCTATTACACATACATTGTATCGGTCTGATGGACTAGATTCCCGAGTGATTACACATTGCTATCCCTTTTTCATTAACAACAAACATACACATACTTCCAACTGTACCGAGTATTCACAAAACTAATGCCGATAACAATTTCGGTCTTACTACACCTACTGAATATATATACAACTTAAATGGTTACCCATATACAAACGACTACCCCGTCCTACTCTCGAACGGCTTCCAGCTCCTTGTACCTGAAATAGGAAAAAGAAGAGAAGGGTGGCCCCCCAGGGGCTCAGCACCTTTGCTGGTATGGTAATCCCGCAGCCCGCATGCTACCGGGCCACGCACAACTAATTGTCGTCTTAGCATGCGGTTGATTATATCAAAATCATGCGTGTAAACTACAAATTCACAACACATTACACTGCACAACAATGGCACATTAAGACAGCCAATTCAACTACACATAACAAATCACTCGTCGTGATCTTTAATCCCTAGAGTGTTTCTCCTTTAACGGAGCTATTTCCTTAATAGACGACACATACCCACCAATCGGGTTATCCTTAAACGCCTCTTACAATAAACTGGAATTCATATCCATAATCCACATACTCCTCATCTTAACAACATATCACATCACATCGCAATAAGAATTGCAGCACAACAACAATACATAACATAACGGGAACGGTTCCCTTTATGAACCGGCCCAACATTGTCAGTTCACTTGTAGCCTAGAGAATGTTGCCAGTCTCATGATAAGCTCGTTACATAACTCGTTACCGTCTCGTTAAATGAACGGATAACTTAACACATGGTGTCTCGGATATAGTGATCCAAGCACACCGAACAAACATAAACATAGTATGCCCCTGTGGCCCGACGTGAGTCAGTAAAATAGCCTTGTTTAAGCTAAAGGGAAGGTTGGGAACCAAATTGGAAAACAACCATAACATACAGAGAGGATCGAACCTGATATGACAACGACCCCCATACTCACACGCGTGGCCGGAACATACCGGACTCCTCACTTCCCCCGTTAGCACTTGTTAGAAGTTCAACATTGAACTTAATAAATAATCACAAACATTGGGTTAAGTCTTGTTAGACACACACAAGGGAAGAGATAGTCATACATTCACCCACAAACATCACACACAAACATCACATGACTAACTTGCAGACTGTATATCTGAGTGGTTAAAACTGGTGTAATTAACATAAAAGAAAAGAAATTAAAACTCAAAATAACGTCGGGCTGTAAACAATCCCGGTCGTGGTAGTATAGTAAAAATGTAAGCGACCGGATATCGAACCGGGACTAATGTACTATTATAGTACCTAAGCATGTCACAAAAAGGGGGGATTAATTGACTTGTTTTTTATAAATAAAAGGGGATAATAACTAAGTTAACAGATAAACTAAATGGGACTCTGGTTCACGTTAATACAATATCTGCTCTTTCATGCTAGGTTTACTGGTTAATTAATATTGTTTGGCAAGATTCCTGTTTTTATCTTAAGGTCCGATAAAACTCATAAGAACTCGTTCCAATATGCAAGGTCCCGATGAAAACTCAGCACCCACTGGTGGACGGCAGAGGAGTATGAGAATTTTATTCTTGCAACTGAAAATACTAACTTATTAAATCATAATAAGCTTTCTCCAGATTTACAGCTTAATTAACCTAGCTATTTATCACCGGTCTGATCAAAATAGACTTAGCAAGCAATTTAATAAATTCATAAGGTTTATTAAAAAGATGCGAGATAACCTTTAAGCGTAACAAACTGTACTAAAATTAAAACCAGTAAAACAATTGCAAATTAATACAGAAACATAGAACTATTCCCAGAGTATACGTAAACTAGCCTAACATATTAAATAGAGATCTGCTATTTAAATACGTGAGACTAGAGGTGAAACTAATGAAATGAAAAGAAAACAAATGGAAAGCGGGATTAGAAATGGAATGAACGAGTGAGTGAAGGTGTAGTGGTACGAAGATGAAATGATGGGGTGAATTGGAACTCCGGAAGGAACCACGGAAGGAACCTCCGGAAGGACATAGGAGAAGATGAATGGAGCGTGGTATTATAGGAAGGAAAAGAGGCAGATGTGGAAGAGCATTTATTGCTGATTGATTGCGCTCATTGATTGCAGGGGACAGAGCTGTAACGCGTGAGTGATTTAAGGTGGGCGCCGACTGGTAATGGATATGGCAGCAACTTGCAGACAGTCGGCGAAGAAGATAACCCGTCGCGTCAATTTCCAGATCTGGAATTTCACACGTGTCTGCATGGTTCCGCCTTATATGGGGCGGTTCTTTATGCTTGCTTATCTCACGTCCGCATGCACTCACATCCGCCTAGACCTGGGCGGTTGCATGCCCTTGTCTCACGAGTCACGTCCGCATGGGTTGGATGAGTGACGTCCGCCTAATATAAGGCGGTTGCATGGGCGGTTTCTTCTAACTTGTCCGCCTAATATAAGGCGGTTGCAGGGGCGGACACACCACTGCTGCGTGCCATTTTACGTGCCTTGTTTAATCCTTTATAATATATGTGTTTATTTGGCATTTTTCCTACATTTTAACACATATAATACATCAGTTAATATAACAACATAATTATAGGAAAAACACAAGATAAGTGAGAAACATCACTAAAAATGCTACAAATTATAAGGTGATTAAACCTTAATAAGTCTATATGTTTTGCACTTATCAAACTTCCTCACACTTGACTTTTGCTTGTCCTCAAGCAATAAGGAATATAATTATCTCTAAGCCATAAAAATAAAACAAGATTAAATAAGTGTAAAAGGGAATTAGACAAAGTGACAATTGAAAGAATAATTCTGCTCCTGAGAGTAGGTTTTTATAAACAGTGAAGAAGAACAATTTAAAAAGCATAGAAAAACTAGACTGCGGAAAGCAAGTTAGATTAACCTGGGATTCAACCAATTTCAATTCTCTAACCCGGGATGACAAGGGGTGTGAAGTAATGCCTTATTCCGCAATACCTTTCAACACCACGCTCATGTTTCAAAAATAAATTGCAATTTATTATTTACATCTTTTTTTTTTTGTTGAATGCGAAGGTTTGTATAAACAAAACACACATTTTTTTAAATTGCATTATTTTCTATACCCCAAACTTTTCTCTATCCTTGTAGCGGTGTTGGGTCTTCTATCCCAGGTCACAAGACCTTAGGTAGATAGGTGTTAAAGCACCCCAAAGAACTTAATAACCGGATAGACGAGGCCTGTTTTTGGTTAGAAAATTCATAAACAGTGGAGTACCTTGTCTTTATCCTTTTCTTTCCTTGACTTTCCACATATTTCCATAATCCCAAGCTAAACTAAATTGGTTTTTACAGTTAGCAGATCTATCATATTGAGTGAAAATAGAGTATTTTGATGGAAAATAATTTTATACAAACTCCTTTAAAATAAAACTATCTTTCAGTTGTCACTTGACATAATTTCACACTTCTACAATTATTTTATCTCATTTTTATCCATTTTTTTTAGGCAGTTTAGAGAAGCAAAAAGCGAGTGTGGCATTATCGAACAACTGTCATATTTTCAGGGAAAGGCTCCTCCTCCTCACACTTAAGAGGAGCAATGTCCTCATTGTTCAGAATTAAATTCAAGAAAATGACCTTTCAAATTATGACAGACTCATAAAGGATTAAACTCATATAGGTTGAACAAGAATATAATAAAGGAAGAACGGAAACTCCCCTTGTATCGTAGATTGAGGAAGGTATCCTTCCTCACACTTAAGCTTGGTAGGGGTGAGACGTTCCTCACACTTAAGTTTGCGCAAGTGTTCAACCGAGAAATCGAAATTCCTAGAGTAACTGAGGTTGCTTCCATAGGCGAGTTCAGCTATATGTTCGAATATAGAATTTATTCTGAAAAGAAAATCATATAGCCAGCAGAACTCAAGTGGCACCAAAAGAAAATAATAATATGAAAAGCATAAATAATAAAGCACTGCATAAAACATAAACATAAAGTAAACTGAACTGTTACCTTCCTGTATGTAACAAAAGTTTGACAAGGTTAAAACAGTATTAGTCTACAAAATGTTAGTAAACAACAGAGAAATATAACAAAAACGAAAAGAATGAAGATGCTGGAGCAGTTGAGAGCTGGGGCTAGTCGCGCGCTTTGGTCTTCTCTTTGGGTCAAGCTGGAGCAGAATTGGGGAACTGGGGAAGAACAATATTTGAAACGCGTCGTCGAAGCCTCTCTTTTTTTTTCTGAATCTGGTGGACGTCCGCTTGGACGTCCGCGTGTAGAGAGGCGGACAGGGGTATGGCGACCGCTTGGTGTCCGCGGCTAATGAGGCGGACACGGGGGCGGTAGGCTTCAGTGGCGTCCGCGGCTAATGAGGCGGACAGGAGGCGGACTCGCCTCTGTTTCGTATTTTTTTTTTATTTTGATTTTAACCGTATTTAAACAACAACAGAATAATAATATCATAAAATTATAAGTTAGTAATAAAAATGACATAAAATTTAAGTTAGTAGTTAGATGACATAAATTATAAGTTAGAAGTTTAATTTACAGAAAATTAAATGTTAGTAATTAGTTGCATAAAATATAAAACGTTAGAAATTATTAAAATTAAAATGTTAGAAGTTAGAATTAAATGTTAGGAGTTAAATTAAAACAACAAAAATAATAATTAAACAAAATATAGTATATAATTAATATAAACAATAACCAAAATATTATGGACATAATATTAACAGAATAAAAAGAACAGAATATTTATAATTAAATAGGTGAATAATCCGGGGCTTAGGAACTAGAATAAATCTAGTCCCCGGCAACGGCGCCATTTTGCAGACGTGGATATCTGAGTGGTTAGAACTGGTGTAAAAATAAAAGAAAAGAAATTAAAAACTCAAAATAAACGTCGGGCTACAAACAATCCCGGTCGTGGTAGTATAGTAAAAATGTAAGCGACCGGATATCGAACCGTGGGACTAATGTACATATTATAGTACCTAAGCATGTCACAAAAAGGGGGATTAATTGACTTGTTTTTATAAATAAAAAGGGAAGATAAAATAAACTAACTTAACAGATAAACTAAATGGGACTCTGGTTCACGTTAATAGATATCTGCTCTTTCATGCTAGGTTTACTGGTTTAATTATAATTGTTTGGCAAGATTCCTGTTTTTATCTTAAGGTCCGATGAAAACTCATAAGAACTCGTTCCAAATATGCAAGGTCCGATGAAAACTCAAGCACCCACTGGTGGACGGCAGGAGTATGAGGAATTTTATTGTTGCAACTGAAAATACTAACTTATTAAATCATAATAAGCTTTCTCCATATTTATAGCTTAATTAACCTAGCTATTTATCACCGGTCTGATCAAAATAGACTTAGCAAGCAATTTAATAAATTCATGAGGTTTATTAAAAAGATGCGAGATAACCTTTAAGGTAACCAAACTGTATAAAATTAAAACCTAAAACATATTGCAAAATTAATACAGAAACATAGTAATTATTCTCAGAGTATACGTAAACTAGCCTAACATATTAAATAGAGATCTGCTATTTAAATACGTGAGACTAGAGTTGAAACTAATGAAATGAAAAGAAAACAAATGGAGAAGCGGGAGATTAGAAATGGAATGAACGAGTGAGTGAAGGTGTAGTGGTACGAAGATGAAATGATGGGGTGAATTGGAACTCCGGGGAACCACGGAAGGAACCTCCGGAAGGACACTGGAGAAGATGAATGGAGCGTGGTATTTATAGGAAGGAAAAGAGGCAGATCTGGAAGAGCATTTATTGCTGATTGATTGCAGCTCATTGATGCAGGGGACAGAGCTGTAACGCATGAGTGATTTAAGGTGGGCCGCCGACTGGTAATGGATATGGCAGCAACTTGCAGACAGTCGGCGAAGAAGATAACCCGCCGCGTCAATTTCCAGATCTGGAATTTTACACGTGTCCGCATGGTTGTCCGCCTTATATGGGGCGGTTCTTTATGCTTGCTTATCTCACTCCGCATGCACTCACGTCCGCCTAGACCTGGGCGGTTGCATGGCGGTTGCATGCCCTTGTCTCACGAGTCACGTCCGCATGGGGTTGGATGAGTGACGTCCGCCTAATATAAGGCGGTTGCATGGGTGGTTCTTTTAACTTGTCCGCCTAATATAAGGCGGTTGCAGGGGCGGACACACCACTGTTGCGTGCCATTTTACGTGCCTTGTTTAATCCTTTATATATGTGTTTATTTGGCATTTTTCCTACATTTTAACACATATAATCTTCAGTAATATAACAACAATTATAGGAAAAACACAAGATAAGTGAGAAACATCACTAAAAATGCTACAAATTATAAGGTGATTAAACCTTAATAAGTCTATATGTTTTGCACTTATCATAACTCACGCATAGCCGTGGTTAGAATGTTCCTTAGGTCGGAAACGTTATTACCGGATACCATTCTCTTACGTTTACCTAATAATGGTTAACTAGGCTTTCATGCGCATTCGAGGTTACCGGTTCGGCACGTAAACACACAACGACAATAACGCTGTAACTCATTTCATGATTTATCTTATAAGTGGCAAACATACAGTAAAACACATTGGCATACAAGCCGGTGTAATCCGGTAGGACACAGGTTGCAAGAAAACCATACTGTCACCGGAGTCCACTCTATCATGTCCACTTATGTTCCTCGAGCAATTCTTGAACAACTGATAACATTACATGTACTTTATTAACATCGGGGTAATATGATTGTTTAAAGTCTAATACTCATAACTTATCCCCGTTAACTTAGTTAAATAACTTCACATTTTAACTTGTTTTACTTTTACATTTAATACAACTTTTGCCCCACTAATTGTCATTATAACTCACTAGGGGTTTACTACTTAACCACACTTTGTTTGTTTTTTTTTACATATTTTGGGCCGTCCGACCCACCGTCCGACGGACCGTTCCAGAAACTTTTCCCGTCTTTTAAATTCACCTGTCCGACCCATGTCCGACCCAAGACCTTGGGTCGGACCATTCTAGAAACATCAACGAGTGACTTAACAGGGCTGTCCGACCCACCCTGGGTCGGACCACTGGGTCGGACAACATCAGAAATTGTCCAAAACTTGTCAAACTTTCTCCAACTTTTCCTCAAGCCTCCTAATGTGTTCTAACATCATTTGGAACATCAAACACACCTTTAGCCATGTACTAATCTTTAAATCACACACCAAAACCATCTTATCATTCACAAATTTCTTACAAAATTCCTAGCACTTGGAATGTTTTCTCCTTAATATTTCTAAGTGGTATTTCACCTGTAATGACCACTATACCAAGTGTTTCCTCTACACCTAACATCATCTCTCAAACTTCTTTTCTTACTAACTAAATCCCCTTTCACATCTTACCTAAACATCATTTCCTCTTGTACATCAACATTGCTAAACCTTAAACAAACTTCTCCAAGACTTTAATGCATCCTCAAAAACAGACATTGAGTTCCTAGAACTTCCAAGATAATACCTAAATCCTTGTATCACTCTAAATCACCTTAATACATGCTTTCTTCCCTTAGTAAAAACACTTGTTCACCTTTAACACTTCCTAGTTCACCAAAACTCATTTAAGCACTTAAAACTCCTTATACATTACCCAAATTTTGTCATAGCTTCTCTTGTATATTCTCACATCCAAAACTTAGGTTTTTACCCTTTTACAACCAAAAACACTTAATCACTTAATGCACATTCCTTACACAAAACATATTGTTTTTCCTCCTTTAACCATCCAAGACACTCATCTTCACAAAGAATGTTCTTTACACACATCTAAATCCTTAAACTACACTACATCACAATATAGTGCATGAACTTAAATTGCTTGGCACTTAGGCCCTTAAATAACATGGCTCTTAGGCCCTTAAATGGCATAAACCTTAAACACTGAATTTCCACATAAATAATGCCTTTGACCTGCAATTCATACAACAACACATATGCCCTTTAATAGTTTCCTTGAGAGCATTTTACTAGGTCATTCACCATTGGCTCCTTAGGTATTTTTATCAGCAAATCAAGCTCATTTTTCCTAAGGCATTTAAACTACATTGAGATAGTTTGTTTACCTCTTTTCCTCACAAACTTCTTTCTTGTTTCCTTGTACCGAAAATCAGCAAGGAGTTTGATCACTTGTCAACTTTATAATCAATACACATATAAGGGTAATGAGCTTAAGAATTCACACTTAAACCATTTACAAACCCTAGTTTAACACAAGTGTTTTAACACACTAAAATGATATTTACCTTTGAATTTGAAAGAGAACTTGAATATGTAACAAGAGAGGACTCCTCCTTGTTCCTTGAAGATTGAAATGAAGCTAGAACAAGGCAAGATGAAGGCACCATAAGTGGTGATTTTCGGTTACACATAAAAACAAGAGGGAATGTTGTTTTTCTTTGATTTTCCTTACCTTGAAGCAAAGGAGAATGGCAAGGCATGAAAAGGTAAGCTCAAGCTCCTTCAATGGAGAATCTTCATGGCACCAAAATGGAGTTCTTGAAGATTTGAAAAGAGAGAAGTGTAGAGCTTGACCTAACTAAGACAAATGTGGTCTTGGAATTTAATTTGGCAAAGGGAGCTAGGAGATATAAAGGTTCAAAGCTTGAAGATGGTGTTTGTGCTGTAGCATCACCGAAGAAGAAGGGAGGAGAAGATTGAAGACCGTGTGAAATGAGAAGGAAGGAAGGAAATGAAGGAAGCTTACTTTTGGAGATATTTATACTTAAAGTAAATAGTTCTTTTGCTTTATTACTTTCCTTAGTTATTTGATTGGCCAAGTGTGGTGAGTCACACATGGAAAAACCGGCCCCTTAATGTTTAGGCCAAATCATGGTCTTTGTTGACCAATTAACTTACTTATATTGACTTATGTCATAAACTAGCATTTTTTTGTTACTATTCACAAAAACAAGGCACATAGTTGTGAAAGTTTTGATTTCCCATTGATTTAGACCTCCAAATGTGATACTATGTAGTACACATGTTAATTAAAGAGTAATGATGGACATTTAGCCATTCAAAACTCATTTACAAGACAATTTTTCAAAAATGTGCTTTAAGGCTCCTTAAAGCACATTTTGTGTTTTAACTTGTTTTCAAGCTTGGTTTCTTTAGTAATTGATTTAATATGTTCATTAACACATTTATAAGGTATAGGTATGACCTTTAGGTCTTATACAAGTTTATCCCAAGCTTAGCGCACATTTTTGCCCATATTGACTTTAAGGCATTTATTTGTGTTTTGTTTGGTTTAATTGTCTACCAAGATTTCCTAAGGACTTAATTAGCCTTATTAAATCATAATTGAATATTATTAAGTCTTGGTAGGCTCTTTGGGTCCTAACCAAGTTCACTCCAAGCTTAGAGCATGTTTTTGCTCAAACTGTATCTTAGTGCTTTATTGCATTTTACTATGGTTTAAATTGTTCACTGATGTTTCTAAGGCACTTTTTAGCCTTTACATACCATAGTTTTACATTTAAACACATATCAAGGTTTGGGGTATTTCAGTTTTAATCCATTATTTGGATCTGTTTTCTTCGGGAATCACTCCCGTATACTAATTAGGCCTAACTAAGCCTTAGGAATCCATCTCGGACCCTAACAAGATCATATATCTCTTATACTTATTTAATGCGTGTTTTAGCGTTTTTCATGTTTTACGCATTTTCTCTTTTCTTTTGGTTCTATTTCCCTTACCAATACTCTTTAGGCACCATTAGGCCTTTAATAATCACATTAGAGTAATTTAATCACGATTTTTAGATCCGGGGTATTAAAATCTACCCCCCTTAGGAACTTTGTCCTCAAAGTTGGTGAATCTTATATCGTTACTCTCATGGGCACGCTATGCCAAGGTTATAATACATGTATAACCTTACAGACTCCACAAGTCAGTCTCATTTCACACTACACATACCACACACATATCATAGCATGTATAGCAATCAAAAATACTCTTTTTACTCTCTCCATGGAATTGGTCCGAAGACAAGGAGGCACTACAGTCCTCGAATCCATATTGAGTAATATACTAATGATCCCTCAGGTACCGGTCACGTTGGACACTTACACTCTCTGGTCCATTGCTGTTTCATGACAAATGGGCACTTACTCTCTCTGGCCCACGGTCCCTTCGGTTCTGATCAAAACGTTGCACATATACATATCCTCAGGCACTCTGGTTGACTCACTCAACACAGGATCGTCTCAGGGTACTCTCCCGTCCTGCTGCCTTAGGAAAAATCACACACTGTCACCGCCCCAACCGGTCACTTAGGACCGCCGCACGTACGGTGCAATGGTTTCAAAACTAATACACGCCCACCATTCTACCGGTCTTCAAGACTTAAGGCCACAGCCATCGGCGGGTGATAGCAGTTTCAAAACCAGTTTCCGCTTCCATCTTCATACTTGAAAAAAATCCTTTTTCAAAACCTGTTTGAAAATTCTTTTAAAACATCACACAACTCCAAATCCGGTTTATGGTAGTTGTATCTTTTCTTAGCATGATTACTTGTGACCACTTATAGGGAGCTTCAAGAATCATCCAACCCTGATGTGATCAGCATCAGTGTTGAACTATCCTTCCACTCCAATTTGTGTTAGGTTTCCCTTGATCGCTAGCAGATCAAGTTCCACCTCCCACGTTAGTTTCAAACAATCAGATAGTCAAACATTTTCGTTTTCTATCTTTTACTCTTTCTAGTCATATTCATAAAACAATCCATTTTAACTTATCTCAAATTCCTAGAACTTAGGTCATCCGTCATTATCAATTTTCTTTGCTTACGTTACCTAAGCAACTCATGACCTCATTTCCTCAAATTGTTACTCAATTTAAAAACATACAACATACAACTCCAAAGGATGGAACTCACTCCATCAATCATTCTCAAATACAATTACCTAGGGAAACTCACTTCCTACTAGGTTATACACCGGTTTCATACCGATTCATACTCATCATATCTCATGTCTAATCTCAATAGACATATGCTATGGGGATTCTCATTCCCTAGGAGTCTCTCTACTCCTCTTTTCATAAATATTATATACTCATTACTCGCATCTCTCATGCACAGTAATCATAATTACACAATGAATGGGTACATATGTTTATGTAACATAAGTTCCAATCATCAAAACAATTTCTTTTGTGCTATGCACATGGTAGTTTATGCACCTATACGTAAAACATACTCTAAGCGGTTTCTCGCCCTACCCCACTTAAAAGGGGTTACGCCCGCGTAATCGACCATATGTTATCACTGAACATTGGTTCACTAATTCGAGAATCATGAAGTGTTGTAACTTCAATGCAGTTAATTAACTCATAACCGGGTTCGGTTCTAACCTCTAAGGCTTTAAGGCGTTTATGATTAGCCATTTACTCACATTTGCTAGGTATACTTAACCTTTGAATTACGGTCCACAAGCTTCTGCTGCGTGACCTGATAGCTTAGAGCTTAAGTCGCCCTTTGGTATTCTCAATGTATTAATCCACTCCCTTTTATCTCTTTGTGTCTTGGAAATAAAGGTTCTCAATCGTCGCTAAGTGTCTCTTACCGTATACGAATTCGATGAGTTATAGATTTTCTCTTCAATTCTCTGGAAATCTATTTCTTATAACACTGTATATCTTCGTGATTATTCACTTACTTTTCCCGACTTGTTGTCGGTTAAGGTCAAGCTACTACTAAGCATGTAGTGCTTCCTCATTTAATAATGACTTCTAAATCATGTTTGTTTATTTGTTTCTGTACAAGAATTCCTCATTCGTACTACTCTGCCTTTACCATTCATCGGTCCTGAGACCTGTGGGTTACGACCCACATTTTTCGTGCATCTTTGGCCAACGGCCGCACGGTTACTTCTCTAGATTCTCGTTCAACAGGTTCCGTTGACAATTCTCAAGTTCCTAGCCATCCCATAAGATCATTACCGCACAAATGCAATACCAAAACACTCAGTCATACAAAGTGCAGAAGCGTAAACGCTTGGCAGTAAATCACCCATGAGATAGGAATGAACATGTCTCCTTTACTATCTTTTCTCATCAGCTTCATATCACTATCTGATTACACTCTCACAATGGTCGCTCACTGCGTACCATGTCCTTACTCATTATAGCATTTGCTTACACAATGGCATCCGCTCATGTACTCTCGCCATTTATGCTATGGCTTGCCATTCACTTGGCTCAATGAAATACGCTACTCTTTTGAATCTCTCTGCGCTTCTTGCACATTGTTTACTCTACAATTCATATTACACACATACAGTGTCTACTACTCATCCGTTTACTCTCTCGGTTTCCTTCCACCACTATCAAAGCCTTTCCACATACTATTTGTGTTCATATACTCCTTGGCAATATACACATGCTCAAGTATCACTACGCCGCTCTAGCGGTTTCACATAGCATACTTGGGTGGTAGCCTTTCTTTAGAGGATTCACGCAATTGCCGCTCCTTAGGCCCCACAGTAACGAGGGGTATTCCAGCTATAAGGTAGTGGTTCATTCTCCACCATTCCTTTTTATGCCTTTATGCATAAGTTTGCAACGTTTAAATCTATGAATGGTAGTTGGTTTACCGGCTTACATGCCACCTTGCCCCGTCATGTTCTATGCGGCTGTTTATACAATGTCTGCTCCTCCGTACACCATTAAATGATTTGGAGGTATTGCTGGGCTCTTTAACATAGCTGTCTCATCACACTTCCGTACCTGGAAGTCCCTTTAAGTATCTTGGTATTATTTCATGCCCTTTGGCAATTTAGGGTATCCCGTGTTACGTGGGATCCCTTCGGGTTCTACCCGAGCGTTCGCTCTAACACTTGTGCTCTCAACACGATGTCTCGTTCAACTACTGTTGATTCTGGCACCCTTCACGGATTGCTCCTGGGTGTTACTGAGTCGTGCCATTACATCTGGCTTGTACTTATGGTTATGTTCAGTTGCGACTCCGCCTTGCGGCTATGTATAACTCGAACTATCCCGTTTAGGGTTGTAATGTCTCCCATTCTTGGGTAGACCATTGATTCTTTTTCCTTTAACTTCTTGGTCAGGTCGTTATTCTCCTCAGTGAGGTATGTTGTGGGAATCCTATCCCGTTTATCAAACATTGATATGATCATTTAAGGCATTCATCTTATTGCTTACACTGGTATTCATTCCAGTTATTAGGTATTTCCTCCTTGATTCCTGAGACATATCCAATGTCTATACTTAATACTATGTGCTTCTCGCACTTATCCACGCTATGTCCTTAGGTCCGTCACCTTACTGGTTTCTAGACTCCTTTAGCTTCGTAAACTTCTTTGTGTTCTTCGATCATTCGAGGTGTCCAAATATCTTGGTTTGGATTGGCTCTTTCGTCCATAGTATGGAGTGGCCTACTTCTCGTGTTCCGTACTCTACTTGTATACATACATGGAGTATCTTATTGATACGTTGCCACTTACCCGACTAACTCATAACTGGTCTGTCAGGTCCGCAAGCTCCTTCGGAGTGCGGTCATCCCATGTCTTGTTTGTGTACACTTGTAGTGTCGGTCACACGCCTAGGTGAAGTATTCTGTTGCCAACTCCTCTTATATCGTCCTATGATAACTTACCGTGGTTCTTTGGTTTGGTTTTAAAATTTGGAGGTTTTTGTAAAATTTGTGTTTAAATGAAAGATTTGAGTTTTGCAAATAAAATCTCTACGACATTTCAATACCGACTGCTTCTTACCAGATCTAGCTTCTAGCTGATTGGTATGCTCTTCAATGCAGTGGTCAGGCCGTTAGGCCTTTCCAAGGTTTCATTTCACAATTCTTAAGGTTTGAGTTGCTATATTGGCCTTTTTCGCCATCTTCATACTTTGCTAGTACTTCTTGCTTATAATGTTCCTCTTATTCGTCCTGTTGTTACTGCACTTGCCGTGGCAAGTGCGCGGTACAGGCGGTTTTTAGGTTAACTCATACCGGTCACGGTATCGTTTACATTGTATTTGATAGTCTTGTCGGCTTTTCCTTTGATCCTTTAGCTGGGTAACTACTCTTTAGAGCTATTTCTCATTCATCTTGACATGACTGTCATTCGTTTAGGTGCTTCTCCACTCTCGGAGTTCCTTAATTGCTTTAGTTCTATGTTCTACCTCGTTTCTCGTTCCCACGTCTTTACTGTGGTTACCGAGGTTTAACTCATTTAGGCACTACTCCTATAGTCCTATTCGGGTATACCCCGTAGTTGTGCTCGTAGCTTTCTAAGCTATATCAGTTAAGTATTGCAATCTCTTCGGGTGTGGTAGGGTGGGTGTATCTACCCTTGACTAGATTCTTAGTCGGTTAATATACCATTGGTAGTATTATTTAACTATGGCGGTCTGTGGACTTGTGTCCCGGTTTGTTACTTCTCATGAATCCGCCTTGTTGCACGGTTGGTGCTTTCATCTTGCTGCTGCATGGCCAGCCAGGTTCTCGCGACTGCTACGCACGTCGCCTCGTGCTGCCACAAATTCTGATCTCCTTGGATTAGGATTTCTCGATTTTCCCGCTTTAAGTGCGGTTATCGTTCTCCAGCGGGATCCGTCTCCAGGATTTCCGGTTCTCGGGATCTACCGCATGACAGGTTCTGATTCAGATTGAAATATTTAATAACTGCCAGATTGGGTTTCCCCGTCTCTCAGGTGTTCTTTCCCGAGCTTTTTAATACGGGGGTTGTGGAGGGCAGGTCTGGTATTGTAGGTATCCAGATCATACTGGAAGTTCCTAACTAGTGCATCTCTCACGCTATCACTCAACCCTTAGCCCTAAGTCTTTACTTCCTAACTCGGTATTTCCTAAGCTCGGTATTTCCAGTCATCAGAGCGATACTTCGCTCTGATACCATTTTTGTAACACCCCAACCGTTAAACACGTCATTACCTCTTAATCTGTCACAAATTACCCTTACTCACGCAGCGGAACTCTAATTACAACGAGGGGTGAAACAACGCCGTTAGCCACCCATGTGGCTAACCAGGCCTTTCTTACATACCGTAACGGTCTGATGAACTGGAACAACCAAATACACAATACAAATACTTACTCAAATCATTTCTTTACTATACCGAGTCTGCAATATATGGAAGCCGACAACATATTCGGCCTTACACCTCTTTCAATACATAAGTAATTAAATCTAACTACCCATGCAAACCACCGACCCCGTCCTACTCTCGAACGGTAACATCTTCGGTGTACCTGAAAAATAAAATCGTTGCCCCTAGGGGCTCAGCTTAATGCTGCATATGAAATTCGCATACCCCGAGCGCTAACCGAGGTACGCCGACTACTTTTGTCGAGAGCATGGAGTTCATTTTAATTCAACCAACATGCATATAGTAATACATTATATATGTACACTACACAAGGATTCGACAATCAATCATGGGATACAATCCCTAACTAACATAGCAAGGTTGTTTGTCGTATCAATTACTCTTAGGCCATGAGGGTTATACCTCACTATGCCGTGGTTATTCATTCAATAACTCACCCGCTCTCTCGGGTTACTTATTCATATACACACCCATTCTCTTGGGCTACTCGTACTATACTCACCCATTCTCTCGGGTTACTTATACTCATTATCTCACCCACACTCTTGGGTTATTTATACTCATTATCTCACCCACTCTTGGGTTAATTATACTCAAGCTCTTGTAGATTCTCGAGACACTACAGGTCTCCTACGTCACGCTTGTTACTCTTAATACATACTAGGCCAAAACTCATGGCTCACGAGCATAGTCTTACTTCCCCGGTTTCGACCCTACTCTGGGTCTAGCATGGTGGGAAGGCTCAACTAGCTCACGGAACTCTCTCTTAGTTCCTATCTCTTTTTACTTAGGTCCGACTACTCTCGGACTACTTACATTCCCTTACACTCCTCTCTAGGAGTTATAATAATATTATGTATATTAATCTAGAAGCACCACTCTCGATGTTTCTAATGACTTTGGGAACATTGCTTAAGTTCGGTTAATCTTAGGTTTTAAGAGTTACCCATACATTTCACTTACGCATACTTTCAGTTATTTTCTTATATCGGGTTAAATCCTCGGGAGATACTAATCCCTTAGGTCTCTTTTACCTTCTTTACTAGTTCACATCTTCGAACTATCTTTAATCCTCTTGAAGTAGGTTCACTTATCTTTCCACTCTGATTTGTTTCGTGGATTGTGTCATTATGGTTTACTAACCGTTATCGGGTAACTACTCAACCCGTACATCTCTCACATTCTAGGGAGTTCATATGTTTGCGTTATCGTTATACTTTAACAGATAATTTATGTGTTTGCACGTTTGTTATCATAACCATCGACCCGATCTATGGGTCTCTAGCCAAACGTTACTCACTATGAGTCAGTCTTTACTCTATGTTAGACCACACCGACATACAAGTATGTTAGCTCATTCAACATACAACAAGTCATACATAATCAAACAATGGATTATTTTCATGCTTTAATCTTGATTAAGCCGGCACACAAACACACAAATCAACGTAACTCGGTTAGCATGCGGAGTATGAGAAAATCATACCTTTCACCGGGGTTTTTACTTTTACCGTGTCATCTCACCATGCTCGAGTCACGCACGATTCTCTGATAATGTTTCAAACATTATTATTAATACTAAGATCATACGGGACATAATTAAATGCTACTCCCGTACTTATCCTGTTATCCCGTTATCTCGGTTTTACTTTTGTTAATTTGAGTTCTTACTTCTTACTCACTTCTAACACTTTCTTACACTTCCTAGGGCCTTTACATGTCACCAAACAGGCCTTACACATCATTAACATTCAAACCCTCATCATTAGAAACCTTTAAAACACTCTCTGTAGGATTCTGGGGGTGGTCCGGGACTTGGTACTCACCCTAAGTCCCGGACCAATGCTGGTCTCAACTCTCGGGTGATTTTAACTAGTGGTTCGGGACTTGTACCAAACTCAAGTCCTGGACCAGGCATGGTTAGCAACTCTCGGCCTGAATTTCATGGGTGGTCCGGGACATGGGCAGGGAATTAAGTCCCGGACCTTTCAAACTGGAAACTCTCGGGGGTATTTTAGGGGGTGGTCCGGAACATGGTCCTGGACCTAGGTTCCGGACCCTGTTGCACTTTCAGCAGATTTGGCAATTCCAAATCTGTTTCAACACCATTCTTTCATCCTTTAATTCTCTAACCTTCCCCACACATAATCTACATGTTTTAGCCTCTAATTAATCATCTAAACCACCTTAACAAATCGTCAAGTCCTCTCACTATCTCTTGATTGTTTCACTCAAATACACTTATATTTCATAGTTGGTTCTCTTGTTCTTCTAACTTTGTAACAGATTTTGGTATTGTCTCTTACCATTCAATACTCCACACAATAATGCCATTCCTAGCACTCCAATGACATTATTTCCTTACTAACACACTCTTCCTCTTAGTTTGGTTTTCAAACCATTAATCACTCACTAAACACCTCTTAAACACACCTAGTTTCTTCCAATAAATGAAACACTCAAGTTCATAATCTCCAAGGAAATTTTGACAGCACTTGCCTACTTCTTTAGCATATTCACCACAATTAATCAACTCATATACACTCCTTCATCCCTGTTTAATGAAGCACCAAACTACACATTTGATTCCCATTTGCTCGCACATATACACTAGTTTAGCTTCTTTATTTGCACACTTACACCACATTAAAACATTCTCATTCCCACTCAATGTGTAGTACCATGACTACACCAATTCAAGAACATTAACTCAACTCTAAAATCTGTTTTACAAGTCAAATAAAACTAACTCAAGGTGAGCTTTTTACCTTGTTTATTTTCGGTTTTCTTTCTCTCCTTCCTCTTCCTCTTGCTTCCTCTTTCTCTTCTTGTTTTCACAACACACAAGGGGGTCTAGATTGCCACCTACAACTATATCCCCATACACACATATTAAGCTTATTAATTCAATTTCCCCTCACAAAAACTAGTATTACAAGAGCTAGTTTTTAGGGTTAGCTTAGAGATTACCTTCAAGTGTCGAAATGGAGAGCTTAGGCAATCAAAGTGATAAAGTTCCAGCACTCCTCAAAGGCAAGAAGAACCGGCTGGACAAGGGGAAAATTTCAACGTGGAGGAATTTTCCAAAATTGGAGGAACTAGCTAGAAATGAGTAAAACTCTTGCTTATTATTACCTTAAGGCATCAAGGAGGTGAAGGAGAGTTAAAATCAGCCCTTCAAGCTTCAAAAGGCCCAACATCCATGGAAGTGAAGATGGAGATATCAAGATTTTGTTGGGTGGAAAACAAAGCCCTTGCCGATACGAATCTAACGATAGCATTTTTGTGTGATTTGGTGAAGAAATGAGCAATTTAGAGGAGGAGGAAGATGGAAGTTGTGAGATTCCTTTGGAATCGGCATTTTTACAGAGGAGGAGGAAGATGGAGTTCAGTTTGGGAGGAGGGAATCTTGAATCAGAAGAAAAGGAGGTGAGAGAGGGTACTAATAGCCCATTTAACTATTCCCTTCTCTACTTACTTACTTTTGTCATTTTGTGACTAAATAAAACTAGCTAGTTATTTATTTAAGTGTGTGAGTGTGTGAGAGCTACAAAAACCGGCCCCCACTATACTAGTAAGCTAGAGTGTTTTTCGGTTTCTGACAGGAAACGCGCGTTATTTTACCCGGTATGGCACTATTCACTAACCAGACCTGTTTTTCGGGTTTTTCTCGTTTCTTTATTTTTAATGGCTATTAAGCTTCCATTAATACTTATTTATAGTTATTAAATCAACTATGATTTTTACGGGTCCATTTGACCACTTAAAATCACGTTTTCTAGTTTTCTCGAAAAACGTGCTTTAAAACTCCGTTAGCGTTTTAATCCATTATTTGGATCTGTTTTCTTCAGGAATCACTCCCGTATACTAATTAGGCCTAACTAAGCCTTAGGAATCCATCTCGGACCCTAACAAGATCATTTATCTCTTATACTTATTTAATGCGTGTTTTAGCGTTTTTCACGTTTTACGCATCTTCTCTTTTCTTTTGGTTCTATTTCCCTTACCAATACTCTTTAGGCACCATTAGGCCTTTAATAATCATAATAGAGTAATTTAATCACGATTTTTAGATCCGGGGTATTAAACAGGGACAACATAACATCATTCAGACACAACGGTCTGTAACATAGTAAGATAACAACATAACATAGACAATGTATTTAAATACATGTCGTGCACACATAACCGAAACGGCTCTACTCCCCTTAAAACAGGGGTACGCCCCGTACCCTATACATACAAATACTAAGAAGTAAACAATGACGGGTACTTCGCCTTCATCTTATCTTCCAGCTCCCAAGTGGCCTCCTCGACGTCCTGGATAGACCAGAGGACCTTCACCAGTCTCACAGACTTATGGCGAGTGTCTCGAGTCTTAGTATCCAGAATCCGTACGGGAGTCTCCACTGATCGCATGGTCGGCTCTAAAGTTAGCCTTTCAGGCTGAAGTACATGAGACGGATGAGACATATATTTCTTCAACTGGGACACATGAAATACATCATGTACCTTGCCCAGCTCGGCGGGTAGATCAAGTCTGTAAGCTACCGGGCCTATCCGCTTCGTCACAACATAAGGCCCCACATATTTCGGGCTCAACTTGCCTTTCTGGCCAAAACGAAACACTCCCGTCATAGGGGATACTCTAAGAAATACCTCGTCTCCCACGGCGAACTCCAGGTCACGTCTGCGCACATCAGCGTACAATTTCTGCCTATCCTGAGCTGCCTTCATGTTTGCCCGGATTTGGCGTACTTCTGCTTGAACTAGTTCCAGATACTCTGGTCCTATAATGACCGTCACACTCGACTCATCCCAGCATAAAGGCGTGCGGCATGGTCTACCGTACAAAGCCTGGAAGGGAGACATCTTGATCGAAGCATGGTAACTGTTGTCGTAGCTAAACTCAATCAGATGTAACTTATCAATCCAGCTGGTCTGAAAGTCAGGTGCACATGCACGTAACATATCCTCAAGTGTCTGGATGGTGCGCTCACTCTGACCATCAGTCTGCGGGTGGAACGCCGTACTCAGCTTCAGCTCGGTACCCAGCGCTTCTCGTGTGGATTTCCAGTACCTCGAGAGGAATCTGGTATCCCTGTCAGACACAATCATTTTCGGTACCCCATGATGTCTTTCAATCTCTCTGTCGAAGAGCTCTGCTAGCTTCGCCACTTTCCAAGTGTCCTTCATCGGAATGAATCGGGCCACCTTGGTCAGTCGGTCAACAACAACCCAAATCATATTCAGACCTTCCCTTGTAGGCGGAAGCCCTACTACGAAGTCCATAGAAATGTCATGGAACTTCCACTCAGGCACTGGCATTGGCTGTTCCATACCACCAGGCCGTCGGTGCTCAAACTTGACCTTTTGACAAGTGAGACACTCAACACATAATCATTAACATCTTTCTTCATTCCAGCCCACCAAAAATATCTTTTCATACCTTTATACATCTTTGAAGCTCGGAGTGAATCGAAGTCATAGAACAATGGGATTCACTCAGTATGCGCTCCTTCAGCTCAGCGCTACTCCTCGGAATACACAGTCGGCCATTAAGCCTAATCAGGTCATCATCGTGGAGTCGGAAGTCGTACTTCTGACCCTCGAATGTATCATCAATAAGCTTCTGCCTGATCTCCAATAACTGATCTGTCATCTGAGCACTCCGCACCTCTTCAACTAAGCTAGTATGAGAGACTAGTGAATTGAGAGAGTGTGCTCGGCGACTCAATGCGTCAGCTACCACATTTACTTTTCCCTCTTTGTACTGTAAATTGATGTCGTAGTCATTTAAGAACTCGACCCACCTTCTTTGTCTCATGTTCAACTCCTTCTGAGTGAACAAGTACTTCAAACTTTTGTGGTCAGAATAAATTGTCACGCTTACCCCATACAAATGATGTCGCCATATCTTCAAAGCGAAGACAATGGCACCCAGTTCTAAATCGTGGGTAGGGTAGTTCTCTTCGTGCTTTTTCAACTATCAGGAGGCGTATGCTACGACCTTCCCGTGTTGCATCAATACACAACCCATACCTCTGCCTGATGTGTCGCAATAGACCTCAAAACCATCTGGACCGTCTGGTATAGTCAGGACTGGTGCAGATGTTAAAGCATCCTTGAGACTCTGGAAAGAACTCTCGCAGTCATCTGTCCACTCGAATGGTGGATCCTTCTTCATCAAGGAAGTCATCGGCTTCGAGACACTGGAGAAGTCATTCACAAATCTCCTGTAATATCCTGCCAGACCGAGGAAGCTCTGGATGTCGGTAACTGTCTTCGGCCTTGGCCAGGTGTGCACTGCATCTATCTTTGCCGGATCAACAGTGATCCCGGCTTCAGAAATCACATGACCAAGAAAGGATACTCGGTTCAACCAAAACTCACACTTTGAAAATTTCGCATACAACTGATTTTCTCTCAATGTTTGTAACACACTTCTCAGGTGGCTTTCATACTCACCCCTTGATTTCGAGTACACGAGTATATCGTCGATGAAGACTACCAATGACTTGTCCAACAGATCTTGGAACAAGCGGTTCATTAAGTCCATGAACTTGTCAGGTGCATTGGATAAGCCAAACAGCATAACCGTAAACTCATAATGACCGTATCTGGTTTTGAATGCGGTCTTCTCAATGTCACTTGATAAGTGCGAAACATATAGACTTTTAGGGCTTAAATACCTTATAACTTGCAACACTTTAGGCAATGTTTCCCACTTGCTATGTGAATTTTCTTAGATTTATGTTTTGATATGAACTGATATATTTATGTATGAAATGCAGAAAAAGGCCTTGGAATCACATAGTACACTTCACAAGCTTCGCAACGCAACAAACGGGGATCAAATTGGAGCTCAAACGAAGAATCTAGAGCCTGTCGAAGTTTGCAAAGAAAGCAGAAAAAAATACACGCGTCCGGACCTGTGTCCGGACATGCAGGCCCTGGCGCAACACATGTCCGACCCTATAGGTCCGGACACAAGTCCGGACATATGTCGACGAAGCATTTTCTCACAGCGTCGACATGTCCGATTCAGACTGGTCCGGACACTGGTTCGGACACGTCAAAATGGACAGCGTACAGGGCATGTCGACTGAGTGTGAATTGATAAAATATATTTTATCAATTCACACCGACACCCCCTCTCTTTTTACCCCATTTTCACTATAATAAACCTATAACCCTCCATTAATCCATATCCATTCCACCCCCAAACTAATGCCATTTTTCCTCCATAAAATCACCATTTTCTTTCCAAAAAACATACATCTCATCTACATAATGTCCAATAAATCCTCACATCTTCTCATCCCATAAAAACATTCCATTTCCATACCGTTGTTCTGTCCAACCTCTGTCCAAATATTAGCAGTTATTAAGGAGCTGAATTAATTATCTTCCCCAGATGATTTCTTTTACTTCTTATTCTGTCTTTTTAATTATGTTGGGCTAAGAGGATTTACTCGGGTGAAGGTGTAATTATAGTTTGTATAATTATGTAATCTATATTTTTACCGGTTTAATTAAATACAGTTTGTTACTATTAAAGCTTATCTCTCGTCTTTTAATAAATCTCATGAATTTATTAAAATGCTTTACAAAGTCTATTTTGATCAGAGCAGTGATAAATAGACAGGTTAATTAATTGATAAACCTGTGGAAAACTTATTTTGATAAAATAAGTTAGTAATTTCAGATGCAAAATATAATTCCTCGCACTTAATCTGTTTACATGTGTTTGCTCAAATCTAGATTAGATTGAGCATTTTCTGGTAAACGAATCTTTCAAGTCTAGGATTTAGTCTTTAAAGATAATAACAGGAATTTTTGCCAAACTATTATAATTAACCGGTAGAGATATCATAATTAGCCAGATTATATAAACCTGAACCCGGAGTCCCGTTTATATATTATCTTCCACTCAGTTAATTTTATCTGTCGTTTTACTTTAAAAAACAAGTCAATTATCCCCTTTTTTGTGACAAACTTAGGTACTATATTATTTCGCATATGTCCCACGGTTTGACCCCGGCCGCTTCTGTCTTCTATACTACTATGACGGGTTTGTTTGCAGCCCGAATGATATTGAGTTATTAATTTCTTTCTCAATTGTTTAAAATACACCAGTACCAACCTCTCTCATTTTCCAGTCTGCAAAATGGCGCCGTTGCCGAGGACTTGATTTATTCTAGTCCCTAAGCCCCGGATAATTCACCTTTTATATTATAATATTCTGTTTTCTTAATTCTGTTAATATTTTGTTTATACTTTCTAGTTTGTTGTTTATTTCATTCTATTAATTTATGTTATTTAATTTCTTCCAGCAATTTAAATATCGCATTTACTTTACAGTTATTTATTTTTCAGTCATTTAAATTTTCTGTCATTTAATTTCCAGTTATTTAAATTTCCATTGTCCTTAAATTTCAGTAAACTATTCCTAAAATTTAAATTTCTGTCATTTAAATTCTGTAACTAACTACTAACATTTAAATTCTGTAAACTAATTACTAACATTTAAATTTCTGTCATTTAAATTCTGTAATCTAATTCCTAACATTTAAATTTCCGTCATTTAAATTCCAGTTCTTTAATTTTCTGTCATTTTAATTCCTTTGTCATTGAAACTTCTGTCATTTAAATTCCCTTGTCATTTAAATTCCAGCAACTTAATTCTGTTCTTTTCTATATTTTATTTATATTGTTCTAATTTACTTAATCTGCATTTATTTTTAATTTCTTCTTGTTTATTTATTTTCGGTTAATTTTCTCTAAAAAAAAGAGTAGTTCTTAAATTTTGAATTATTTCTGTTTAACTGTTTAATTTTCCCCTCCTATTTCTTTCCATTTTTATTTATCTTATCACGTCACAAGTTTCTTTTGCTGTTTTGAGTGGTGAA
>CM041780.1:23068260-23329849 GCA_023374045.1 Limonium bicolor
TGCCTTTTACCAGGTCGCACAGCCTCCCGGAAAATATTAATAATCACACGGTTGGCTACATCCCAGAGATCGAGAGAACCTTTCTACGTAGTCTAAGGCAGAAACGATCTCAACAAAACATAGTCACCACAGTGATAGAATCTAACCCGGAAGCTGACATGGCATCTTCACCAGCGATAGTTCGAAACATCAATAGGCCGTCTAATCAAGGACAATAGCCTGCCATCATCCTTCCCCACCTTACCCCATCCAAATACGATGAGTGGCAAAAGCTAAAGCCATATCATCAGATCCGATGCGTAAAGGAGTTAGGGATGTTCGATGGCTCCAGTCCTGACGAAGCTCTGTTACATGTTACCAAGTTCTTGCAGCATGCCAACAGTCTAACTGCGACCGACGCAGTACTCTAGTACACAAGACTGTCATTATTCCCTCACAGCCTGACGGGAAATGCGAGCAAATGGTATCACAGCCACACCAAGTACCATTGGTACTTGGGATGAAATGACCACCAAGTTCTACGACAAATTCCTGCCCCCGAGCCGAACGTTGGAAATGATTGCTGAAATCTATAATTTCAAACAGCCTGGGTCGGAAAACATCTGTGAAACTTGGGACCGTTTCAAAGGACTACTACTTACTTGTCCTCACCATGGTCTGACGAAAGAACAAGTATCACAATTGTTCTACAAAGGCTTGATCGGTCCGTGCAGAACAATGGTACTATCCTCTTTAGGGGCTGACATTCTGAAAAAGCCAGGAGAAGTTTCTGAATAGCATAGAGTCTCTCTATGAAGAGATCAGAGACTGGGCCACGGGCGGATCAAGAGGCGGCACTCCAGGTTTATTCCAAGTAGGGGAAAGTGACAATAAATTTGACCAGCTGATGAAAAGCCATGAGCAACTAATGGAGAGCAATGCGCAGCAGGCGACAAAAGTAAGTACTCTGCAGAAAGTGGTTGAGCAGATGACCATGAATTCCTACTCCCACCAAGCAAAATCGATGACTTCCCGATCATCAACAACCCCTCCAGGCTATGCCCCCTTTCCCGATCATCTCCTGATATTTCTTGTATGCAATGTGGTGGGCCTCATGATTTTGAACAATGCCCCAACTACAAGAATTTAAAGCAGCGGAGGAAGCAAACTATCTCACCAACAATTCAGGGTACAGACAACCTTGGCAACGTAACATGCAACCCAATCTTCGCTACTCAAACACCGACAATATCCAAAACCCACATACACTACAACCATCTCAAAATTACAGACCTCAGTCCAATTTTCAAGGAGCCCAAAGGCAGTATCAGCAACAGCCTTATGGCAATGATGCTTCTTCGAGACCGACTCAACCTCCTTCGAATCCTGAATCTGAAATGTCCCAAATGCAAGAGATGTTTAAAGCAATGATGGGTAAGTCCCGAGACACGTAAGAGGGGGTCGCAGCCCTTCGCAAAGACCAAAGAGCCTTGCAGTCCCAAATACAATAGCTTCTCACTCAACAAAGCCTCCTAGTCAACTCCCTTCACAAACTAACCCAATCCAAGAGAGCAAGCAAATTCAATCCTTGTAGAAGATGGCACATTCCAATCAACAAACTTGAGTGCAATCTCCCTAAGGAGTGGAAGAGAACTTGCTACCAGAAAAGAAAAAGAAAATCAAGCAGAGTCCAGCATCAATGATGAAGACACAACCAATCCAGCCTCACCCCCCCAGAAATCCAAGTTCCTATTCCTGCTACTCCATCTCCATCTCAAATAACTGTCGACATTCCATCTTCCTCTCCTAAAATCAGTGAACTCCCATTTCCCAACAGGATGAAAAAGAAGCACCTAGATGAACAGTTTTCCAAATTCTTGAGCATTTTCATGAAACTGACTCTCGACATACCTCTAATCGATGCTTTGCAAGAGATGCCCAATTACGCCAAGTTTCTAAAGGATCTCTTAACAAAGAAAAAGAAGAAACCTGGAAAAGAAATAGTTCACCTCACGGAGGAATGCTCTGCTGCCCTTCTTCGAGCACTCCCTCCCAAACAAACAGATCCGGGAAATCCCGTTATCCCGTGTTTTATAGGTGGAGTGGACTGTGGAAGCGGTTTATGCGACCTGGGGGCCAGTATAAATATCATGCCCTACGCCACATTCTTGAAAGTTAGAGGAGGGGAGATGCAACCGGTTCCATTCAAACTACAACTAGCTGACAGATCAGAAATCAAGCCAATGGGAATAGTCCAAGATCTGGTAGTTGGAGTGGCTCGCTTTATCTTTCCAGCTGACTTCATCATTTTAGAAATGGATGACGATGTTAAGGTTCCCCTGATTTTAGGACGACCGTTTCTAAGTACTGCCAAAGCCAATATTGATGTCCACGATGGAAAAATCACTTTGATATATGAGGATGAAAAGATCAAATTCGATATGCAGAAAATGATGAAGAAAAGCTCTAACTTTTCTCCTCACGCTACGACAGTGGGATTAACAGATGATGATGAGGAGGAAAGAGATTTTTCTACCGATGAAGACATGTATTCCCTATCTTCCATCCTAAAAGCTGAAACTGAACCACTAGAGCAAGTATTAGTTACTTCTCTAGAAGAAAAAGTGGAGGACCCGGAAGTTAACGCCATGCTGGCGTCTGTGGAGAAAGGAAGGGCAGGTTATCAAGCCTACCGGCCACCAATCTAGAGACTTGACTATTAACCTCAAAAATCAATTCCATCAATAGAACAGCCACCAGAGCTCGAGCTTAAGGAGCTACCTTCTAAACTCAAGTATGCCTTTTTAGCTGAAAATGACCTTTTGCCTGTCATTATTTCCTCTTCTCTGAATTCCAGGGAGGAAACGAGGTTACTTGAGGTATTGAGACAACACAAAACAGCGATCGGGTGGACTATTGCTGACATTAAAGGAATCGACCCCTCCTACTGCATAGACCACATCTATATGGAGGACAACTACAGGTCTATCAGGCAGCCCCAGCGTCGTCTAAACCCAAACCTGAAGGAGGTAGTTAAGGAGGTTCTGAAACTTCTAGATGCGAACATCATTTATCCTATCTCTGACAGTCCATGGGTAAGTCCTGTTCAAGTTGTTCCGAAAAAGGGAGGAATTGAAGCTGTAATAAATGACAAAGGAGAGGCGGTTCCTCAAAGAAAAATTACTGGTTGGCGCATGTGCATAGATTATAGGCGCTTGAACTCTGCAACCAGGAAGGATCATTTCCCTCTACCTTTCATCGATCAGATGCTAGAAAGATTGGCAGGACAGGAGTACTATTGCTTCTTAGATGGTTTTTCGAGGGTACTTCCAGATTCCTATTGCACCAGAGGACCAAGACAAGACAACTTTCACTTGTCCCTATGGTACCTTTGCATATAGAAGAATGCCCTTTGGACTGTGCAATGCTCCTGCCACCTTTCAGCGTTGTATGCAGGCAATCTTCGCAGACTTCATCGAGCAAAGCATTGAGGTATTCATGGATGATTTTTCTGTCTATGGATCTAGTTTTGATGTTTGTTTGGCGCAGCTTGATGTAATTCTTGCCCGATGTGAGGAGACAAACCCGGTTCTCAACTGGCGGAAGTGCCACTTCATGGTCAAGGATGGGATTGTGCTCGGCCACATAATATCTGCTAAGGGGATTGAGGTAGATCAAGCCAAGGTGGAGGTAATAGAGAAATTGCCAAAACCTACTTGTGTGAAAGAAGTAAGAGCTTTCTTAGGACATGCCGGATTTTATAGACGGTTTATTCAGGATTTTTCTAAAATTGCAAAACCATTAACTAATTTGCTTCTAAAAGAAGCCCCGTTTGTTATTTCTAATGATTGCGTATCTGCTTTTGACTTAATTAAACAAAAATTGGTAGCTGCTCCCATTGTTGTTTCACCTGACTGGTCATTACCCTTTGAGATTATGTGTGATGCCAATGATTTTGCAGTAGGGGCGGCTTTGTGCCAAAGAAAAGAAAAGATTCTACAAGTTATTGCTTACGCGAGCAAAACTCTGGACAACGCCCAAAGGAATTGCACAACCACCGAGAAAGAGCTCCTAGCAGTGGTATTCTCCTTAGATAAATTCAGATCATATTTATGGGGAAGTAAAGTGATTATTCACACTGACCATTCTGCTCTTAAATATTTGTCTACTAAGAAAGAGGCCAAACCACGTTTGCTTCGTTGGATTCTCTTGTTACAGGAATTTGACATTGAAGTTAGGGATAAGAGTGGTAAGTTAAATGTTGTGGCTGACCATCTGTCTCGGTTGGTAGTTCCTGACGATGGTGTACCAATTCATGAATATTTTCCAGATGAGACTGTTTTTGTTTTACGTACGGTGCACGAGCCTTGGTATGCTGACCTAGCCAATTTTCTTGTTTCTGGGGTAGTACCTCGTGATTTTCCCTATGCTCAAAAGAAGAAGTTTTTATCTGACGCTAAGCATTATATCTGGGAAGACCCTTATCTTTTTCGAGTTTGTGCAGATGGTTTAATCCGCAGGTGTCTCCCAGATGATGAAGTATCCAGTGTTCTAGAGTTTTGCCATTCCATGGAAGGTGGAGGCCATCATGGATCTCATAGGACGGCAGCCAAAGTTTTGGAGTCCAGATTTTATTGGCCAACTCTACATAAAGATTGCCAAGCCTTTGTGGCCAGTTGCGATAATTGTCAACGCATGGGAAATGCTTCAAGGCGACATGAATGCCTCAGCAAGGCATTTTAGAGGTCAACTTTTTGACTGCTGGGGAATAGATTTCATGGGACCATTCCCCTCTTCGCAAGGATTCCAATATATTCTGGTGGCAGTAGACTACGTATCCAAATGGGTTGAAGCAATTCCTTGCCTACATGCTGATTCAAAGACAGTGGTAAAATTCTTAAAGAAACATGTCTTTACCCTTTGGAGTCCCTAGAGCCATTATAAGTGATGGAGGCACACACTTCTGCAATCGAAGCATTGATGCATTGATGACTAAGTATGGGGTACACCACAAAGTTGCTCTTGCTTATCATCCCCAGAAAAATGGGAAAGCAGAAGTGTCAAATAGGGAGTTAAAATGGATACTTCAAAAGACGGTGCACTCCTCCAGAAAAGATTGGGTGCTAAAACTGGATGATGCTCTTTGGGCCTATCGCACAGCATTTAAAACCCCATCGGTATGTCACCTTTTAAATTGGTCTATGGGAAGGCATGTCATCTCCCTGTGGAGCTTGAGCACAAGGCTTATTGGCGATCAAGGCCTTAAATTTTGATATGACTACTGCGGGAGAAAAGGAAATTGCAACTCTCTGAGTTAGAAGAGCTGAGAGATCAGGCTTACCAAAATGCTAAAATTTATAAGGAACGAACCAAGAAGTTCCATGACAAGATGATACTCAAGAGAGACTTCAAAGTTGGTGATTTGGTTCTCCTCTATAACTCAAGATGAAGCTTTTCCCTGGGAAGCTCAAATCTCATTGGGCTGGCCTTTCCGGATTGTTAATGTGACCTCATATGGTGCCTTTGAACTACAAAACAAAAAGGGCGAAACTTTCAAAGTTAATGGAGCCCGTCTTAAGAGGTATACTAGTCCTACTGATATTTCAACTGACTTGTTTAGAATTTATCTTGTCCAGGAACAGCATGACACTTTTACTCCAGTTTCGAAACCGGCACTATCTGAAGAAATCCTCCCGTGGAGAGTTCAATACAAACTCAAGCAGCTACGCAGCTTGACTATACCAAGTTGTGGTAACCTGACTCACAACTCCTCACATACATAATGAAGAACATGCGTCTAGCTAGAGACGTTAAACCCGGGCAGCTTGGTGGGAGGCAACCCACTATCTATACTTTGCCTTTCCTTTTATTTTTGTTTTTTCTTTTGTACTATATTTTCCTTTTATATGTTAAAATAAAATGCGGGTTTTACTTGAGTTCTTCTGGCTGTGTAGAATATTCTTTACAGGTACATTTCATGTAATTCCACAGCTGCACTCAAGTGTGGGGGAGCTCTACACACTCTACGAACTCTGGGGAGTACACTCTTTCTCTTCTGATATTTCATATTCCCTTTTGCTTTTATTCGTATAATTTCCTTGTACAGATTGCATTGCCCTGTTAATTTAATTCTTTCTACGCAATGGGGGCATTGCTTGAGCTTAAGTCTGGGGGAGTACTCGTACCCTCGTAGCTTGTTCTTAAGTTTTCTCTTTTGATAATTTGTTTAAATTTGTTAAGTTTGAAATAGTAAAAAAGGGAGCCATAGAGGAAATATTGCAAACCTACAAACATTATGGGGTACTAAAAATTTTCAACCATTTTAAAATTTATTCTGATTAGAAATTGCTTAAAATTTAAGAATAATTATCATTTGAGCCCTGTTTTTAGCTTTGAGCCTGGATTTGAATTGGAATGAAAAGGTGGAAAAAGAACAAGGCATGGTACTCCTCTGATCCAAACAGGCATATTCTAAACCTAAGCAGCCTCGTCCACTCAGTTATTAAGTTCTTTGGGGTGCTTTATCACCTAGCTACCTAAGGTATTTATATCTGGGATAGTTGACCCAAAACCGCTACAAGGGTGGAGAGAAAAGTCTGAGGTGAAAGGAAATTGAACTTCAATCGAAGTATCTTTGCATTATGTACTTAAATGATAAAAACTTCATTATTATGGATCATGAGTATGTGGCATTGAAAGGTATAATGGAATATGATTTTACTTCATGCCCCTTGTCATTTTAGGAAATGTGAAAGAAAATAGTGGATTGGCTCAGGGTTAAAAACTGGTTTCTTATGGTTCAACTTCTCCTTCTTAATAGTTTTTTGTATGATTTCAAGGTTCTTTTCAAAAACTAAAAAAAAGGAAGTTTCTAGTACCCTTTAATCTAGAAGTTTTGTAGCAATATTTTATGTGCTCTCCCTGTTTGGTTATTTTATATTTAACTTGTTTAAAGATTCTGTCATAAAGATATGCTTGAGGACAAGCAAAAGATAAGTATGGGGAAATTTGATAAGTGCGAAACATATAGACTTTTAGGGCTTAAATACCTAATAACTTGCAACACTTTAGGCAATGTTTCCCACTTGCCATGTGAATTTTCTTAGATTTATGTTTTGATGTGAACTGATATATTTTATGTATGAAATTCAGAAAAAGGCGTTGGAATCACATAGTACACTTCACAAGCTTCGCAACGCAACAAACGGGGATCAAATCGGAGCTCAAACGAAGAATCTAGAGCCTGTCGAAGTTTGCAAAGATAGTAGAAAAAAATACACGCGTCCGGACCTGTGTCCTGACATACAGGCCCGGACACAACACATGTCCGACCCTATAGGTCCGGACACAAGTCCGGACACATGTCGACGAAGCATTTTCTCACAGCGTCGACATGTCCGAACCAGCCTGGTCCGGACACTGGTTTGGACACGTCAAAATGGACAACGTACAGGGCATGTCGACTAAGTGTGAATTGATAAAATATATTTTATCAATTCACACCGACACCCCCTCTTTTTACCCCATTTTCACTATAAATAAACCTATAACCCTCCATTAATCCATATCTCATTCCACCCCCAAACTAATGCCATTTTTCCTCCATAAAATCACCTTTTCTCTCCAAAAATCATACATCTCATCTACATAATGTCCGCATAAATCCTCACATATTCTCATCCCATAAAAACATTCCATTTCCATACCGTTGTTCTGTCCAACCTCTGTCCAAATATTAGCAGTTATTAAGGAGTTGAATTAATTATCTTCCCCAGATGATTTCTTTTACTTCTTATTATGTCTTTTTAATTATGTTGGGCTAAGAGGATTTACTCCGGGTGAAGGTGTAATTATAGTTTGTATAATTATGTAATCTATATTTTTACCGGTTTAATTAAATACAGTTTGTTACGATTAAAGCTTATCTCTCGCCTTTTTAATAAATCTCATGAATTTATTAAAATGCTTTACAAAGTCTATTTTGATCAGAGCAGTGATAAATAGACAGGTTAATTAATCGATAAACCTATGGAAAACTTATTTTGATAAAATAAGTTAGTAATTTCAGATGCAAAATATAATTCCTCGCACTTAATCTGTTTACATGTGTTTTGCTCAAATCTAGATTAGATTGAGCATTTTCTGGTAAACGAATCTTTCAAGTCTAGGATTTAGTCTTTAAAGATAATAACAGGAATTTTTGCCAAACTATTATAATTAACCGGTAGAGATAGCATAATTAGCCAGATTATATAAACCTGAACCCGGAGTCCCATTTATATATTATCTTCCACTCAGTTAATTTTATCTGTCGTTTTACTTTACAAAAACAAGTCAATTATCCCCCCTTTTTGTGACAAGCTTAGGTACTATATTATTTCGCTATAAGTCCCACGGTTTGACCCCGGCCGCTTCTGTCTTCTATACTACTGTGACCGGGTTTTGTTTGGAGCCCGAAGGATATTTGAGTTATTAATTTCTTTCTCAATTGTTTAAAATACACCAATTCCAACCTCTCTCATTTTCCAGTCTGCATCACTTTCCCGGATAGCAATCTGATGGTAACCGGATCGTAAATCTATCTTGGAGAATACTGATGCTCCTTTCAGCTGATCAAATAAGTCGTCGATGCGTGGTAAAGGATAACGGTTCTTCACCGTAACTGCATTCAGCTCACGATAGTCAATGCAAAGGCGGAGGCTACCGTCCTTCTTCTTCACGAAGAGGACCGGCGCTCCCCGTGGTGAAACGCTAGGGCGGATAAATCCCTTGCCGAGTAGGTCTCTCAGCTGCTCCTTGAGCTCTGTCATCTCTGCTGGAGCCATACGATAGGACGCCTTCGCAATTGGTCCGGTGCCCGGAACCAAATCAATCTCAAACTCAACTTCTCGTGCTGGTGGCATGCCCGACAGTTCCTTAGGAAATACATCAGGAAACTCCGACACTACCGGCACATCTGGGCTAAACTCTGGGTCTCTCTCTATGTCCTGGACACAGCAGAGGTATATATCATTCCCTCGTCGTAATTCACGATACATGGCCATGGCGGTGATGATCTGAGTCGAAGGCTCCCTGGGCCTCTGGCGGTATGATATAGTAACCCCAGACGGACTCTGAAGAAGCAGTCGGTGCTCGCCACATAGGATTCTACCCTTGTACCACTCCAACCAGTTCATCCCAACAATCACATCAAATCCAAGTCCCTCAAACTCTATCAGGTCGATCGAAAACTCTTCATCTCAGATTCGTACAATAGAATCTCGGTGGTAGCGGGTACACTTGATCGGCTCTCTCGACGGAAGAGTGACTAGGAAATCAGACATCTCTTCACCGTCTAACCCCAGCCTCTTCGCAAAAGATAGCGAAATAAATGTATGTGAGGCTCCGGAGTCGAACAAGATCGAAGCGTCCACGCCATTAATTGGAAAGGTACCGATGAGGATTGTGCTGCTCTTGCCGGCTTCTACCTTATTGCAGACACTCAGTATACCTCCCATTCCGAGTGCACAGCCTAATTCATTGGCAAACTTATAAGTACACGGTAGTGACCCGATTGATATACTCCAAAACAACATCTCTTTATTCATTAACATACTCTTTACACCACAAGTTGGTTTACATTGTAAACATAGCTAAATATAGCATCCTTAACATACAACTGGCTTAACACATTACATGATTACACAAGGCTTTAAAAATGCCTGAAGGTCAAATTCAAACGTCCGGGTTTCGTGTGTGTGGCATTGATCACTATTGATGGTGCGGTATCCAGTTTGATCTTCTTGATATCGTGATATAACATCCTTGACTGCCCACCCATAATTAACACATCTCCTGATTTCAACACTAACTTCTTTGCGAGATCAGCACGCTTCTGCTCGCCATACACAAACACTGCGGTATCACCAATGGACCAAGACACCACGGGCACTCCCTTACTTAGAGCCTCGGGTGACTCGTCCTTATCTTGGTGTTACCCTAACCGTCCACATTTCTGGTAGAAGTTCACAATACATAGATCTGCTTTAACACTTGGTATTGAATCCGATTCAACTTGCTGAGCAATTCCCACGGCGTGGTTAACGACTGCTAGGAACTCCTCAGGTATCATCGGTACAGCTGCCCCGTCTTCAGCTCGCACGTCGTGATATGTCTTGGTGTAAGGATTTCAGTCCTTACCCATGCACATCATCTTCAGCTTCATCTTCGATCCGCTCGGGTATTCGGGTGTGTAGAAACCTCCAGGTGCTGCTCCAAGTTCGTTGCATCGCCTGATGATGTGGATTTGTGCTTTCAGTGTCAGGTATCCATTTAAGAGTATCATACCTGGTTGGATGACCTGACATTGCTCCATTGGAAAGTCGGTGATGCTGATGGTGGTTTCTTCAGGGTTTGGTGCGGGTGGGTTTGGATAGCAAATATTGAAGGTTCCTAAGTTTTCAAATTACCTAATTTAGGTGACTTCCACATTATACTTTAACTCTTTACTTACATAGTTGTACACTTACACTCACTAACACACATGCATGAAATGCGGTATGCAATCACTTATTTCATTTAACGGTTTAGACGGTACCTGGTCTAGAAGAGGGTCCTGGTGCCTCAGACCGGTCCACCACATTCAGGGCAGCCTTGCTAGATCCCGACCCTTTCCCCTTCTAGGAATCAGTGTATCTCTGATCTGTGGGTGGTTGATTAGCCATCTTCGGGCCATCGGTGATCACGGCGGCCTTACCCTTCCACTGCCCCTTAGGCTTGTAGTTTCTGCCATTCGGGTTCTGGAAGCACTCGTAGTCACGATGCCACATCTTCTTGCAGAATCGGCACTGCACATCGTTGCCCTTGCAGTCCTTGTCGGGGTGGTCTCCGTTACACCACTTGCAGTAGTAGTGGCGATCGGATCCAGATCCCGCGCTAGCTGCTAACACATTACACATTCAGTACACACTTCACATTATAACATCACACACTTAAACTCGCTATTCAGAACTAATTGTTTACCCTTGAATGGTTGAGAGCGCAGGGGCTTAGCCGCGTATGCATAGGTGAGCTGCAACGGCTCCTCAACAGTGGTGGTCTGGGCTTGGCCCTTGCCACCCTGTTGCTGTCCTTTTTATTCTTTCCTCCCCCGTACCCTTGCATGCTTTAACCCTCGCTCGTGGCCTTGCGCTTGAGCGCATTCTCCTCGTCCCTCAGACGGACGGTGATCTCTACTATAGCAGCGGCATGATAGCACTCCTATATCTAGGGTAGTTATGCCCCGCAAATCGAACTCACATTTACATTCACACATTGTACACACTTATTCACATCACATTGTAGTCCCATTACCTGTAAAGTAGTATATCCGGTTGGCCCCATACCATAGCGTAGGCAGTAGCTCAGTCCGTTGTAGAAACAGTTCACCGTTATCCGGTCTGAGTAACCCAGATCTGGTAACAGGTGGATAAGTCCGATGAAGGCGGAGTAGTACTCATCTACCGTTATCTTATCCCCTTGTCTCAGATTGTCCAACTCTAGGCGCTTGGCCTCTTGCACGTGTATTGGGTAGTACTTGGCTCGCAGCAGAGCCATGTACTCCCGACACTAAAAGGTAGGATCAGCAACTCTGCCCTCCCGTACCAGTTTCCACCAACTTTGTGGCAAACCCTTCAAGTAGTAAGCGGCAAGTCGAACCTTGGCACCAGCTGGCACATCCAAGGTTTCAAAAGCGGTCTCCATCTCGGAGATGTACGCCTCCAACTTACGAGGATCTGTCTCCCCACTAAACGACGGGGGTCTCAAATCTGCCAACGCCTTGACCCAGTTGGTCTCGCGCGGCTGTGGTTGCGGTTGTGGCCCTTGTTGGTCCGTACCTCCTTGCTGATGCATCGCAGCGACTAACTGGGGAACCATTTGGGCTACGACGGCTGCTACTGCCTCAGCCATAACCTGCGTCGTAGTGTTCTCGCCCTGGTCACCCGTATCACCAACACCGCGCCCGCGGCCTCTACCTCTTGGTCTACCTGACATCTGAATTCACATGAACATTCATTAGCATTATGCTTGCACACTTATCGGTTACAACGGTAGTAATGTCTTCCCGGTAATAAGGTATTTCCACACTTAGTTAGTGGTTAACCTTGTCATAACTGCTCACTTAGGTAACTATGGTTAGGTTTCCTAACTCGGTATGTTCCTAAGCTCGGTATTCTAGTCATCAGAGTGATACTTCGCTCTGATACCACTTTTTGAAACACCCCTACTACGCACTTAACAATAAATGAAATCGCAGCGGAAACAAACGACTAAACAATAACTAAACAGTTCGGTGCTATAACGCCGTTAACCACCCTCGTGGTTAACAAGGCAGAATAAATACAAGTGTACCGGTCTGATGATCAGACTCCCGAGCGTTAGGTACTAACATCCATACATATACATTACCAACAATACCAAGTATTTACATTACAACGCCATTGTAACTGTCAACAACCGCCACTGTCAAAAATAACGGTACCAAAATATAACACCACTGGAGCACAGGCGCATCCCGGGCTTAACAACCAAAAGTATCAAAATTATTTCTACAACCTAGGATCTACAGCCATTCCGCTTCCTCGATCCTCATCCTGCAAATAAATATGGAGCCCCTGAGGGGGTCAGCAACCCTTGGCTGGTATGGTTAACGCGCAGCCCATCGGCTACCGGGATACGCGTAACTATTCGTCATGATAACATGGCATTGATTTTAAACAAACAACATAAATAGCATAGCAAGAATATTGCATAGCAACAACATCACACATAACATACAAGAACGTCTCCTTTTAGAAACTGAACCAACATAGTTAGATCGCATAGAGAGCCTAGAGAATGTTGCCTAACCCATGCTAAGCTCGTTACATAACTCGTTACCGTCCTGTTAGATTGAACGGATAACTTAATCCCAAGGTGCGTCGGATATTGTGATCCAAGCACACCGAACAAACATAGTATGCCCCTGTGGCCCGACGTGAGTCAGTAAAATAGCCTTGGATAAGCTAAAGAGAAGGTTGAAAACCAAAGTGGAAACAACCATAACATACAAAGAGAATCGAACCGGTTATGGCATCGACTCCCATACTCACACGCGTGGCCGGAACTACCGGACTCCTCACTCCCCAGTTAGCACTTGTTAGAAGTTCCACATTGAACTTAATAAATGAATTCACAAGCAAGTGTTTAGGTCTAGTTAGACACACACACAAGGGAAATGAGAGATAACTCACCAACACAATAATATTAACAACGGTAAACTCTTTACATGACTTAAGTCTTACAAGGTCATAAACACACAGAAAAACAAACAACACACAAGCCGGTGTAAACCGGTAGGCAACAGACTGCAAGAAAACCATACCTTGGTCCCTGCTTTGACTGGTTTCCACCGTTGGAGAATCCTATACACATTTAGTAACGTCGGTTAATTAACGTACTAGTCCGTTGTTAACTTATTACTTCACATATCTAGTGATTTTTTTCACACTTTGTTATAACTTATCACCTTTTGAATTGTAATTATAACACACCTAACATGTCTTAGACAACCATATAACATCATTACTAACTAATCCCCATCATTAGACATCATTATTAACCTTAAACTTAACTTTTTAAGTGGTCCGGGACTTGGTCCTCATCTAAGGTCCCGGACCTTGTCTTTGTACAACTCTCGGGTTGTTTTTATGGGGTGGTCCGGGACTTCATACAGGTCCTAGGTCCCGGACCAATGTAGGGAAAATCTCTCAGGGGTAAATTAGGGGGTGGTTCGGGTCTTAGTGCAAGACCTAAGTCCCGGACCAGAGTGGCTTAAGAACTCTCGGCCTATTTAAATGCATGGTCCGGGACTATACCCAAGACCTAGGTCCCGAACCACTGCTACAGATTTTGCATTTTAACATTTTCTAAGTCTTGTTACAATGGTTCTCCACATCCATTATATGTATAAACTTCCCATATGATCTTAGGTATATTCTAATGTCAAAATATCATCTTAAACTCACCTAGTTCCTTGTCTAACTTGTTACTCAATTTCTTACAAAATTTACCAACACTTATAACATTTCCTACTAGGTTTCTAAATGGTGTTTCTCACCTATGACAGTAACTATCCTAAAATGCTTTCTCACCATGATCTTGAAGTATCCCTAAAACACTCATTTGCATTCTAAACCCTCCAAGATAATACCTAAGTCCTTTTGCATTCTAGAACACCTTAACACATGTTTTCTTCTCTAGTATAATACGTATCCATTTTTAACACTTCCTAGTTCACCAAAGCTTATTTAAACACTTAGAACTTCTTATACATTACCTAATTTTTGACATGGGTTCTACTAACATCTTGTTACACCAAAACACATAGTTTACACCAATAAACACCCAAGAACACTTAAATCCATCAAGAACGTTCTTGTACATAAAACTTCACCCATTTAACACTACATCACAATATAGTGCATAATTTAAATTGCTTGGCACTTAGGCCCTTAAATAACATGGCTCTTAGGCCCTTAAATTGCATAAACCATAAACACTGAATTTCCCACATTATATTTGCCTTTGACCTGCAAATACACCCAACAATACATATGCCTTTTAATAAACCCTTGAGAGTATTTTTCTAAGTCATTTACCATTAGCTCCTTAAGTAGTTTTAATAAACAATTTAAGCTCATTTTTCCTAATGCATCAAACTACATTAGGTTAGCACATTTACCTCTTTTCCTCACAAACTTCTTTCTTGTTTCCTTGATTAAAATCGGCAAGGCTTTAGTTGCTTGTCAACTTCTAATCAATATACAAGTAATGTAATGAGTATTCAAGCTTCATGCTTAATCTCATTAAACCCTAGGTTATATAACCTCTTAAAACATTAAGATAGTTGTTTTACCTTGGAAATGAAAGAGAGTTTGAATAAGTAGCAAGAGAAGACTCCACCAAGCCCTTTGAAAGTGAGAATGAAGCTAGAACAAGGCAAGATAAAGAACACCATCAATGGTGATTTTCGGTTACCTAGCAAAACAAGAGGAAATGGAGTTTTTCTTTGAGTTTCCTTACCTTGAAGCAAAGGAGAACAATAAGATGTAAAAAGATGAGCTCAAGCTCCTCCCATGGAGATTCCTCTTGGCACCAAAATGGAGCTCTTGGAATTTTGAGAAGATAAAATTGGGGAGCTTGGCAAGACTAAGAGGATGGTGGTCTTAGAATTTGATTTGGTATATGGAGCTAGGAATTACAAGAGATTGAAGATGGAGAATGGTGTGTGAGCTGTAGCAAGCCGATGGAGAGAGGAAGAAGAGAGGTTAGAGACGGTGGGAATGCAAGAGAATGAAGAGAATGAAGATTGAAGTTACTTTTAAAAGATATTTGTAAGTTAAAGTAAATAGTACTTATTTAGTCATTCTTTATTTGCTTAATAAGCTAGCAAGAGTGGTGACTCACCACCATGAAAGCCGGCCCCCTTTAAGTACTTAAGGGTGTTTTAGTCTTTGTTGACCAATTAATTTACTTATATTGACTTATGTTATAAACTAGCTTAATTTAGTTACTATTCACAAAACAAGGCACATATTTGTGAAATTTTTGATTTCCCATTGATTTAGACTTCCTAATGTGATACTAAGTAGTACACATGTTAATTAAAGAGTAATGATGGTCATTTAGCCATTCAAAACCCATTTACAAGACAATTTTTCAAAAATGTGCTTTAAGTCTCCTTAAAGCACATTTTGTGTTTTAACTTGTTTTCAAGCTTGGTTTTCTTTAGTAATTGGTTTAATATGTTCATTAATATATAAATAAGGTCTTGGTAAGCTCATTAGGTCTTAACCAAGATTATCTCAAGCTTAGAGCACATTTTCACCCATATTGACTTTAAGGTAATTAATTGTGTTATCTATGGTTTAAATTGTTTACTAATGTTTCTAAGACACTTTTTAGTCTTAATATACCATAGTTTAATGTTTAAACAACATACTAAGGTTTGGGGTATTTCAGGGGGGGGGGGGAATAACCGTGAGTGAGAAGGATGAGAGGAGGTGAGAGAGTATTAAAGCTTCTTTTTACTATTCCCTCATCCCTTTATTTCTTTTGTCCTCTTGTGACTTAATAAAACTAGCTAGTTATTTAATTAAGTGTGTGTTTATCAAATATAAACCGGCCCCTCACTCTACTAATTACCCGTATCGCTTTTCGTTTTTTTGAATTAAACGCGTTTCGTCTCCCAGTTTCGACACTATTCACTCCTTGGACCCGTTTTCCAAAATTTTCCCGTTTAATTAATTTTAATGGCTCTGGACCCTCACTATGGTATGTTTATAAATATTTAACCAACTATAATTATTACGAGTTTATTAAACCCATTTAAAATCACGTTTTTCCCTGGTTTCTCGAAAAACGCGTTTTAAAGCTCGTTTGGATTTTTAACTCGTTTACCGGATCCGTTTTCTCCGGGAAAAAAAGAATTTCCAAAATTTTTGTTCATCAATTTTTTTGAATTTTGAAAAAAAAATGGTTTGAACTTCGTTCCCACGTATTTATTTAGGCCTAATTAAGCTCTTAAATTTTCCGTTAGCCTAATTAATCACTGTTTTTAAACCGGGGTATTTCAATCTAGCCCCCTTATGGAACTTTGCCCTCAAAGTTGGTCAAAGTTGGTGATTTACTAACTTTACTCATTTGACAACTCTATTGTCAAAATTCACACTTAATATAGTTCACAGATATCATATCTGTCAAACGATTTTCACATACATATATTCACAAAAACATAACACACATACACATTGTGCAAACACGCACAATACCATGCAAACATAATACACATACACATTGTGCAACCACGCACAATACCATGCAAGCAATACACTGCAAGCACTATCCACACTACAACCAATACACTGGTTGTTTCACCGTGTCAAACAAAATGTATACATATACATACAAGCAAAGCTAAACCGAAGCAATGCTAAAACAAAATGGGCCTACCCCCCTTAAAAGGGGTACGCCCCGTACCCTCATGACACTAGACAATCTTGTCTAAAAACAGAGTTGGGTGCTTCGCCCTCATGGGGTCCTCTAATTCCTAAGTTGCTTCCTCGACGTCGTGGTTTGACCACAATACCTTTACCATACGCACTGACTTGTTGCGAGTGTCTCTGGTCTTGGTGTCAAGGATTCGCAAAGGAGTCTCGACGTATCTCATTGTCGGCTCAAGGGATATGTGATCAGGCTCTAAAACATGAGACAGATCGGCTATATACTTCTTGAGCTGTGAAACATGAAAGACATCATGAACACGACCCAAGTCTACAGGCAATGCTAGCCCGTAGGCTACAGCTCCAATCCTCTCCGTGATCGCATATGACCCAATGTACTTCGGGTTTAACTTACCTTTCTGGCCGAATCGGAACACGCCCTTCATCGGTGAGACACGCAGGAACACCTGATCACCCACGGTGAACTCCAGGTCACGTCGTCGCACATCGGTATAAGACTTTTGCCTATCTTGGGCAGCTCTCAGATTCGCTCGAATATGCTCGACTTCGGCTTGCATTTGTTCAAGGTATTCCGGTCCAACAATGACCGCTTCACTGGACTCATCCCAACACAATGGGGTACGGCAAGGTCTACCGTACAAGGCTTGGAAGGGCAACATTTTAATCGATGCATGATAGCTGTTGTTATATGAAAATTCAATCAAATGCAACTTGTCAACCCAACTCCCCTGAAAATCTAAGGCACATGCCCTCAGCATGTCCTCGAGTGTCTGGATGGTCCGCTCTGTCTGACCGTCGGTCTGTGGATGGAAGGCTGTACTAAGCTTCAACTCGGTACCAAGCACTTTACGTGTGGCTCTCCAATACCTCGAAAGGAATCTGGTGTCGCGGTCAGACACAATCGTCTTTGGAACTCCATGATGTCGGATAATCTCCCGATCAAATATCTCAGCAAGCTTTGCTACCTTCCAGGCGTCCCTCATCGGTATGAAGCGGGCGATCTTGGTGAGGCGATCAACTATCACCCAGATCATGTTGAGTCCTCCCCTAGCAGGTGGGAGTCCTACAACAAAATCCATCGAGATATCATGGAATTTCCATTCAGGAATTGGCATCGGCTGTACCATTCCACCCGGTCGTCGGTGCTCGAACTTTACTCTCTGGCAAGTGAGACACCTTAGGACAAACTCATTCACATCAGCTTTCATTCCCGACCACCAGAAGTACCTCTTCATGCCTTTATACATTTTAGAGGCTCCCAGATGGACAGATAAAAAAGAATAGTGGGCTTCTCGCAGAATGCGATCCCTCAGCTCAGCATTGCTTCGGGGAACGCATAATCTGCCATTCAATCGGATCAAACCATCATCGTGGAGCTTGAAGTCATACTTCCGGTTCTCAAATGTACCATCAATGATGTTCTTTCTGATCTCACTCATATATGGATCGTGCATCTGAGCGTCTCGTACCTCGTCAACCAAGCTAGAAGAGGCGAGTAGTGAATGGAGCGAGTGTGCTCAACGGCTCAGTGCGTCAGCTACGACATTCGCCTTCCCCTCTTTGTACTGAAGGTCGATGTCATAGTCTGATAGGAATTCCATCCATCTTCTCTGCCTCAGGTTCAGTTCTTTCTGCGTGAAGACATACTGTGGGCTTTTGTGGTCGGAGTAGATGGTAACACAAACCCCATAAAGATAATGCTGTCATATCTTCAATGCGAAGACAATGGCTCCCAGATCTAGGTCATGGGTAGGGTAATTCTCCTCATGCTTCTTCAGCTGGCGGGAAGCGTAAGCTACAACCTTGCCGTGCTGCATGAGTACGCATCCAAGGCCTCTGCCTGATGCATCACAATAGCCTTTGAATCCCTCCGTACCCTCAAGAATGGTGAGAACAGGTGTAGAGGTCAACGAGTTTTTCAGGCTCTGAAAGGAGATCTGACAGTCATCGGTCCACACAAACGGTGCGTCCTTCTTCATCAAAGCTGTCATAGGCTTCACAACTTTTGAGAAATCCTTCACGAACCTTCTATAATAGCCGGCTAGCCCAAGGAAGCTCCGGATGTCGGAAACATTCCTAGGTCTAGGCCACGAACGAACTGCTTCAATCATAGTCGGGTCAACTGAGATGCCCGCGCTTGATATCATATGACCAAGAAAGGAGACTTGGTCAAGCCAGAATTCACATTTGGAAAATTTTGCATAAAGTTGGTTCTTGCAGAGTGTCTCAAGTACTCGCCTTAGGTGGTTCTCATGCTCTTCTCTGGACTTCGAATATACCAGAATATCATCAATGAATACCACAACCGAAGTGTTTAGTTGATCGCTGAACAATCGGTTCATCAGATCCATGAATTTCACAGGCGCATTTGACAGTCCGAATGGCATCACCGTAAACTCATAGTGGTCGTATCTCATTCGAAACACTGTCTTCTCGATGTCTTGCTCTCGTATGGCTATCTGATGGTATCCAGATCTGAGGTCAATCTTGGAGAATATAGAGTCTCCCTTCAATTGATCAAACAGATCATCAATACGTGGTAACTGGAATTTATTCTTGACGGTGACCGCATTAAGCTTATGGTAGTCGATGCAGAGGCGGAGGCTACCGTCCTTCTTCTTCACGAAGAGGACCGGTGCTCCCCAGGGTGATACGCTCGGGCATATGAACCCTTTGTCAAGCAAATCTTGAAGCTGCACTCTCAACTCGGCCATCTCTGCCGGTGCTAATCGGTACGGTGCTCTATCAATGGGTCCATTACCAGGAAGGAGTTCAATCTCAAACTCAACTTTTCTCCGAGGTGGCATGCCAGGAAGCTCCTTCGGAAACACATCTGGGAACTCCGACACTACCAGAATGTCGGTGCTGAATTCAGGGTCTCTCTCAAGATCTTGCACATAACAAAGGAATACTTCATGCCCTTTTCCGAGCTCTCGATACATGGCCATGTCGGTGATGACTCTGGTCGAAGGCTTTCTCGGCCTCTGGCTCTCTCAACTCCAGATGGACTCCTGAGCAGCAATCTATGCTCGGTGAAAAGGATTCGCCCCTTATGCCGCTCCAACCAGTTCATCCCAACTATCAAGTCAAAGCCTAGGCAGCTGAATTCGATGAAGGAAATAGGGAACTACTCTCCCTTGATCTGGATAGTGGCATCTCGGTAGTACTTATTACAACGTGCCCGCTCCTTCGACGGGAGAGTAACCATAAAATTGGGTAGCTCTTATCGGAAAGGTACCCATGAGGATCGTGCAGCTCTTATCGGCCTATGCCTCAGTAAGTATACTCAGGTTACCTTCCGTACCGAGTCCACAACCTAAACATTCATAAGCTTTATGAGTTCGATAGTAGCTTGCAAGTGGTATGCTTGATAAACAACACTACTTTTATTATAAAACCATTCAGGTTATACATGATGTTTCTATTACAACATTACTGAGTATTACATGGGTTTCATGTCTAATACTTCCTAAAGGTGAGGTTCAGGCGTCCAAGTTTCATGTGCGTGGCATTGATCACAGTCGATGGTGTCGTATTCAACTTGATCTTCTTGATCCCATGATATAGCATTCTCAACTCACCACCCATGATCAAGACATCTCCTGACCTGAGGATAAGCTTCTCCGTGCAGTCCGCACGCTTCTGCTCGCCATACAAGAATTCGGCGTCGTCTCCAATGGACCAAGACACTACGGGCACTCCTTGTTTAAGAGATTCCGCTGTCTCATCCTTGTCTTGGTGCAACCCAAGTCATCCTCCTTCTTGATAGAAGTTAACGATACAAATGTCTGCCTCGAGTGCAGGTACAGGGTCAGTTTTGAGCTGTTGCGCAATCTCTACGGCTTGTGTAACAACCGTTAAGAATTCTCCAGGTATTTTTGATGGTGTTGCTTCATCTTCTGCTCGTTGCTCTTGGTAGGTACGGGTGTAATGATTCCAATCCTTCCCCATGCACATCATTTTTAGTTTCATTCTCGCTCCGCCGGGGTATTCCGGCGTGTAAAATCCTCCTGGCCTTGCTCCTAGTTCATTGCATCGTCGGATGATGGCGACTTGTGCTTCGGGTGTCAGGTATCCTTTTAATAATATCATACCTGGTCAGATAACCTGACACTGTTCGACGTTGTAGTGGTGTGTGGTGATGTCGGGCTCTTTGAGGTTTGGTTTTGTCGGTATAGGATAGCAGATATTGAAGGTTCCTAAGTGGCGATTTCCATCTTTATGAGTTCTAATCTTTACTAGTCAATTAATGCTCTAGGTATACTGTAATTCCGTGTTAATCACTCACACAAGTAATTTAAACAGTACCTAAACCGGTCGTCGGACCAGTTCCATCTGAGCGGTCTATGATATGCAGGGCGGACTGTCTCTGCGGCGCACCTTTCTGAGCACCCCTAGGCCCCCTGCCCTACTGGCTATACTGGTTCTGAGTGTCACCAGTTGCTATCTCTTTGCCCTCTCTCTGCTTGAACTCCTGGTTGTTGCCCTTCTTGGCCAGGCACTCATATGCACGGTGTCCCATCTTGCGGCAGCTAAAGCATCTGACCTCTCTCCCCTGGCAATCAGTGTCGGGGTGGTCATTCTTACAATACTTGCAACTGAAGGCACGACCGTCAGAGTTGCCCTTGCTTGAGCTAGATCCACAACCTAAGCATTGAGAGTTAGCAAGATTCGGTGTTTTAAATTAATTAGCATACACTTGTGGGTTAACGGAAGTCTTACCCTTAGGCGGGTGAGATCTCAGTGGCTTTGCCGCTACCGGCGTGGAATAGCCAAGCTACAAAGGCTCAGCTGCCTTGCCCTTCTCAGCATAGGCACCGCTCTCTCCAGAGGTAGTCTTTGGGTTTGGGTCGGGTGGGACTACTTCCCCTTCTTCTTTCCCTAGCCTTTTCCTTGGGTCTGCTCACCAGAGCCAGTACCCTTGTTGTTGACCTTGCGCTTCTGCGCATTCTCCTCGTCCCTTAACTGGACGGTAATCTCAACTCTCGATGCGGCATGGTAACACTCTTGATATTAGGAAATTAGATGGGTTTCTCACATAATATGGCATTATTTATATTGACTACGGCATAAGGGTTTCAAATCCATGTTTACCTGGAGAGAGGTAAACCGCGTGTACCCCATGCCATACCGAAGGCGATGGCTCAGGCCGCCATAGAAGCGGTCGACCAAGACCTAGCCGGTATACCCGAGGTCAGGTAGCAATCGGAGGATAGAAGTAAAGGTGGTGTAATACTCATCGACAGTCATCTTATCCGTCATTTTCAGAGCATCAAGCTCCAGCCGCTTCTTTGTCTTTACATGTTTGGGATAGTATTTAGATCGAAGGAGGGCAGTGAAGGCGTTCCAATCGAATGCAGGGTCAGCGACGTGCTCGCCCTTGACTAGCTTCCACCAGTCCATAGCGGCACCCTTCTGATAATAGGCAGCTATTCTCACCCTCACTCCAGCAGGAGTCTCGAGGGTCTTGAAGGCTGTCTCCATCTCGGAGATGTAAGCCTCGAGCTTAGCTGGGTCGCTTTCGCCCTTGAAGCTTGCAGGTCGAAGTTCAGCTATGGCCTTCACCCAATTTGTTTCTCGTGGTGGTGGGGGTGGGAGTGGATCAGCCTGAGTCTACTAATTTTGCTGAGTTCGCTGAACCGCCGTAATGACTTGTGGTAGCATCTGCGCTACCGTGGCCGCGACGATCTCAGCTATCGTCTGCAGTTCCGGCTCACCAGAAGACTCCCCACGAGGTCGACCCCTACCGTGGCCTCTTCCTAACATCTGAACAAGTAACGGTTACATCAGGTGGTTGACCAATGGTCTTAAGCTCAAGCAGTTGTATCGTCATTACAGACGTTAAAGGATCTCCGTTAACATTAACGGTCACTCAAGGTTAGGTTTCTACTTCTCCGTTACTAAACGGGTTGAAGTCCTAACTCGGTAATCACTACACTCTGTATTTCTTTCTATTAGAGCGAGGCTTCGCTCTGATACCATTTTTGTAACACCCCAACCGCTAATACTCTAATCATGGTCTAATCGTCACATTAACATAGCTAATCGTAGCGGAATTACTCTCGACTACGGAGGGTGATACAATACCAGCAGCCTTCTATAGCTAACAGTCCTAACTAAATATAGTCCCGGTCTAATAAATAGAAATACCATACATCATCATAATTTACAACGCCTGATTACCGAGTACTAAGAGTATACATTACATAATGATCTCTCAAGTCTCACAAAAGAATATGAGTTTAACATTCCACTCACCTTTCCCAGTTATCTACTCTCAAAATACCACGGGTGTACCACATAGTACACCGACTACTCTAGGGCTACAAGCCCGTGTACAACTCGGTACACCACCACTTACTACCAACTAACAAAAGTATGACACCCCGTTCCATCTTGACCAATCAACTGTCTCGGGTACCTATAAGATTAAAAACATCACCCCAAGGGGCTCAGCTAAAGCTGCATATGGTAATCGCATACCCCGCATGCTAAGGGGGGTACGCCGACCACTTGGTCGTATACATGGAGTTCATTGACATTTGAGCAAGCATGCGATTATAAACAGCAATATAACCATGTAGAAACAATACCCACACATAGAGAATATCACAATGATGGAAACAACACAAGTAGTCCACACATTGGTCATTGAGGCCTTGAGATTCTCTCCTCAAGTTCTAGCCTCTTCACACGTTAGCCAATTTCACATCCGGGTTATACGGATGTTCTTAATCTTAGCTCATGATCATATGTCTCGCGCAAGTCATGATCCACACTTAACCATTATTTATCTCTTGAAATAATTTACAGTTAAGTTGGGTGACCTCCGGACAGAGATGAGGCATGCTCACCACATCTCACCACCGGGCTTTAGGTTTGGCTTACTTCCCCAGGTTGTGACCATGCGGCTCGGAACCTTGGTGGGAAGGTTAGGCCAGAACTCGGTAAGCAATCTCTCTTGCTTCCCCATTCTCACGCATGGCCGAAGCTATATCGGTCTCCTCTCAATCTCAGTTACCCATTCTTAAGTTAGGTAAGCCAGAAGGTTACGGTGTTAGAGAGAACTTCTCAACACACAAGATTTATCATCATTCAAACATTTCATGAATTATACAAACTTGTCTTACAAGACATAGTTCAATCTAGTGCAAGGACAAGCACATGATATAAGGAAATGCAATAAATCATATTCATGCATTTTATCTTGGTTAGGTGGTTGCAAGTAAACATACAAACACACAAACCGGAGTAACCGGGTTAGAATACAGGGCATGAGAAAACCATACCATTCACCATCGTTGTTCGTTTGCCAACTCTCTCTCAGAGTCCGACTAATCGAATCCTATAACATACATTAGATCGGGAGGTTAATTATCCATAATTAACTTGACCCGCTACTTCTCTAACGTTTTTGAAATACCCCAAACCTTGATATGTGGTTTAAATATAAAATTATGGTATGTAAAGGCTAAAAAGTGCCTTAGTAACATCAGTGAACAATTTAAACCATAATAAATGCAATAAGCATTAAGACACAGTTTGAGCAAAACATGCTCTAAGCTATGAGTGAACTTGGTTAGGACCCAAAGAGCCTGCCAAGACTTGATAACATTTAATTATGATTTAATAAGGCTAAATAAGTCCTTAAGAAACTTTGGTGGACAGTCAAACCAAATAAAACATAAGAAAATACCTTAAAGTCAATATGAGCAAAAATGTGCTCTAAGCTTGGGATGAATGTGTATAAGACCTAATGGTCATACCTATACCTTATTTATATGTTAATGAACATATTAAATCCATTACTAAAGAAAAACCAAGCTTGAAAACAAGTTAAAACACAAATGTGCTTTAAGGAGTCTTTAAAGCACGTTTTTGAAAAATTGTCTTGTAAATGAGTTTTGAATGGCTAAATGTCCATCATTACTCTTTAATTAACATGTGTACTATATAGTATCACATTTGGGTGGCCATATTAGTGGGAATCAAAATTTCACTTCTATGTGCCTTAGTTTGTGAATAGTAACTTTATAAGCTAGTTTGTAACATATAATGTTATAAGTAATTAAATTGGTCAAAAAGACTAATATACCCTCCTAGGCATAATGGTGGCCGGTTTTTGTAGTAGTGAGTCACCAAGTGGAAAATAAATCAAATAAGTAAAGTAAAACTTTAAGTAAAGTATATTGCTTTATAAGCACAAATATCTCCAAAACTAGAACTTATCTTCATTCTCTTCTTCCCTTCTCAATTCCCACGTTTCCATCCTTCCTTCTGCTCTCTTTTAGAAATGCTACAGCAACACAATACCACCATGGAAGTCATTGACTACATGTAAAATCTTGCTCACTTGTTCAAATCAAAAACAAACACCACCATCTCTTCCTCTCATCAAGCTCTTCATTCCTATCTTCTCAAAATTTGAAGATCACAGTGCCATTTCGGTGCCATGGAGTTCCACCATTGATGGCTTGAGCGTGTCTTTTCACATATTCCTTGTTCTCCTTTGCTTCAAGGCAAAGGAAACTCAAAGAAAAGCCAATGTTCCTCCATGTTTTCATGTTTGTCCGAAAATTCACCTCAATGGTGTATTTATCTTGCTTGTTTTAGCTTCATTTGAATCTTCCAAGGGCTAGGAGGAGTCCTCTCTTGATACTTATTCAAGTTCTCTTCCAATTCCAAGGTAAAACAATTACCTTAATGTGTTAAAACAATATGTGTAACTAGGGTTTACAATGAGGTGAAGCACAATGCTTGAATACTCATTCTATTGTTTGTATAATGTTTAATAGTTAAAAAGGGACCAAATGCCCTACCGGTTTTACAAGGAAACAAGAAAGAAATTTGTGAGGAAAAGAGGTAAACAAGCTATCTCAATGTGGTTTAATGCCTTAGGAAAAATGAGCTTGATTTGCTTAATAAAATACCTAAGGAGCCAATGGCAAAGGAGCTAGTAAAGTGTTCTCAAGGAGACTAGTAAAAGAACATATGTTTTGGTGTATGTATTTGCAGGTCAAAGGCATTATTTATGTGGGAAATTCAGTGTTTAAGGTTATGCAATTTAAGGGCCTAAGAGCCATGCTATTTAAGGGCCTAAGTGCCAAGCAATTTAAGTTATGCACTATATTGTGATGTAGTGCTTAATGTGTGAAGTTGTGTATAAAAGTGTGTTTGATGGATTTTAGGTGTTCTTGAGTGAAATAAGGTAAAAACCTAAGTGTTTGGATGTGAGTATATACAAGAGAAGCTATGGCCAAATTTGGGAAAATGTGTGAGAAGTTCAAAGTGTTTTAAATGGTTTTGGTGAACTAGGAAGTGTTAAAGTGAATGAATGTTACTTGAGAAGAAAATGTATTAAGGTGATTTAGAGTGATGCAAGGATTTAAGTGTTGTCTTGGAAGTTCTAGGAACTCAATGTGTGTTTAGTGGATGTGTGTAAGTCTTGGAGGAGTTTGTTTAAGGTTAGGTAATGTTGATATTCAAGGACTAAGTGATGTTTGGCAAGATGTAAAAAGGAGATTTAGTTAGCAAAGAAATGATGCTTAAGAGATGATGTTAGATGAGAGAAGTGTTTTGGGATAGTAGTTATAATAGGTGAGAAACACCACTTAGGAACCTAGTACAAATTTGAAAGTGTTAAGAAATTTTACAAGGAAATAAGTAAAGGCTTAAGGAGTTAGAAAATGAGTTCATCATGGATGTTGTATGTGGATATAAGGTACCCAAATGTTGTTAGGAAACATTAAGAGGCCATAGGAGAAGTTTGGTGAAGAATTGGCAAGTTTTGGTAAGATTAGAAGGCGAGACCGACCCAGGGGCCGACCCAGTTTTTGGGTCGGTCGAGCCTCTGTTAGATGTTAGGAATGTGTTCGGTAATGGTCCGACCCAAAGGGTGGGTCGACATGGGTCGGTCGGTCAAGTTTCAAAGGAAAATTGTTCGCACATGGTCCGACCCAGTCGAGTGAGTCGGACGTGGGTCGGACGGGCATGTTTTATAAGGAAGTAAAAGGGCTCTGTAATGGACCGACCCAGCTGTGGGTCGGACGGTGGGTCGGTCGGACCAAAAACATGGTTTAAGGTTAAGAATGATAGTGATGATGGGGATTGGTAGGTAATGATGTTAATAAGGTTAAGGCATGTTTTAGGGGAGTTTTTAATGACACCTAAGTGGGTTAAAGTTGTATTTAAAATGTGAGAGTAAAACAAGTTAAAAATGTAAAGTTATGTAACTAAGTTAACGGGGAAAAATTAAGCATTGACATTAATGATCAAGCAAACCCCGATGTTAATGAAAACACGTGTGATGTTAACAGTTGTTCGAGAATTGCTCGAGGAACATAATGGACAGGATAAGTGGACTCCGGTGACAGTATGGTTTTCTTGCAACCTGTGTCCTACCGGATTACACCGGCTTGTATGCCAATGTGTTTTTCTGTATGTTTGCACGTTATATATAAATCATGAACGAGTTTACAGTCGTTATTGTTATTGTATGTTTACGTGCCGATACCGGTAACCTCTAATGCGCTTGAAGGGCTAGTTAACCACTATTAGGTAAACGTAAGAGAACGGTATCCGGTAACAACGTTTCCGACTTAAGGAACGTTCTAACCACGGCTATGCGTGAGTTGGTTTATGTGATGTTTGTGCGTGATGTTTTATGTGAATGTATGACTCTCTCTTCCTTGTGTATGTCTAACAAGACTTAACCCAATGTTGTGTTTGTTTAATAAAGTCAAAGTTGAACTTCTAATAAGTGCTAACGGGGGGAGTGAGGAGTCCGGTCTGTTCCGGCCACGCGTGTGAGTATGGGGGTCGTTGTCATAGCAGGTTCGATCCTCTCTGTATGTATTGGTTGTTTTCCAATTGGTTCCCAACCTTCCCTTTAGCTTAACCAAGGCTATTACTGACTCACGTCGGGCCACAGGGGCATACTATTGTTATGTTTGTTTCGGTGTGCTTGGATCACTATCCGGGGCACCTTGTGTTAAGTTAACCGTCCATTTAACGAGACGGTAACGAGTTATGTAACGAGCTTATCATGAGACTGGCAACATTCTCTAGGCTCACCAGTGTGTACACATGTTTGGGTGGGTTCCTAAGAGAACCATTCCCGTTATGTTATGTGTTTGTTGATGCATATCTATTGCGGTGTTATGTTGTGCACATGGAAACGTGCAAAGTGTTTTAAGTGTTGTATGTTAGTGTATGTTATAGTTGTAAAATGTGAAGTGTGTGGATCATGGATATGATTCCCAGTTGGTGATAAAAGGCGTTTAAGGGTAACCCGTTAAGGGTATGTGTCGTCTATTAAGGAAGTAGCTCCATCAGAGGAGGAACACTCTAGGGATGATGAATACCATGAGTGACTTATTAAGTAAGGATTATTATCCGTTTGTTGAGCCCGTTGAGGCGAATGTTATGATGTGTGTTCGTTGTTACATGTATGATTTAAATATAATCAACCAACCGCATGCTAAGATGACAAGTAGTTGTGCGTGGCCCGATAGCATGTGGGCTGCGGGATTACCATACCAGCAAAGGTGCTGAGCCCCTTGGGGGCCACCCTTTCTCTTCTTTTCCTATTTCAGGTACGAAGTGCTGGAAGCCATTCGAGAGTAGGACGGGTAGTCATTGTACATGGTATTCATTTAAGTGTATATATACAGTAGGAGTAGTAAGACCGATACTGTTGTCGGCTCAGTTATAATACTCGGTATAGTTGATAAGGTGTATATTATTGTTGTTGTTAATGGAAAGGAATACTAATGTATAGTTGCTCGGGAATTTAGCCCATCAGACCGGTACATTGTGTATGTATTAGCCTTGTTAGCCACGTGGGTGGCTAACGGCGTGTAACCAACAAGTTAAGTAATGTGATGAGGTTGTTCTTCCGCTGCAGTTTGTTGTAAGTATGTTAATGTTGGATGGGGTGTTACAAAAAGTGGTATCAGAGCGAAGTATCGCTCTGATGACTGAATTACCGAGCTTAGGAAGTAAGTACCGAGTTAGGATTTAAGTACTTTGGGTTAAGGGTTGAGTGATAGCGTGAGCGATACGCTAGATAGGAACTACCAGTGGCTACTGGAAACCTACAATATCCATCCCACCCTCCACAATCCCTGTATATAACTTGGGGAAAGAACGCCAGAGAGATGAAAGTCCTCTCTTACTCGGGAATACCCGATCTGGCTGTTATTATATACCCTTAGGGTACGGAGAACCTATCATACGGTAGATCCCGAAAACTGGGAATCCCGGAGACGGTCTCCATCTGAATAATGTTAACCGCATTTCATAGCAATGAATGAAGGATCTTGTGTATTGGAGAATAGAATTTCCGGCAACCTGGGTCGACATGCTAAGCAGTCGAGAATAACCAACTTGCAACAGGCAAGAAGTGGATTAGTGAAACCCGAGACGAGTGTCTACGGGACCACAATTGTTCAGTGATACACCAACGGTATACCAACCGCTAAAGGAACTACAAGGTAGTACCCAAACAAGAGACAAGTCTCAGTAACCACGACGAATACGTGGAATGGGCTACGAAGGAGATATATATAAGTAAGAGGGGTCTCCCAGAATGGGAAACACCCCAGTTGATAATTACCATATGCATGCAGTGAAGAATTACCTAGAAGAGTTATTATCAAGACAGTAAGATCAGTGAGGGCCAACAAGGCACTGATGACAGTATGGGTAAAAACAATGCCACAACTGGTATGTGTTGTTTAAACCGATAGCCAGTTAGCATGGCGCACTTGCCATAGCAAGTGCTGCTATAACAGGGCTGTTCGGGAAATTTATAACCACTACAAGTACTTAGTAAAGTACCACGAAGTTAAGTGTGAACATTATAACCATGGAAGGGCTTAACAGCCTAATCTCTGTAATTGTAAGTACACCAGTCAGCAAGAAGCTAGACTTGGTTAAGGTAAGAAGATGTTGTGAAACCATGAAAATTTTCTTTCAACCCAGATTTTTACAAACCCTTTTCTTTCAACCAGATTTCTTTCAAACCAACACTTCTTTCCAACCTTCTTTTAAACCAAACCAGTAAAACCAAGGACAGTGGACAAGGATAACAACAATGGATAACTTTCCCTCGATTAAGTTCGGGAAGCAAGGAATGAATATTGTCACGGGACAATATAAGGGAGTTGAACAGAGAATACTTCACCTAGGCGTGTGACGGACACTACAAGTGTACCAACTGTGTTGTGGGACGACCGCACTCCGATAGGAGCATGGGCCTGACAGACCTACTTATGGGTTAGTTGGGTAAGTAGCAATGTATCAGTATGATACCCCATATATGTATACGAGTGGAGTCCGAAACACGGGGAGTAGTCGACTCCGTCTACGGTCAGCAGTGTGAATCAAACAAGAGCTAAAGATTACAAGGAATGCTTGAAGTTAAGGAACCCAGTTAAGTTAAAAAGGACTAAAGGAACTAGTGAGTTTATTTCAAGGAAATGTATAGAGTCAAGAAGTGCGAAGAGCACGGAATGTTATGTAAAGACATCACATATGTCTTAATAAGCCGAGGGATAAAACATGATAGCTGGAATGGTGACCCAGCCTGATGTGGACACATTAATGTGCAACGAACGGGATGAAGCTCCCAAAATGAGTACCTACACTATCAGAAAATGTTGATCTTCACAGAAGAAGATAGTAACCAGATAAGAACGCAAAAAGGCGTGGCTAACTGGATGTACCAATAACTGTGAACCAGATGTAAGGCATAACTTAACAACACCCAGGAGAATTCCTTGAAGGGTGTTCACATCAACAATTGTTGAATGAAATGCATGACAGAAGCACAAGGGTTGAAACTAACACACAGTTTAGACATAAGTTGTCAGGAGACGGACTGACAAACCTAAGGGGCATCCATGAAAGGAAACGTGATGCAACGACTGTAATATTGTACAGAGAAGTACACGTGGGACAGCCTAAAATGAGCTCAGCTCAAGGCAAATAAGGCTTATAAGAAATAAGCAAGATATGTTATAAATTAGACCGATTGCAGAAGTTTATGTTGTATAAGTGGATAGAGTGGTAAACGAACCACTGCATTAAGAGTGGGGATACCTCTCGACATTGTGACACCGCAGGAGCGGTAGTGATGTGAATCAAGTTCAAGAAATATGTTAAGGATTGACCATGTGTTATTGAAAGAGAAATTAGCTAGTAGTATGTGTATAAAGTGAAGCACCGGGCTGAAACGCCGGCTTGTGACTCGAATGATCGATGCTCAAGGAGCATTCAGTGGTCATCCAAATGAGGGATGAACCATAATATGAATAATGTAAATTTATGTGTGGAAGTTAATGTGACAGTAAATACTATGTGAGTTAGTGTTATACAATAAGTGAGAGCACGGTGCGCAGTAAGCGACCGTTGTATAAGTGTGTTGAATGATAATATGGTAGGTCGAACCAGTTACGAGATAAGAGTCTCAGTGAAGGACAGTGTGAATTCCATGGCGAGTCGCATAAGGGATTTACTGTCGAGAGTTTACGCCTCTGCACTCTGTATGACTGAGTGTTTTCGTATTGCACTTGCGCAGTAATGATCGAATGAGATAGCTAGGAATTGGAAACATGTTGATTGTGGACAAATAATGTTATAATGGCCGATGCATAGGAAATGCAAGGCCGCACCAATAAAAAGTACTCGTACAAAACCAAACGTGGAAATATGATTAACAGTATGTGACTACAGTAGCACTAACTACCAAATATCGGTATGGAATATACCCCAAATATTGGAAACAGCTGAGAGAGCACTACACACTAGGTAGTAGCTCAATCTCAACCGACAATAAGTCGGAAGGCAACAAGTCAATCATTGTGAAATACATAGCTGTATACACAGTAAATTATCATGGAAGTGGATGGAAAATTGTGAAACTCACCGAATCCGCTCAGGGTAAAAGATACCGTGCGTCGGTTGAGAAACCATTGTTACCAAGATGAAGGTGACAATTGGGGATGTACAATACAGTAAGAATAACAAAAGGGAGCAATTAAGCTCTACAGTTATTAGAGTTTCGCAGCAGAAACTAGTGAGCCAGTGATTCAAGTGCTGAATGTACATGGTGAACACGAGTGAATGGCTAATTATTAATGCCTAGAAGCCCAACAGGCCAGAATCGAAACCAACTAAGAGTTTAAACAAACTCCAATGAGAATTCTTGGTTTAGGAACTAAACCGCCAATATGGTTAAGATCCTCTAATCAGAATTCGTTGTGTAATAGACCGCGTGGAAGTTAAAACACTTCACGACGGCAGAACATTTAAGCCAATGTTTAGTGACTGATTACGTGGGCGTAATCCCTTTTAAGGGGGGTAGAGCGCAAACCACTTGGTGTATATTACCGTACAAGTGTACGTAGTGTGTATGTGATTTATATTGTGCATAGCACAAAATTATATTATTGTTTGTTTTGATGATTGGTGTGTGTGTTAGTACTAACATACACATTCATTCATGGTTTAATTGTGGTAATTGCGCACAGAAGATGCGAATACCATTGTGATAAGTGTGTGTGTTTGTTAACAGTTGTGTGTGATTGTACAGGTGTGGGGAGTAGATAAACTCCCGGGGGAACAAAAGCCCCGACAGTGTATAAATGTAAAACCAGGTGTTGTATTTTGGATAAAATATAGTGTATATTATATAAGTGATGCATGAAAGGGCATGATACCGACATAGAACCTAGTGAGAATAAGATTCCCTAGGCAACGTGATTAAAGTGAATGGAGGTAACTGATAGACGGAGTTCTATCCTTTGGAGATGTTGTGATCATGACTAGAATGATTCAAAAGATAGAAAATTGGAAATGAGTGACTTACTTGATGCTTGAAAATGAAGTGGGAGGTGGAACTTGATTTGCATGTGATCAAGGGAAGCCGAACACAAATTGGGGTGGAAGGATAGTTCAACACTGATGCTGATCACATCAGGGTTGGATGACTCTTGAAACTCCCTATAGTGGTCACAAATAACCACGCTAATAAATGAAGCAAAGAGCTTAAGTTGGACTTGGAGTTGTGTGTGTTTTCAAAAGGATTTTAAATTGGTATTTATAAAACGTTGATGGATACTTTACATAATTAAAGCCTTCTTACTTAACCTCACAAGGAAATTTTAAACTTATGTGATTATTTTAATCTCCTAAAGGCACGGGGACGGAAGGTGTCCATCGCGACCGTGTTCTGCGGGATCACAGTGTATATCAAGGATATTTTTGATTGCTATACATGCTCTGACATGTTGTGTGGTATGTGTAATGAATGTTGTTATGTTACCCAAGACCAGTGAGTCAAAGGGGTTGTTATGTATGTGTAAGTGTTGTTAAGATACCCGGACCATAGAGTCCGAGGTTATTATGTGGATATGTTATGATTATGTGTGGATGTGAATGTGTTGCCAGGACCATTAAGTCCGAGGTTGTGATGTAAAGTGTGTTTGGTTATGGAAGTTTATTTCCAAGTGATTCCTGTGTTCTAATCTAATGATGTGTGAAAAGTGTGAACTTCGAGGACGAAGTTCTTTTAAGGGGGGTAGATTGAAATACCCCAAACCTTGATATGTGGTTTAAATATAAAATTATGGTATGTAAAGGCTAAAAAGTGCCTTAGTAACATCAGTGAACAATTTAAACCATAATAAATGCAATAAAGCATTAAGACACAGTTTGAGCAAAAACATGCTCTAAGCTATGAGTGAACTTGGTTAGGACCCAAAGAGCCTGCCAAGACTTGATAACATTTAATTATGATTTAATAAGGCTAAATAAGTCCTTAAGAAACTTTGGTGGACAGTCAAACCAAATAAAACATAAGAAAATACCTTAAAGTCAATATGAGCAAAAATGTGCTCTAAGCTTGGGATGAATGTGTATAAGACCTAATGGTCATACCTATACCTTATTTATATGTTAATGAACATATTAAATCCATTACTAAAGAAAACCAAGCTTGAAAACAAGTTAAAACACAAAATGTGCTTTAAGGAGTCTTAAAGCACGTTTTTGAAAAATTGTCTTGTAAATGAGTTTTGAATGGCTAAATGTCCATCATTACTCTTTAATTAACATGTGTACTATATAGTATCACATTTGGGTGGCCATATTAGTGGGAAATCAAAAATTTCACTTCTATGTGCCTTAGTTTGTGAATAGTAACTTTATAAGCTAGTTTGTAACATATAAGTTATAAGTAATTAAATTGGTCAACAAAGACTAGTATACCCTCCTAGGCATAATGGTGGCCGGTTTTTGTAGTAGTGAGTCACCAAGTTGTAAAATAAATCAAATAAGTAAAGTAAAACTTTAAGTAAAGTACTATTTGCTTTATAAGCACAAATATCTCCAAAACTAGAACTTATCTTCATTCTCTTTCTCCCTTCTCAATTCCCACGTTTCCATCCTTCCTTCTTGCTCTCTTTTACGAAATGCTACAGCAACACAATACCACCATGGAAGTCCATCTTTGACTACATGTAAAATCTTGCTCACTTGTTCAAATCAAAAACAAACACCACCATTCTCTTCCTCTCATCAAGCTCTTCATTCCTATCTTCTCAAAATTTGAAGATCACCATTTCGGTGCCATGGAGTTCCACCATTGATGGAGCTTGAGCTTGTCTTTTCACATATTCTTGTTCTCCTTTGCTTCAAGGTAAGGAAACTCAAAGAAAATCCATGTTTCCTCCATGTTTTCATGTTGTCCGAAAATTCACCTCACAATGGTGTATTTATCTTGCTTGTTTTAGCTTCATTTGAATCTTCCAAGGGCTAGGAGGAGTCCTCTCTTGATACTTATTCAAGTTCTCTTCCAATTCCAAGGTAAAACAATTACCTTAATGTGTTAAAACAATATGTGTAACTAGGGTTTACAATGAGGTGAAGCACAATGCTTGAATACTCATTCTATTGTTTGTATAATGTTTTAGTTAAAAAGGGACCAAATGCCCTACCGGTTTTACAAGGAAACAGAAAGAAATTTGTGAGGAAAAGAGTAAACAAGCTATCTCAATGTGGTTTAATGCCTTAGGAAAAATGAGCTTGATTTGCTTATAAAATACCTAAGGAGCCAATGGCAAAGGAGCTAGTAAAGTGTTCTCAAGAGACTAGTAAAGAACATATGTTTTGGTGTATGTATTTGCAGGTCAAAGGCATTATTTATGTGGGAAATTCAGTGTTTAAGGTTATGCAATTTAAGGGCCTAAGAGCCATGCTATTTAAGGGCCTAAGTGCCAAGCAATTTAAGTTATGCACTATATTGTGATGTAGTGCTTAATGTGTGAAGTTGTGTATAAAAGTGTGTTTGATGGATTTTAGGTGTTCTTGAGTGAAATAAGTAAAACCTAAGTGTTTGGATGTGAGTATATACAAGAGAAGCTATGGCCAAATTTGGGAAAATGTGTGAGAAGTTCAAAGTGTTTTAAATGGTTTTGGTGAACTAGGAAGTGTTAAAGGTGAATGAATGTTTACTTGAGAAGAAAACATGTATTAAGGTGATTTAGAGTGATGCAAGGATTTAAGTGTTGTCTTGGAAGTTCTAGGAACTCAATGTGTGTTTAGTGGATGTGTGTAAGTCTTGGAGGAGTTTGTTTAAGGTTAGGTAATGTTGATATTCAAGGAATAAGTGATGTTTGGCAAGATGTAAAAAGGAGATTTAGTTAGCAAGAAAATGATGCTTAAGAGATGATGTTAAGATGAGGAGAAAGTGTTTTGGGATAGTAGTTATAATAGGTGAGAAACACCACTTAGGAACCTAGTACAAATGTTGAAAGTGTTAAGAAATTTTACAAGGAAATAAGTAAAGGCTTAAGGAGTTAGAAAATGAGTTTCATGGATGTTGTATGTGGATATAAGGTACCCAAATGTTGTTAGGAAACATTAAGAGGCCATAGGAGAAGTTTGGTGAAGAATTGGCAAGTTTGGGTAAGATTAGAAGGCGACCGACCCAGGGGCCGACCCAGTTTTTGGGTCGGTCGAGCCTCTGTTAGATGTTAGGAATGTGTTCGGTAATGGTCCGACCCAAAAAGGGTGGGTCGGACATGGGTCGGTCGGTCAAGTTTCAAAGGAAGAAATTGTTCGCACATGGTCCGACCCAGTCGAGTGAGTCGGACGTGGGTCGGACGGGCATGTTTATAAGGAAGTAAAAGGGCTCTGTAATGGACCGACCCAGCTGTGGGTCGGACGTGGGTCGGTCGGACAAAAACATGGTTTAAGGTTAAGAAATGATATGTGATGATGGGGATTGGTAGGTAATGATGTTATAAGGATGTTAAGGACATGTTAGGGGAGTTTTAATGACACCTAAGTGGGTTAAAAGTTGTATTAAAATGTGAGAGTAAAACAAGTTAAAAATGTAAAGTTATGTAACTAAGTTAACGGGGAAAAATTAAGCATTGACATTAAATGATCAAGCAAACCCCGATGTTAATGAAAACACGTGTGATGTTAACAGTTGTTCGAGAATTGCTCGAGGAACATATATGGACAGGATAAGTGGACTCCGGTGACAGGTATGGTTTTCTTGCAACCTGTGTCCTACCGGATTACACCGGCTTGTATGCCAATGTGTTTTTCTGTATGTTTGCCACGTTATGATATAAATCATGAAACGAGTTTACAGTCGTTATTGTTATTGTATGTTTACGTGCCGATACCGGTAACCTCTAATGCGCTTGAAGGGCTAGTTAACCACTATTAGGTAAACGTAAGAGAACGGTATCCGGTAACAACGTTTCCGACTTAAGGAACGTTCTAACCACGGCTATGCGTGAGTTGGTTATGTGATGTTTGTGCGTGATGTTTGTATGTGAATGTATGACTCTCTCTTCCCTTGTGTATGTCTAACAAGACTTAACCCAATGTTGTGTTTGTTTAATAAAGTTCAAAGTTGAACTTCTAATAAGTGCTAACGGGGGAGTGAGGAGTCCGGTCTGTTCCGGCCACGCGTGTGAGTATGGGGGTCGTTGTCATAGCAGGTTCGATCCTCTCTGTATGTATTGGTTGTTTTCCAATTTGGTTCCCAACCTTCCCTTTAGCTTAACCAAGGCTATTACTGACTCACGTCGGGCCACAGGGGCATACTATTGTTATGTTTGTTTCGGTGTGCTTGGATCACTATATCCGGGGCACCTTGTGTTAAGTTAACCGTCCATTTAACGAGACGGTAACGAGTTATGTAACGAGCTTATCATGAGACTGGCAACATTCTCTAGGCTCACCAGTGTGTAAACAATGTTTGGGTGGGTTCCTAAGAGAACCATTCCCGTTATGTTATGTGTTTTGTTGTGATGCAATATCTATTGCGGTGTTATGTTGTGCACATGGAAACGTGCAAAGTGTTGTTAAGTGTTGTTATGTAGTGTATGTTATATGTTGTAAAATGTGAAGTGTGTGGATCATGGATATGATTCCCAGTTGGTGATAAAAGGCGTTTAAGGGTAACCCGAATTAAGGGTATGTGTCGTCTATTAAGGAAGTAGCTCCATCAGAGGAGGAACACTCTAGGGATGATGAATACCATGAGTGACTTATTAAGTAAGGATATATTATCCGTTTGTTGAGCCCGTTGAGGCGAATGTTATGTGATGTGTGTTCGTTGTTACATGTATGATTTAAATATAATCAACCGCATGCTAAGACGACAAGTAGTTGTGCGTGGCCCGATAGCATGTGGGCTGCGGGATTACCATACCAGCAAAGGTGCTGAGCCCCTTGGGGGCCACCCTTTCTCTTCTTTTCCTATTTCAGGTACGAAGTGCTGGAAGCCGTTCGAGAGTAGGACGGGTAGTCATTGTACATGGGTATTCATTTAAGTGTATATATACAGTAGGAGTAGTAAGACCGATACTGTTGTCGGCATCAGTTATAATACTCGGTATAGTTGATAAGGTGTATATTATTGTTGTTGTTAATGGAAAGGAATACTAATGTATAGTTGCTCGGGAATTTAGCCCATCAGACCGGTACATTGTGTATGTATTAGCCTTGTTAGCCACGTGGGTGGCTAACGGCGTGTAACACCAACAAGTTAAGTAATGTGATGAGGTTGTTCTTCCCTGCGCTGCATGTGTTGTTGTAAGTATGTTAATGTTGGATGGGGTGTTACAGTTTTCCCGGCCTTTACTTACTTAGCCATTATATTTCAACTTAATTCATACAAGTTCTTACTTCACATTTTCTCTTAATCTTGTTTAAGCCCTTAATGACCCTCACTTGTCATTAATCAAGTACTACTTAACTTATAATATCGTTACCAATCAATTCCTTAGCTTAAAACCCACTTAATGAACTTATTTTAAAGTTTTTGGGTTGGTTCAGGACCTTGTCCGGGTCCTAAGTCCCGGACCCAACCTTAGGCAATCTCTCGGCATGTTTTTACATATGGTCCAGGACCTTAGCAGGGACCTAAGTCCTGGACCAACAGTAGGTTCAACTCTCCGCTAACAAAAATGGGGTGGTCCGGGTCTTTAGCCCGGGGCTAAGTCCCGGACCAGAAAGAAAGAAAACTCTCGCTAGCAAAATACAGGGTGGTCCGGGACATGGGCATGGACTTAAGTCCCGGACCTGTCAAGATGTGTACTCTCGGGGGTAATTTTAGGGGTGGTCCGGGACTTCGTCCTGGACCTAAGTCCCGGACCCTGTTGCATTTTTGGCAGATTTGGCATTTCCAAATCTGTTCCAACTCCATTCTTTTACCATTTGATTTTCCAATCTTTCCCACTTATAATCTACATGTTTTAGCATCTAATTACCCATATAAACCACCTTAAACCAATAACCAAGTTCACTTTTTAACTCTTGATTAATCCACTCAAATTCCTTACTTAATTTCAAACAAGCAAATGCTAGTTTTCAATTTCTGTTACAGTTTTAAATGCCCCCTTTACTACCATTCCAACTATCCTCATTAATGCACTCAAGCCCACACCATCCTAGGTAAATTTTGACAGAACTTGCCTACTTTCCTAAGCATTCTCCACACATTAAAAGCTCACAATATCAGTTTTCCCACCCCTGTTTATATAAGCATTCATATCATTACAGCAGCACATTAAATTCCCACCTAGTTCACACATATGTAACAGTTTACTCTCAAGACTTCTTTCCACACTTAAACAACATTTAAACAGCTCCATCCACAATCAAATTGTAGTATCTTTACTACACTAAAACAATATCATTCACACCACTTACAAAATCTGTTTTACAAGGAAATAAACCAACTCAAGGTGAATTCATTACCTTGTTAGTTTCGGTTTTCCTTTTTCCTTCTCTTCCTCCACTTCTTGTTCACTCTTTCTCTTCTTATTCCCACACCAACAAAGGGTCTAGATTGCTATCTACAATCGTATCCCCATACACACATATCAAGCTATTTAATTCAAACTCCCCTCACAAAAACTAGTATTTCAAGAGCTAGTTTTTTAGGGTTTAACTTAGAGATTACCTTCAAGTGTCCAAAGTGGTCGGGCCATAAGGCCTTTCCAAGGATACCTTCTTCAAGTCCTTAGGATTAGTGATCCTATAATTGCTTCCATCTTCATGGTGGTACTTTAGTAAGTACTTGTTAATCGTTAAACGTCTTCCAATTTGCCTTGTAGTTGTTGCACTTGCCTTGGCAAGTGCGCGAGTAGGTCGTTTTCAGGTTAACGCATACCGGTTACAGAATTGTTTCCATCCGTATTTGGTGGTTTTATTGGATCTTCCATCCATTTTTGATCTTAGTGATCAATTCCCTGAGTGGCTTCTCAGTGTTCTTGACATGATTGTCGTTAATTCAGGTATTGTTGCCCTTTTGGCGTTGTAGGTTTGGAGTTATCTAGCCTCGACTAATTCCTTAGTCAGTTTGTATACCGTTGATGGTATTATCCGGCGTTTGTAGTCCACGGACACTTGTCTCGGGTTTTGTTACTCCACTTTTCCGCTTCATTACGTAGTTGTACTTCCCTTCTTGTCGGTTGTGCATGGTTCTCACGACTGCGAAGCACGTCGCCCCATGGTGCTGTAAATTCATATCCTATTTTTAGGATCCTCAATCTTCTGCCGGTAAGTGCGGTTATTGTCGTTCCAACTGGAACCGTCTCCGGGATTTCCAGTTCTTGGAATCTACCTTATGTCTGGTTCTTTCTTTTGCAAATCATCTTACAACTGGCAGATCGGGGTTTACCCGAGTGTGAGAGGTCTTTCCATCTCTCTAGCGTTCTCTCGCCAACTTTATAATGGGGGATGTGAAGGGCGGGATTGGTTATGTAGGTATCCAGTTCACACTAGAAGTTCCTAACTAGCGTACCTCATACGCTAACACTCAACCCTTAGCCCTAAATCTCTAATTCCTAACTCGGTATTCTCCTAAACTCGGTATTTCAACCATTAGAGCGATACTTCGCTCTAATACCACTTTTTGTAACACCCATACCGCTAATCCAATCATTATCTCCTAACCCGTCTCAATTACCAATAATAATGCAGTGGAGATTCTTACTCCAACGGTGGGTGATACAATGTCGTTAGTCACCCGCGTGACTCACAAGGCCAAATCCAAACCAAACAAACAATACAAACACAATATTCAAATACCATATCGGTCTGATGACTTGAATATACGGAGTATTCTAATCCAAACAATATTCCTATTCCTTAATCAAATCACAATGCAAATGCAACCTCAATTTAATCCTTATACAAACACAACTCCAATTCAATTCTATACCGAGTATCTACATCCCAAGTCTGCCGATTACAAATCGGACTCACAATACAATAGTTCAATATATACAATATTCCTAACCAACTACCCATGCTTATACAGCACCCAGTCTTACACTCTCGGATGGTGATCGGCTTCGATGTACCTAGAAAATAAAAATGGTGCCCCTAAGGGCAGCAAATTGCTGCATATGAAATTCGCATACCCCGCGTGCTAACTGGGGGTACGTCGACTATTTTGGTCGAGAACATGCGATTCCATTTTAATTCAATCAACATGCTAGACAAATACATATATATGTACATTAACACAAATACTCACATTTCAAACCAAGGAATACAATCACACAAAACAATACGTTTGTTAGTTAGATTACTTAATCTAGGCCTTGAGGGTTTTACCCCACTATGCCTTACTCAAATTCCTCATTGTCTACCCACATCTTGGGTTACTCTTACTCAAATTATCTTACTCTCAATCTCAACTCAACTTCTCAAGTTCTCAATCTCAACTCAATTCTCTACTCAAACTCTATTTCTCAAGTCTCTCAAGTTTCAACTCAATACTCAAATTCTCAATTCTCGATACCCAAATCAAATACTCAATTCCAATACTCAATTCAAATACTCAATTCCAATACTCAAATCAAATACTCAAGTCCAATACTCAAATCAAATACTCATTTCCAATACTCAAAGGTATATTTTAAGTCATTACCCATGACCTCCGAGTAGAGTCATACACAAGACTCACCACCGGGTTACAAATACAAACGGAGCTATACACCTAGCTCCTCAAATACTCAAATGTCCGTTTCTCTACCGGACTACTCAAATTCCCAACACTCCTCTCTTGGAGTTATCTTACAATCTCATGGATTTGCCTAGAAGTATCTCTCTCGATATCCTCCATTAGCTTAGAGAATTCTCAATGTCTATTATTCTCAGATTTAAGGTTCTACCCAACTTATCGAATAATCTCATGTTCGGGACATTGTTCATTTTAGTCGGATCCTCTCATTGTGGGTCGACTAGTGTTCTAAGGGGTTTGGTGATCCCTTACTATTCTTTACTTCTCTCAAGGTTCATGTCTTGAGCAATCATCCATCCTCTAATTAGAGGTTACTTATATACTTTCATTATTAATTGTTTTGTGGATTAAATCAATTCGGTTCTCTAACCGTTATCGGGAGTTTACTAATCCCGTACGCTCTCTCACATTCTAGTGAGTTCATAGGTTTGTGTTAGCGTTTCTTGGTTCGATAGTTTTAGTGAGTTACTGAAATACCCCAAACTTAGATATGGTGTTTAAGTGATTAATTAAGGTATAAGAAGGCTAAAGAATGCCTTAGGAATATTTAGAAACCATTTTAAACAAAGGAAGTATAAGGAAACACCAAAAGAGCAGTTTTAACAAAAACGTGCTTTAAGCTTGGAGAGACTTGGGAGAGTACCCAAATATTGTTCTAAGACCTTAGTAATATCCTAATGGTCATTTTAAAACAATTACCAAAGAAAACCAAGCTTGAAAATAAGTTTAAACACAAAATGTGCTTTAAGGAGTCTTAAAGCACGTTTTTGAAAAATTGTCTTGTAAATGAGTTTTGAATGGCTAAATGTCCATCATTACTCTTAAATATATATGTGTACTATATAGTATCACATTTGGGAGGCTATATTAGTGGGAAATCAAAAATTTCACAACAATGTGCCTTGTTGTATGAATAGTGATTTAATTAAGCTAGTTTGTAACATAAGTAATATAAGTGAGTTAATTGACAAACAAGGACTAAAGTAACCTTGATTACTTAAGGGTGGCCGGTTTTTATAAGGAGGGGAGATGAGTCACAACACAAGATTGAAATATTGATAAATAAGGGAGGGGATGTACTAGTCACTATTTGCTTTTAGGAACAAATATCTCACATTAGTCTTCTCTCTCTCCTAACTTCTTCATTCTCCCTTGGTTCCCACGATTTCTTACTCTCTCTCCCTTCTCCATCAACGTGAGCTTCTTCCCCATGCTAGCTCCATCTCCTCTTGCACACCACTTACTCATTTTAGCTCCAAATCCAAAACAAAGCATAGATTCTTCTTAGTTAGCTCAAGCTCCATCTTTCTATCTTTTCAAAAATCCAAGAGCTTCACTTTGGTGCCAAGCCAAACCACCATTAAGAGGAGGAAACTCAAGCTTGGAGACTCCATTGGCATCTCCATTCTCTTAAGGTAAAGAAGTGCAAGAAAATCTAGGTTTCCATCACCTTTCTTCTTGACCGAAAATATATATACTCATGAGGCTTCATTTTGATGCCTTGTCATAGCTTGTTTCTACTCTTCAAAGGAGAGAGGAGGTCCTTCTAGCTTCAAACCCAAGCTTGCCTTGAGGAACTAAGGTAAAACAATCAATCTAAAACCTTAAAACACATTTTTGACCTAGGTTTTATTCCTTGAGGTTAATAAGTTGTTGAGTGCTCATTAGAACCATTGGACATTGTTTAGAGTATTGGCAAGGAGATTTATATTGGTGACCGAAATTGAAGAGGGAAAAACTAAGGAGGAAAGTTTGTGAAGCTTGAGAAAGAACAAGGTAAATTACTTACCTTAAGGTGTTTGTTGTCTAAGGGAATGGGATTTAGATATATGATAAGTTTAGTGTAGAGTTTACCTTGGGGAGGAGTTGTAAACCTAAGAGAAAGAATACTATTACATTGAGAACTAGTGACTAAAGAGCAAATGAGAAAAAGACTTAGTTAAACAATGCGGTGATGAATTACAAGAAGCATTTTATTTCAATGGGAGCCTTGTTGTGTGTATTCGCAGGTTGAAGGCAAATATATGTGGAAATTCAGTGATTAAGATTATTGTCATTTAAGGGCCTAAGTGCCAAGCACTATAAGTTTAAGCACTATATTGTGATGTGGTGTAGTTTTGGTGTAGATTGTGTGTTAAGATAAGGTATTGAGAATTTGAGAGATCTTGGTTGTTTGGTGGTGAAAAACAAGTGTTAGGGTGAAACAATATACTAGAGAAACTATGGCAAAATTTGATGAAGAACCTAAGAGTTTAAGATGTTCTAAGGAAATCTCATGACTAAAGGAGTACTAGGAAGTTCTAGTGGTTGTCTTAATGAAAAAGGGTGAGCTTAAGGTGTTTTAATGAGTCACAATGATTTAGGCGTCACCAAGGAGGGTTAGGAATCAAAAGAATGTATTTGAAGTATTTAGGACTAGGCAAGAGTTGGTAGACAACTAGGAAGGAAATGATGTGTTGATGGAGGGAACAATAACTTGTGAAGAAGTCTTAGGTAAATGCATAAAAGAGTTTAGATGGTGAAAGATGCTTGGGAGATGATGTTATAGTGATGAGGAAGCATTGGCATAGAGGTTACATTAGGTGTGAACCACCACCTAGAAACCTAGTGAAAAACATTATAAGAAGTTGGCATTATTACAATGAAAATGCATAATGATCAAGGTGGATATTGGTGAGTGATTTAATGGTTTTAGAGGAATGTTTAAAGTGTATTTGAGGGACCTAAATGAGGTTGGAACATAATAGTATACATGGGAAGAGTTTGGAGTTGAAAGAACATATTAATAGAAAAATCTGTAGTGGACCGACCCAGGGTCCGACCCAGTTCTGGGTCGGTCGGACCTTGTTAACCCAGCAGAAATGTTTCGGTAATAGACCGACCCATAAGGATGGGTCGGTCGGTGGGTCGGTCGGGCAAGATTTAACGAAGGAAAATGTTTCGGCAGAGGACCGACCCAGAGGGTTTGGGTCGGTCGGTTTAGCTTTGGGTCGGTCGGAGAATTTTCAAAAGACGGAAGTTTCGGCAATGGACCGACCCATAAAGAATGGGTCGGTCGTGGGTCGGTCTAAGGTTGTTGTCTGAGCCAGATAGTTACTGGAACGGACCGACCCATGGGTTGGGTCGGTCGGTGGGTCGGTCGACCCTTAACACAAAAAAAAAAAGAAATTTTAAATTCTAAGAATGGTAATGGGTAATGAGGTATACCCTTGGTAGGGTGGTAATGATTAGGACCCTAAGAGCTTAAGGAATTAAGTTAAGATTAAGTATAAGTTTTAATGTTTAAAAAATTAAGTGGTAAGCTAAGAGGCAAAGACTTGAGAGGTTATTGAATGGGAATCTTTAGAGACTAAGTGAGTTAAGAAAGGTGCAAATAACTAATGACCTAAAAATAAATGAATGTTTTAGGTTTGTGAATTGGGACCCCGAAGAAGGTTAAACAAACAACGATCGACGGTGAACTGTACAATCCTTTTCGTGACCTGCTTGCTAACGAGGTGTCCCTCGGCTTGTGTGCTATCTGTTTACTTGCTATGACTAAAACAAGATAAAGCATGCAACCGGTTATATTGCTCTCGTTGCGATTGTGTTACATTTACACTAACCCGCGAGGCTTGAGATTGTTACTAACCAAGGTTAGTACTTACTGAGTTAAGGTTGAGAACTAAGTATCGTTGATTGTTGGTTTTACCCGTCAAGGTTTAACTAACACTTGGTAATTAAGGCTTTCACTAACCATAACTTGGGGTGGGAGTGAGGAATCCGGAATGGTACCGGCACATGTGTATTGGGGGAGGTCGGTATCTGAATCAGATCCGACTTCCAAATAAGACTGGTCATTAGACTCGTCGCCTAGGGTCAACAAATCGACCCGACCACCCGGGCTACTGTTCGAGGTGGGAGGCACAATAAGAAAGGCGTGGAGGGATCAAGCCTACATCCCTAATAAGTTAAGGAAGGTAGCTTATCGTCGGATAGTGCACTGCTACCGGCTAGGGTTAACCAAGCCCTACAAAGATAAGCAACCAATTAAGGGCTAACCAATCTGATAGTGGAGAGGTTGGCAAGCATAAGTTTGAGATTAAGATTAAGGTAAGTTAAGGAACTGAGATTAAGGAACTGAGGACTGAGGCAGGGGGTTATTAACCCACTTGTTAAGGGAACGCTTGAGTCGTTCATTGGTTATGAATTTATATGTTCATCTGGTGGTTATTGTTATTGCACTTCATATTATGTTTGCGTATGTAATCAATTTCCATGCTATCGACAATTAGTCGTCGTAGCCCCGTTAGCTTGGGGGCCATGAGAGGGTGTACCAGCATTCGTGCTGACCCCCTCGGGGGCTATTTTTACACTTGCAGGTAAGAGGCCCATGAGGACGCACTACGAGAGTAGGAGCGGTTAGACTTAGGTGGGGGGGCTTTTATTTTGAGTTCGGGTTGCGCCTGTGCACCCGACTGTTCATATTAAAATGTTGCAAGTTTGAGATTATGATTGAGACACTAGTACTCGGATGGTCGTGGGATTGTGTATGTTAACGTTTTGAGCTGGATAAATATTTTGGTTAAGTATTGTATATATTAAGCCGGTATATTCTAACGATCAGACCGTGGCAAGGTCCAAGTGTTGTATATTTCCGCTGCGACGTTATCGATTGAGTGTTCAGATTGCGATAACCACGATAGGCTTTGGATGGGGTGTTACAAAAAGTGGTATCAGAGCGTAGTTACGCTCTGATCAAGAAATACCGGATATAAGTGACCACCGAGTTAGGATATAAGCTGAGGAATAAGTATTGGGTTAAGGGTGTGAGAAGTTAGAGTGAGTAGAGTTAGATGACCACTAATAAGTGTGGATTGTCTTTACCGTCTACGGACGTAATAAATTTACTAACCAAACAGTGGTGAATGTGAAACTAATGTAAGTTATGCTTGTCCAGATGGCAGGACGCCCTAGAGGAGGCCGAGGTCGCGGCCGGGGTGAGGATATTCCAGGGATACCTGGAGGGCAGACGATCGCAGAGATCGTAGCTGCCGCTTTAGGGCATATGGGCTACCAGCCTGGTGTGGGTGCACCACCTCCACCGCCACAGCCTAGGGAACCCAACTGGGTGAAGAGTCTGTCAGATCTTCGACCCGCACAATTCAAGGGGGAGACCGATCCCGCCAAGCTTGAGGCGTACATCTCCGAGCTGGAGACCGCCTTCGAGACCCTTGATGTCCCCGCTGGGATCAAGGTGCGTCTGGCTGCCTTCTACCTGAAAGGGGCGGCAGGCGATTGGTGGAAGCTGGTGAGGGCCGAGCACGTGGCCAATCCAGACTTCGGCTGGGACCAGTACACGGCGTTGCTTCGGGCAAAGTACTATCCCGCCCATGTCCAGACGAAGAAGCGCTTGCAGTTGGATGCGCTTAAGCAGTCGGACAAGATGACGGTGGACGAGTATTACTCAGAGTTCACCGCCTTGCTCCGTCTTCTACCAGGTCTAGGGTATTCGGACCAGATCTTGGTAGACCGCTTCTATGGCGGGCTTAGCCATCGACTCCGCTACGGCATGGGGCCGACGAGTTACACTACCTTGCAGGTAATAAGAATGATTGAAATTTGAGTAAGTGGTGAATAAGATTTAAATTATGAGAAATAAGTGAGACTAATACTATGGAAAAGCAGGAGTGCTATCATGCCGCTGCTAAGGTTGAGATTACCGTCCAGCTGAGGGACGAGGAGAATGCAAAGCGGAAGAGTGCTGGAAAGAGCTCAGAGAGTCAAGGGCAAGGAGGGTACAAGAAACAGAAGTACCAGCCTCAGGCCCAGAAGAATCAGAACCCGAAAGGGAAGGAGGGAAAGGAGAAGGCTCCGGAAGAGCCATTAAAGCTGACATATGCTTATGCAGCTACACCCCTGCGCTCTAAGGCGCCGAAGGGTAAGGAATTGGTAATACATAAGTTAAGAAACAACTAGTGACCGTTTGAGATGTGAATATTGACATTGTAAATGATCAGGATCTGAGACTGAGAAAGGAGCCGGTGGTGGCTACCATCGACGCTACATTTGTAGATGGTGTCACAAGGACCACCCCGGGCTCGACTGTAAGGGGAACAAAGTAGAGTGCAACTTCTGCGGAGTACTTGGACACCGAGCATATGAGTGCTACGGGAATCCAGAGAGTAAGAATTTCAGACCCAGTTTCAAAGTTAAGGCCAAGGCTGATCAGGGATCTGGATCAGACGGTCAGAGGAGGGGGCAACCAGCTGCAGACAAGAACCCAAGGGTGACCCAGAAGACGGGGCCCACTCTACACATGGTGGATCGGGACGATGAGCCTGAGCCCTCGTCGAGGCCAGGTACCACTGTAACTATCTAGTAGTAAAACTACCTGCTTACCGCATTATCATGCATGTTTGGTGAAATATATGAGTTTAGTGAAAATAAGATGAGACTAGAACCTAAGTAAGATATAACCTACTACCTTTAGGAAGATTCAACATCTGCTACCCCATACCATCTACACCTAACCCGGAGCACACCGACATCGAAACCACACACTTTCCAACCGAACAATGTCAGGTTATCCGCCCAGGTATGATTTTGTTAAGGGGATACCTGACACCCGACGCACAAATAGCCATCATCAGGAGATGCAATCAACTAGGAATGGGACCGGGAGGTTTTTACACACCGGAGTACCCAGGGGGAGCAAGGATGAAATTAAAAATGATGAGCTTGGGCAAGGATTGGAATCCGTATGCCAAGAATTACCAAACCACAAGGGAGCAAGATGGAGTCTCACCACCGGGGATACCCGAAGAGTTCCATCCAGTTATTACACAAGTCGTGGAAATCGCTCAGCAGTTGGAAGCTGAACCGATTCCAGACATACAAGCAGACATTTGCATAATAAACTTCTACGAGAAAGATGGACGACTCGGATTACACCAGGATAAGGACGAGACAGCGGAGTCTCTCGAAAGAGGGATACCCGTAGTGTCTTGGTCCATTGGGGATGATGCAGAATTTTTATACGGCTGATAAGTGCGAAATATATAGACTTTTAAGGGTTTAATTACCTTATAATTTGCAGTGTTTTAAGTAATATTTCTCACTTATCTGACGATTTTCCTAGGTTTATGTTTTGATATGAATTGATATATTTTATGTGTTAAATGTAGGAAAAAGTGTTGGAATCAAGTAGTTTACTTCACAAGCTTTCCAACGCAACAAACGGCGAGTCAAACGGACTTATAACGAATAATCTGGAGCCGATTCAAGAATGGACTACAATCGTGTATATATATATATATATAACTGGCGGACAGGAGAGGCGCAGACACAACAGAGGCGTCCGCCTCTTATCTCGCGGTCAAGTTAGGGGCGTCCGCCTCATAAGTCGCGGACAAGAGAGAAACAACCGCCTGGTTTGGTCGCGGACGCGGATGAGAGGTCCGCCTCATAAGTCGCGGACAAGACATAGGCGACCGCCTGGTTTGGTCGCGGACACAACAGAGACTACCGCCTCTTAACAGGCGGACAGCACACAGATGACTGCGAGGCGGACGGGACCAAATGCGCGGACGAGGTAGAGACGACCGCGAGGCGGACAAGAGCATTTCAGCGCACGGAACAGAATTTCGAACAGAGTTTTCTTCTTCTTCTTCAGGCGCCGCAGTCGAACTACTTCATTAATTGCGATCGCCCACCTTAATTTGCGCGAGCGTGATGCCGGCTCTTCAATCAATGGCTGCTGCAGATCATCAAATAAATCTGTCTGAAATCAATTTCACTGCCCGATGAAATCTCAATCTTCACGGATCTGTACCAACTCCTCCGACTATCTTGATTCACCCTGTCACTTCTCCTTTGTCTGTTTCCCATGTCCTCCGCCTATATAAACCCACACTACTGGAAGCTAAAATAGACACACGATCCATCCACATTCCATCCATCCAGTCATCCATTCATTTATCAGTCCACAAATTAATCCATTCACCCACGCAGTCTCCCACAATCGCACTCCATTCACTTCATCAAAATTCATCATCCATCCACTCCATTAAATTCCCACGTAAACACACATATCCCACTTTTATTTTATTTTCACTATTACGCACCAGCTCTACAGAAATAAATTAGCAGTCAGGGGCAGCGCAAGACGAAGTTGAAGCGAGGAACCGGAGTGAACTTCTAAACTGGAGTTATCTCTTACCCTTACTTTAATTTATTTAATGCATTCCCTTTCTGTTATTGTTGTTTCTGTAACGATGAGCGAGTAAGTATTTTAGCTTCCCGGGTTGGGAAGCGAACCTATTTCCTAAATTCTGTTATGTATTTCTTTAAATAAATTTAGTTAACTGCAACAGTTCAATTCCTGTCCTTCAAGTGTTTTAATTATTTGGCCGGTAGTTAAAACAACCCTTGTAGTTATTTTATTAAAATGCGAGAGCTGAGATAAATAACTAGACAGAGGAAGTTGAACCTAATTAACAGCTAGAAGCCTGATCCGGCCTATAGGTTAATTAGACTCCAATAGAAACTGCTCTTTATGCGATTAATTGTGTCCGGTCTAGAGCATTAGCCTGCTGCTAGGTCTAACAATTGGTTAGGATTCATTATACTTAGTCGTTAATGAATTAATTAAAGTTTCTGAGTTATCGCAGTAAAATTAAAGGAAGAATTTACTAACAGGTATAAAAGGAATAGGTAAGCAAACAACCCGGGGTGCGCTTTTTTATTTATCACATTCACCACTCTTTAAATCCCTCTGTGTTTATTTAAGTTATCTTAATTGTCCTTGTAGTTTAGTTTCTTTTTAATTAATTAATCAAAACCGAAAAAGTGATTTCCTGTTTTCTTTAGTTTAAATTAATTTCCAGTTAATCAAATATTTGTCAATTAATTATACGAGGTCCCTGAGATCGACAACCCCATTTAATCACTATACCCGCAAAACGATAGGTACACTGCCTATGTGGTAGAAGTAGTCACATATTCTCCATCAAGTTTTTGGCGCCGTTGCCGGGGACCTCCGGCACGGTTAATTGACAACTATTATTTAATTGGGATAAGTTAAATTTTCCATTCTTTTATTTTTATTTTTTGTTTAATATTTTCTCTTTATTTTGCCACGTATATAGTTAATCTAGTTTTTCCATATTCATACCAACTCGTCTCTTATGCGTCGGACCCGATCTGCAGGAGAACCTATAGCTGAATTTCAGCCAGAGATCGAAAGAGTTCTCCACAGCAGGCGACAACTACAGTTTGCCATGACGACCAGACAAACTCTGGGGGAGTACCAGCAACCATCAGTAGAGGGACGATCTTCTGCTATCGTCCTCCCTCAAGTGACGCAAACTGAGCTCGATGCCTGGCAATTCAAGACGAGCTTCATCACCACGTTGTATCACCAGGGACAATTCAGCGGACTTGACTCAGATGATGCCCCACACCACATCTCTGCATTCCTGGACTTCTGCAATACATTCAACAAGACGGGGAACCTGAACGAGCGCATTCGTCTACAGCTGTTCCCCTATTCTCTGAAAGACGGAGCGTCCAGGTGGCTAAGGAGTCTGCAACCGGGTAGCATCCACACTTGGGCTGACTTGGCAAACAAGTTCCTGGCGAAGTACTATCCACCGTCAAAGACAAGGGAGAAGATCGCTGAAATCACAAACTTTTGTCAAGAACCAGGTGAGTCCCTGTATGATTCTTGGGATAGATTTAAGGAGCTGCAGATTCAATGCCCACACCATGGTATGAGTAGCGAAGAACTAGTACTGTCATTCTTTAAGGGATTAAATGATTCAAACAAAATGGTACTAAGTTCCTCATCTGGAGGAAACTTTATGGCAAGAACTGGGGATGAAGCGATGGAGCTTTTGGACACCATGACCGCTAGTACCAGACAGTGGTGCAAGAACAAGGGGAGAGGTGAGACAAAAGCAGGTATGTATAATATTCCCCCACAGGATCATTTATCCGCTCAACTAACAGCTCTTACTAAAGTTGTGGAAAAGTTAGCTGTAAACCAGACGCAACAGCAAACCGCGAAGGCAGCTACTTCTTCGCCTTTCCTGAATCCTTGCTGTGAGAATTGTGGAGGAGCCCACGAAACGTTCAACTGTGAAGGTCCTAGCTTTGCAGGTAACCCCGAAGAGCTAAAATCGATCAACAACAGACCAGGTAACCCCTATCCTAACAATTTCAATCAGAATAATTGGAGGAACAATCAACAACCTCCATGGAGGGGTAATGATCAGTCTTTAGGTAATTTTGGGTTCAATCAAAATAGACCACCTTACTTTAGACAGCAGGAGCAATCCCAAAATTCTCAAGGAGGCAGTGGTAAAATTGAGAATATGCTGGCAGAAATCCTCAAACAAGGCCAAACTACAAACTCCAGGATTGCCGAAATAGAAGCTAAACTTTCTGAACAAGCCGCTAAAAACGCTGATCAAGCTTCTATCAACCTGAGCCTAGAGAGGCAAATGAGTCAAATTTCACAACAGCTGGCACAGCGACCGACGGGGTCACTTCCCAGTCAGCCTGACCCTAACCCAAGGGAGCATGCAAAAGCAGTAACTCTGAGAAGCGGCAAGGAACTAGTTTCTGATGTTCCAGAAGTTGAAGAAGATTTTAATAAGCCAGCTGAATCTCAACCTGAAGTGGAGGAAACAACAAATCCCAAGGAGAAGGAGTCTCCTGAATCTCTCACTATTAAACCTTCTCAACTCTCTTATAATCCTCCTATTCCATTCCCTAACAGACTAAAGAAAAAGAACATGGACGAGCAATATGGGAAATTTCTTAATATCTTTAAGAAATTAACTATTAATATCCCTTTTTCTGATGCTTTGTCTCAAATGCCTATGTATGCTAAATTTATGAAGGATATTTTGTCTAACAGGCGTTCTTTGCTAGAGTCTGACACAGTCAAGTTGACAGAAAGAGTATCTGCAGTTCTCCTGAAGAAACTGCCACCCAAGTTAGGAGATCCGGGTCTTCCCATCATTCCATGCGCTATCGAGAAGGTTGATTGGTAACGGTTTATGTGATTTAGGAGCAAGTATTAATTTGATGCCTTTATCTATTTTCAAGAAATTAGGTGTAGGTCAATGTGCTCCCACATCTGTTCAGTTACAACTAGCAGACCGTTCCATAATATCCTAAAGGAAAAGTTGAGGACCTGGTAGTTTCTATTGATAAATTTATCTTCCCTGCTGATTTTATCATCATTGATATGGAGGAAGATACAGATGTACCACTAATTTTGGGCAGACCGTTTATGAGAACTGCCCGCACTCTCATTGATGTGGAAGGAGGGAAGATTATTCTAAGATTTCATGATGAGCAGGTTGTTTTCGACATGACACGCAACATGAAGCGTCCTGCCACTGTTCAATCCTGCTTTGCTATAGATATTATTGACTCTTTAGTGCAGGAAACTATTTTAAGCAAGAAGAAGAGGAAGTCCTGGAAAGATGTCTTATGGCATCTTGTGAAGCTGATGATGAGGATCCAGATATGGCCCTCATGGCTGAGGAGTTAAACAAAAGGCGGCCACACTTCCACAAGTACCAGCAGCAATTTGAGAAAGTTGAGCGAAGTGCTGACCGGCCAAGACCATCTATTGAAAAACCTCCTACAGTGGAGATGAAACCTCTTCCCTCTCATTTGAAATATTCTTTTCTTAATGAACCATCGGAATTACCTGTTATAATCTCTTCTGACTTGACAGGAACTCAAGAGAAGCAACTACTGGAGGTTGCGCAATCATACATCAGCTATTGGTTGGTCGATAGCAGATATTAAAGGAATCAGCCCTCAGTTGTGTTCTCACCGAATCTATATGGAAGATAACTACCGACCATTGGCTCAGCCTCAGCGACGTCTTAACCCAGTCCTAAAAGAGGTAGTTAAAGAAAGAGGTAATCAAACTACTCGATGCAGGCATTATTTACCCTATTTCAGACAGTAAATGGGTAAGTCCAGTTCAGGTAGTACCAAAGAAAGGAGGAATCACTGTGGTTCCTAATGAAAAGGGTGAGCTGATTACCCAGCGTCCCACTACAGGTTGGCGGGTTTGTATTGATTATAGAAAGTTAAATGATGCCACTCGTAAGGACCATTTTCCATTACCTTTCATTGATCAAATGTTGGAAAGACTAGCTGGACATGACTACTACTGCTTTCTGGATGGCTTTTCAGGTTATTTTCAATCCCTATAGCTCCTGAGGATCAGGATAAGACAACTTTTACCTGTCCGTATGGAACCTATAGTTATAAAGAATGCCATTTGGATTATGTAATGCTCCTGCTACGTTTTCAACGTGTATGATGGCCATCTTTGCTGAATATATTGAGAAATGCATTGAGGTTTTTATGGACGATTTTTCTGTTTATGGTCTAACATTTGAATCCTGTCTAGAAAACCTTGATCTTGTGTTGTCCAGGTGTGAAGAAACCAATCTGGTGTTAAATTGGGAAAAATGCCACTTCATGGTTCGAGAAGGAATCGTCCTGGGCCACAAAATTTCTTCAAAAGGTATTGAGGTAGATCGGGCTAAAGTCGAGGTAATTGAAAAGCTCCCACCACCATCTTCTGTTAGAGATATTCGTAGTTTTCTTGGACACGCAGGTTTTTATAGAAGATTCATCAAAGATTTTTCCAAAATCTCTAAACCTCTGTGTGATCTATTGGCGAAGGATTAAGTTCCATTTTTCTGAAGAATGTCTGAGCTTTTAATTCATTAAAAGAAAAGCTAATTTCTGCACCTGTCGTTGTGTCTCCTGATTGGTCACTCCCTTTTGAGATAATGTGTGACGCTAGTGATTACGCTGTGGGAGCCGTGTTATGTCAGAAGGTTGATAAAATTCTTCGGGTAGTATATTATGCAAGTCGAACTTTAAATGATGCCCAGAAAAATTATGCGACCACAGAAAAAGAATTACTAGCTGTAGTTTTTGCTCTAGATAAGTTTCGATCTTATTTACTGGGTGGCAAAATTATTGTGCATACTGACCACTCTGCTCTTAAGTATTTGTTTGCTAAGGCAGAGTCAAACCCAGGATTAGGTGGATTCTCCTATTGCAAGAATTTGATATTGAGATCAGGGACAAAAAGGGAACACAAAATGTGGTAGCTGATCATCTGTCCAGAATGGAGCATCTGATGGGGACTCCCATCAACGAGTCTTCCCCGATGAGTCAGCATTTGCAGCTGAAGATGTTGAGGATCCATGGTTTGCTGATATCGCTAACTACCTTGTTAGGAAGATGTTCCAGCTGATATGACTTATCAGCAGAGAAAGAGGTTCTTTTCCATTGTCAAACATTATTTTTGGGATGACCCTTATCTGTTTAAAGTCTGTGCAGATGGTATCATTAGGAGATGTGTCCAGAAGTCAGAAGTCAGAAATATTCTCCTCCATTGTCATTCCAGAGAAGCCGGTGGACATCATGGCGCCACTCGAACCGCTGCAAAAATACTAGAATCAGGTTTTTTCTGGAACACCCTTCACAAGGATTGTCATATGTTTGTTTCGACATGTGATCGGTGTCAAAGGCAAGGTAATCTATCTCGTCGGAATGAGCTACCACTGAATAACATGTTAGAAGTTGAGCTATTTGACGTCTGGGGTATTGATTTTATGGGTCCCTTCCCAAACTCTTTCGGTAATCTTACATCTTAGTAGCTGTTGATTATGTTTCAAAATGGGCGGAAGCCCTTGCCTGTTCTACTAATGATGCTAAAATTGTTGTGAAGTTCCTGAAGAAAAATATTTTCACTCGATTCGGCGTTCCTCGAGCCATAATCAGTGACGGTGGCTCCCATTTCTGTAACCGCCAGTTTGAAGCACTATTAAAGAAATATGGGGTTCGACATAAGGTTTCCTTACCCTACCATCCTCAAACAAATGGGCAGGCCGAAGTGACGAACCGAGAGCTCAAGTGGATCTTGCAAAAGACGGTGAACTCTTCTCGAAAGGATTGGTCACTTCGATTAGATGAAGCACTCTGGGCCTACCGCACTGTTCAAGACACCAATTGGCATGTCTCCCTACAAGTTGGTTTTTGGGAAGGCATGCCACTTGCCTGTGGAATTAGAATACAAGTCATATTGGGCCCTGAAAGCTCTTAATTTTGACCTACAGCAAGCCGGTGATAAACGTAAGTTCCAGCTGACAGAGTTGGAGGAACTCAGGAACGAATCTTATGAGAATGCTGTAATATATAAGGAACGTACCAAGCGCTGGCATGACAAGATGATTGCCAATCGGGAACTCAAGGTGGGGGACCAAGTTACTTTTCAACTCCAGGCTCAGATTCTTCCCAGGTAAGCTGAAATCCTACTGGTCAGGACCTTACCCTATTATTAGCATTTCCCCATTCGGTGCGATTGAACTCGCCAATGCAAAGGGGGAAACATTTAAAGTCAATGGGTCAAGAGTCAAGAAATTTCTGGGTACTACACTGGATCAAGCTGCTACATATGAAATATCTCTTAAAGATCCAACTGCAGGTTAGCTACTTCACAAAGTCCAGCCAATGACTATAAAGAGGGCAGCTGACTGGGAGGCAACCCAGGGGTAATTTTCAAATTCATGTTTTATAAGCTACGCATCTATTTCTCTCTATTTTGTGATATATATATATATATAAAAAAAAAAAGGGGCGAGGAAGAAAGAAGAGAAGGAGATAATTATACCTGTGCTATTAACGCAACGCTTCCTAGCGTTATTTTGGTATTTGACAGTGTGTGTAGGTAAACCGTTTGTTGCAATCACTCCAAGCTGAACCCTTGCTTAGACTCAAGTGTGAGGAACATCGACCCCACCGCCAATGCTTTAAGTGTGAGGAAGGGCACCTTCCTCAATCTCACGATATCAGGGGAGTCTCAGTTCCTTTATTTTTAATATTTATGTTCAGCCACTCGAGCTTTAACTGTTGATTCATGAGTCTGGCATATTTTGAAAGGTCTTTTCTTGATTATTTTATGAACAATGAGGACATTGCTCCTCTTAAGTGTGAGGAAGTTTAGACCTTTCCCTGAAAATATGCCAGTAGTACCTAATGCCACACTTGATTTTTATTATGATAGTAAGCTTCTCTAAAGGCCAATACATGTTGAATTTTCGGGCTAAAATTTTTGTGGAAGTTTTTGAAATCGAGCCTGATGACAACCTCAAGAATCGTTCTGCTTGACGTTGTTTGTATGTATCAATTTCTTTCTTCAAAATTTAATCTATTTTCACTGAAATCTGGTGGATAAGCTGATTGTGGAAATTGAGTTACCTTAGCTTGGCAATCATGGGACTAAGTGAGAGTTTGGTATGGAAAGGATAAGGCAAGGTACTCCTCTGATCATATAATGAAGTTTTCTGAACCAAAACAGGCCTCGTTCATTCGGTTATTAAGTCCTTGGGGTGCCTTATCACCCATCTACCTAAGGTCTTGTGATCTGGGATAGAAGGCCCAAAACCGCTACATGGGTGAAGAGAAAAGTCTGGGGGATGAAAACAATTGTGCAAACAATGAAAAAAAAAACAAAAGAGAAGAGAAAAAGAAAAAAAATAACATGCAAAACTCTTAATGCTGAATAATTGTCACAATTTTTCATATTTCGATCATGAGTATGTGGTGTTGAAAGGTATCACGGAATAAGGTGTTACTTCACACCCCTTGTCATCCAAAGGTTAGAGAAAAGAAATTGGTGGAAGGTTCCAAGCTAATCTATGTTCAATTTTTACAATCTGACTTATCCATGCTCTATTAAAAATTTTCTGTTTCACTGTTTACAAAAACCTACATCTAAGAGCAGGATTATTCTTTTGATTGCCATTTAGCTTGATTTCCTTCCACGATTGTTGAATCCCGGAGTTTGATACTGTAACCTTAGAGAAAGTTTGTTCTTTATTTGCTTGAGGACAAGCAAAAGATAAGTGTGAGGAAGTTTGATAAGTGCGAAATATATAGACTTTTAAGGGTTTAATTACCTTATAATTTGCAGTATTTTAAGTAATATTTCTCACTTATCTGACGATTTTCCTAGGTTTATGTTTTGATATGAATTGATATATTTTATGTGTTAAATGTAGGAAAAAGTGTTGGAATCAAGTAGTTTACTTCACAAGCTTTCCAACGCAACAAACGGCGAGTCAAACGGACTTATAACGAATAATCTGGAGCCGATTCAAGATTGGACTACAATATATATACATATATATATATATAACTGGCGGACAGGAGAGGCGCAGACACAACAGAGGCGTCCGCCTCTTATCTCGCGGTCAAGTCAGAGGCGTCCGCCTCATAAGTCGCGGACAAGAGAGAAACAACCGCCCTCGCGGACGCGGATGAGAGGTCCGCCTTGGTCGCGGACAGGACATAGCGACCGCCTGGTTTGGTCGCGGACACAACAGAGACTACCGCCTCTTATCAGGCGGACAGCACACAGATGACTGCGAGGCGGACGGGACCAAACGCGGACAAGGTAGAGACGACCGCGAGGCGGACAAGAGCATTTCAGCGCACGGAACAGAATTTCGAACAGAGTTTTCTTCTTCTTCTTCAGGCGCCGCAGTCGAACTACTTCATTAATTGCGATCGCCCACCTTAATTTGCGCGAGCGTGATGCCGGCTCTTCAATCAATGGCTGCTGCAGATCATCAATTAAATCTGTCTGAAATCAATTTCACTGCCCGATGAAATCTCAATCTTCACGGATCTGCACCAACTCCTCCGACTATCTTGATTCACCCTGTCACTTCTCCTTTGTCTGTTTCCCATGTCCTCCGCCTATATAAACCCACACTACTGGAAGCTAAAATACACACGATCCATCCACAATCCATCCATCCAGTCATCCATTCATTTATCAGTCCACAAATTAATCCATTCACCCACGCATTCTCCCACGATCGCACTCCATTCACTTCATCAAAAATAATCACCCATCCACTCCATTAAATTCCCACGTAAACATACACCCACTTTATTTTATTTCCACTATTACGCACCAGCTCTACAGAAATAAATTAGCAGAGGGGCAACGCAAGACGAAGTTGAAGCGAGGAACCGGAGTGAACTTCTAAACTGGAGTTATCTCTTACCCTTACTTTAATTTATTTAATGCATTCCTTTCTGTTATGTTGTTTCTGTAACGATGAGCGAGTAAGTATTTTAGCTTCCCGGGTTGGGAAGCGAACCTATTTCCTAAATTCTGTTATGTATTTCTTTAAATAAATTTAGTTAACTGCAACAGTTCAATTCCTGTCCTTCAAGTGTTTTAATTATTTGGCCGGTAGTTAAACAACCCTTGTAGTTATTTTATTAAAATGCGAGAGCTGAGATAAATAACTAGACGAGGAAGTTGAACCTAATTAACAGCTAGAAGCCTGATCCGGCCTATAGGTTAATTAGACTCCAATAGAAACTGCTCTTTATGCGATTAATTGTGTCCGGTCTAGAGCATTAGCCTGCTGCTAGGTCTAACAATTGGTTAGGATTCATTATACTTAGTCGTAATGAATTAATTAAAGTTTCTGAGTTATTGCAGTAAAATTAAAGGAAGAATTTACTAACAGATATAAAAGGAATAGGTAAGCAAACAACCCGGGGTGCGCTTTTCTATTTATCACATTCACCACTCTTTAAATCCCTCTGTGTTTATTTAAGTTATTAATTGTCCTTGTAGTTTAGTTTCTTTTTAATTAATTAATCAAAACCGAAAAAGTGATATTTCCTGTTTTCTTTAGTTTAACTTAATTTCCAGTTAATCAAATATTTGTCAATTAATTATACGAGGTCCCTGAGATCGACAACCCCATTTAATCACTATACCCGCAAAACGATAGGTACACTGCCTATGTGGTAGAAGTAGTCACAATATTTCTCCATCAACGGCGAGCAGAAGCGTGCGGACCGTGCAAAGGTTAATACTTAAGTTGGAGATATATTAGTTATGGGTGGAGAATCAAGGATGTTGTACCATGGGATTAAAAGAATTAAGTTGAATACGGCACCGTCAGCAGTAATTAAAATGCGACGCACATGAAACCAGGACGGTTAAACCTAACCTTTAGACAATATAGCCAGTAATGTTAGTATGAGATGTAAGGAGAAGCACATGTGTAAACAGGATGGTTATAATAAATAACAGGTGTTTTAATATTTGTCACGACTCCTGTTATACCATCATTACTATGAAGCTTGTGAAATACAATTAGGTTATGGACTCGGTACGGAAGGTGCTCTAAGCATACTCACTGAGGCACAGGGGCGCAAGCGGTACTATCCTCACCGGCACCTTTCCGATTAATGGGATTGAGGCATCTGTTCTCTTCGACTCAGGGGCCTCGCACACCTTTATCTCGGCTTCCTTTGCGAGAAGGTTGGGGCTAGACGCCGACGAGCTACCCGACTTTACGGTTACGCTCCCGTCTAAGGAGAAGGTTCGTTGCACTCACTACTACCGAGGAGCCACTGTTAGAATTAAGGGGGAAGACTTCCCAGTCAGTTTTATTGAGTTCAGAGAGTTGGGATTTGATGTTATCTTCGGGATGAACTGGTTGGAGCGGCACAAGGGTCGTATCCTCTGCGCCGAGCATAGGCTGCTTCTCAGGAGTCCGTCTGGGGTAACCATATCATACCGCAGCGGCCTCGAGAGCCTTCGACTAAGATCATCACCGCCATGGCAATGTATAAGGAGCTGAGGAGGAAGGAAGAAGTGTACCTCTGCTATGTCCAGGACATAGAGAGAGACCCCGAGTTCGACCCCGACTTAACCGGTAGGTCGGAGTTCCCTGATCTCTTCCAGGGGAAGCATGCATGCCACCATCGGGAGGTAGAGTTCACCATCGAGCTGCTACCTGGTACCGGACCGATAGCCAAGGCACCATATCGCATGGCTCCGGCCGAAATGAAGAGCTAAAGGAACAGCTGAAAGACTTGTTGGATAAGGGATTCATCAGACCAAGTGTTGTCACCATGGGGAGCGCCAGTCCTCTTCGTGAAGAAGAAGGATGGTAGTCCGCCTCGCATCGACTACAGAGAGTTGAATGCAGTGACTGTGAAGAATAAGTATCCACTACCCCGCATTGACGATCTGTTCGATCAGTTAAAGGGAGCTTCTGTATTCTCCAAGATTGATCTCAGATCAGGGTCATCATCAGATAGCCATTAAAGAGGGGATATTGAGAAGACGGCATTCCGGACACGATACGGCCACTACGAATTTACAGTGATGCCGTTCGGTTTGTCGAACGCACCGGCGAAGTTTATGGATCTGATGAACCGCTTGTTCCGGGAGCAGCTGGACAAGTCGGTTGTGGTGTTTTTTGATGATATTTTGATATACTCAAAGTCTAAGGTTGAACATGAGGAACATTTGAGGAAAGTACTGGAGATACTAAGGGAGAACCAGCTATATGCTAAGTTCTCCAAGTGTGAGTTTGGTTGACCAGGTTTCTTTCCTAGGTCATGTCATTTCAGATGCCGGGATCTCGGTAGATCCGGCGAAGATTGATGCCGTGCGTACTTGGCCAAGACCGAAGACAGTTACCGACATTCGGAGCTTCTCGGCTTGGCAGGTTATACGGCGGTTTGTTAAGAATTTCGCAAGGTCGCGAAACCGATGACCAGTCTGATGAAGAAAGATGCACGTTCGAATGGACGGTTGACTGTGAGAGATCGTTTCAGAGTTTGAAGGACTCACTGACCACTGCACCGGTTCTGACCATTCCAGACGGTACGGAGGGCTTTGAGGTTTATTGTGATGCATCGGCAGAGGGCTGGGTTGCGTTGCTCATGCAACATGGCAAGGTGGTGGCATATGCCTCACGCCAGTTGAAGAAACATGAGGAGAACTACCCCACGCATGATTTAGAGCTGGGAGCTGTAGTCTTCGCCTTGAAGATATGGCGCCATTACTTATACGGGGTTAGTGTGACGATCTATACGATCACAGAGTTGAAATATATATTCACTCAGAAGGAGTTGAATCTCAGACAAAGGAGATGGTTGGAGTTCCTGAAAAGACCTATGACATTGACCTCCAATACAAAGAGGGAAAGGCCAATGTTGTAGCGGACGCCCTGAGCCGCGAGCACACTCACTCCATTCGCTAGTTTCTTTCTCCAGCTTGGTTGATGAGGTGCGAGGGCTCAGAGGGCAGATGAGTACATGAGAGAGGTCAGACAGAAGCTGACAGATGGTACCTTTGAGAGTCAGAAATACGACTTCAGACTTCATGATGATGATCTGATCAGACTAAAGGGCCGGTATGCATACCAACGAGGCAATGCGGATCTGAAAGACCGTATACTTAGAGAATCACACTGTTCTTCAGTTTCCATCCATCCGGGAGCCTCTAAGATGTATAAAGACATGAAGAGGACTTCTGGTGGTCGGGAATGAAGACAGATGTTACCGAGTACGTCTTGAGGTGTCTCACATGTCAGAAGGTGAAATTTGAGCACAGACGACCGGGCGGAATGGTACAGTCGATGCCAGTTCCGGAGTGGAAGTTCATGTATCTCCATGGACTTCGTAGGGGACTCCCACATGCTAGGGGAGGTCTCAACATGATATTGGTGGTGGTGGATCGCCTTACCAAAGTAGCCCGATTCATACCGATGAAGGATACTTGGAAGGTGACCAGATTGGCTGAGTTATTTGAGAAGGAAATTATGAGACATCACGGGATACCGAAGACCATTGTGTCAGATAGAGAACCAGATTCCTTTCGAGGTACTGGCGAGCTACTAGAGAAGCGTTGGGTACGGAGCTGAAGCTGAGTACCGCGTTCCATCCTCAGGACAGATGGTCAGACTGAGCGAACTATTCAGACACTCGAGGACATGCTGAGGGCATGGCCTTAGACTTCCAGGGCAGTTGGATTGACAAATTGCATCTGATCGAGTTTTCATACAACAATAGCTATCACGCTTCGATCAAGATGGCACCTTTTCAAGCGTGACGGTTAGACCATGTCGTACACCGCTCTGCTGGGATGAGTCGAGTGAGACGATCATTATAGGGCCAGAATATTTGGAGCAAGTTAAGGCTGAAGTTCAGCAAATCAAGGAGAACATGAAAGTGCTCAGGATAGGCAGAAGTCGTATGCTGATGTTCGACGACGAGACCTAGAGTTCGCAGTGGGCGACCAGGTATTTTGCGAGTATCACCGATGAAGGGGTTGTGTTTAGATTCGGGCAAGAAGGGCAAACTGAGCCTAAGTTGTTGGTCCTTATGAGATTACGGAGCGGGTGGGCCCGGTTGCTTACAGGTTGAATTTACTGCTGACCTGGGTAAAGTGCATGATGTCTTTCATGTTTCCCAGCTAAAGAAGTACATGCACCACCCCTCCCATGTGTTAGAACCTGAGAGGTGACTTTAGAACCGAATATGAGGTCCGTGGAGACTCCTCAGAGAATCTTGGACAGAAAGACTAGGGACACTCGCCACAAGTCAGTGCGACTGGTGAAGGTTCTCTGGTCTAACCAGGATGTCGAAGAGCCACGTGGGAATTAGAGGATAAGATGGGGCGAAGTACCCTTCTTTATTTACTGACTAGATCGTCTGTATAGGGTAGGGGCGTACCCCTTTTTAAGGGGGGTAGAGCTTCTCCTCGCCTTTGAGTAGGAAACGACCATGTTTGTCGTTGCTTGGTTGTTAAGATGTGAATCGTGTAAGTGGTACACTTTGGTGTTAAGTTTGAGTTATATGATACTTGTATGTATTTGTGATTGACCTTCGAGTCTTGAGATGTGTGAATGTGAATATAAGATGTGGTGTTAAGATTAAGAGAATTGAGTACCGTGAATGGTTAAGCATATAAGTGAACTTTGGGGACAAAGTTCTTTAAGGGGGGTAGATTGAATACCCCAAACTTAGATATGGTGTTTAAGTGATTAATTAAGGTATAAGAAGGCTAAAGAATGCCTTAGGAATATTTAGAAACCATTTTAAACAAAGGAAGTATAAGGAAACACCAAAAGAGCAGTTTTAACAAAAACGTGCTTTAAGCTTGGAGAGACTTGGGAGAGTACCCAAATATGTTCTAAGACCTTAGAATATCCTAATGGTCATTTTAAAACAATTACAAAGAAAAACCAAGCTTGAAAAATAAGTTTAAACACAAAATGCTGCTTAAGGAGTCTTAAAGCACGTTTTTGAAAAATTGTCTTTGTAATGAGTTTTGAATGGCTAAATGTCCATCATTACTCTTAAATATATGTGTACTATATAGTATCACATTTGGGAGGCTATATTAGTGGGAAATCAAAAATTTCACAACAATGTGCCTTGTTGTATGAATAGTGATTTAATTAAGCTAGTTTGTAACATAAGTAATATAAGTGAGTTAATTGACAAACAAGGAACTAAAGTAACCTTGATACTTAAGGGTGGCCGGTTTTTTATAAGGAGGGAGATGAGTCACAACACAAGATTGAAATATTGATAAATAAGGGAGGGGATGTACTAGTCACTATTTGCTTTTAGGAACAAATATCTCACATTAGTCTTCTCTCTCTCCTAACTTCTTCATTCTCCCTTGGTTCCCACGATTTCTTACTCCTCTCCCTTCTCCATCAACGTGAGCTTCTTCCCCATGCTAGCTCCATCTCCTCTTGCACACACTTATCCATTTAGCTCCAAATCCAAAACAAAGCATAGATTCTTCTTAGTTAGCTCAAGCTACCATCTTTCTATCTTTTCAAAAATCCAAGAGCGTCACTTTGGTGCCAAGCCAAACCACCATTAGAGGAGGAAACTCAAGCTTGGGACTCCATTGGCATCTCCATTCTCTTAAGGTAAAGAAAGTGCAAGAAAATCTAGGTTTCCATCACCTTTCTCTTGACCGAAAATATATATACTCATGAGGCTTCATTTTGATGCCTTGTCATAGCTTGTTTCTACTCTTCAAAGGAGAGAGGAGGTCCTTCTAGCTTCAAACCCAGCTTGCCTTGAGGAACTAAGGTAAAAACAATCAATCTAAAACCTTAAAACAATTTTTGACCTAGGTTTTATTCCTTGAGGTTAATAAGTTGTTGAGTGCTCATTAGAACCATTGGACATTGTTTAGAGTATTGCAAGGGATTTATATTGGTGACCGAAATTGGAAGAGGGAAAAACTAAGGAGGAAAGTTTGTGAAGCTTGAGAAAGAACAAGTAAATTACTTACCTTAAGGTGTTTGTTGTCTAATGAGACTGGGATTTAGATATATGATAAGTTTAGTGTAGAGTTTACCTGGGGAGGAGTTGTAAACCTAAGAGAAAGGAATACATTACATTGAGAACTAGTGACTAAAGAGCAAATGAGAAAAAAGACTTAGTTAAACCAATGCGGTTGATGAATACAGAAGCTTTATTTCAATGGGAGCCTTGTTGTGTGTATCTCAGTTGAAGGCAATATATGTGGAAATTCAGTTGATTAAGATTATTGTCATTTAAGGGCTTAAGTGCCAAGCATATAAGTTTAAGCACTATATTGTGATGTGGGGTAGTTGGTTGTGTAGATTGTGGTAGATAAGGTATTGAGAATTTGAGAGATCTGGTTGTTTGGTGGTGAAAAACAAGTGTTAGGTGTGAAACAATATACTAGAGAAACTATGGCAAATTTGATGAAGAACTAAGAGTTTAAGATGTTAAGGAAATCTCATGACTAAAGAGTAGTACTAGGAAGGTCTAGTGGTTGTCTTAATGAAAAGGGTGAGCTTAAGGTGTTTTAATGAGTCACAATGATTTAGGCGTCACAGAGAGGGTTAGAATCAAAAGAAGTATTTGAAGTATTTAGGACTAGGCAAGAGTTGGTAGACAACTAGGAAGGAAATGATGTGTTGATGGAGGGAAGAATAACTTGTGAAGATCTTAGGTAAATGCATAAAAGAGTTAGAATGGTGAAAGATGCTTGGGAGATGATGTTATAGTGATGAGGAAGCATTGGCATAGAGGTTAATTAGTGTGAACCCCACCTAGAAACCTAGTGAAAAAACATTATAAGACGTGGCATTATTACAATGAAAATGCATAATGTCAAAGGTGGATAGTGGTGTGAGTGATTTAATGGTTTAGAGGAATGTTTAAGTGTATTTGAGGGACCTAAATGGGTTGGAACATAATAGTCTACATGGGAAGAGTTTGGAGTTGAAAGAACATATTAATAGAAAATCTGTTGTAGTGGACCACCCAGGGTCCGACTAGTTCTGGGTCGGGACCTTGTTAACCCAGCAGAAATGTTTCGGTAATAGACCGACCCATAAGGATGGGTCGGTCGGTGGGTCGGTCGGGCAAGATTTAACGAAGGAAAATGTTTCGGCAGGAGACCCAGGGGTTTGGTCGGTCGGTTTAGTTTGGGTCGGTCGGAGAATTTCAAAAGACGGAAGTTTCGGCAAGGGACCGACCATAAAGAATGGGTGTCGGTCGTGGGTCGGTCTCAGGTTGTTGTCTGAGCCAGATAGTTACTGGAACGGACCGACCCATGGGTTGGGTCGGTCGGTGGGTCGGTCGACCCTTAACACAAAAAAAAAAAAGAATTTTAAATTCTAAGAATGGTAATGGGTAATGAGGTATACCCTTGGTCGGGTGGTAATGATTAGGACCCTAAGAGCTTCGGAATTAAGTTAAGATTAAGTATAAGTTTTAATGTTTAAAAAATTAAGTGGTAAGCTAAGAGGCAAAGACTTGAGAGGTTATTGAATGGGAATCTTTAGAGACGAAGTGAGTTGAGAAAGGTGCAAATAACTAATGACCTAAAAAATAAATGATGTTTTAGGTTTGTGAATTGGACCCCGAAGAAGGTTAAACAACAAACGATCGACGGTGAAGTAAATCTTTTCGCTGACTGCTTGCTAACGAGGTGTTCCCTCGGCTTGTGTGCTATCTGTTTACTTGCTATGACTAAAACAAGATAAAGCATGCAACCGGTTATATTGCTCTCGTTGCGATTGTGTTACATTTACACTAACCCGCGAGGCTTGAGATTGTTACTAACCAAGGTTAGTACTTACTGAGTTAAGGTTGAGAACTAAGTATCGTTGATTGTTGGTTTTACCCGTCAAGGTTTAACTAACACTTGGTAATTAAGGCTTTCACTAACCATAACTTGGGGTGGGAGTGAGGAATCCGGAATGGTACCGGCACATGTGTATTGGGGGAGGTCGGTATCTGAATCAGATCCGACTTCCAAATAAGACTGGTCATTAGACTCGTCGCCTAGGGTCAACAAATCGACCCGACCACCCGGGCTACTGTTCGAGGTGGGAGGCACAATAAGAAAGGCGTGGAGGGATCAAGCCTACATCCCTAATAAGTTAAGGAAGGTAGCTTATCGTCGGATAGTGCACTGCTACCGGCTAGGGTTAACCAAGCCCTACAAAGATAAGCAACCAATTAAGGGCTAACCAATCTGATAGTGGAGAGGTTGGCAAGCATAAGTTTGAGATTAAGATTAAGGTAAGTTAAGGAACTGAGATTAAGGAACTGAGGACTGAGGCAGGGGGTTATTAACCCACTTGTTAAGGGAACGCTTGAGTCGTTCATTGGTTATGAATTTATATGTTCATCTGGTGGTTATTGTTATTGCACTTCATATTATGTTTGCGTATGTAATCAATTTCCATGATATCGACAATTAGTCGTCGTAGCCCCGTTAGCTTGGGGGCCATGAGAGGGTGTACCAGCATTCGTGCTGACCCCCTCGGGGGCTATTTTTACACTTGCAGGTAAGAGGCCCATGAGGACGCACTACGAGAGTAGGAGCGGTTAGACTTAGGTGGGGGTCTTTTATTTTGAGTTCGGGTTGCGCCTGTGCACCCGACTGTTCATATTAAAATGTTGCAAGTTTGAGATTATGATTGAGACACTAGTACTCGGATGGTCGTGGGATTGTGTATGTTAACGTTTTGAGCTGGATAAATATTTTGGTTAAGTATTGTATATATTAAGCCGGTATATTCTAACGATCAGACCGTGGCAAGGTCCAAGTGTTGTATATTTCCGCTGCGACGTTATCGATTGAGTGTTCAGATTGCGATAACCACGATAGGCTTTGGATGGGGTGTTACAGTTACTACATTTTCGTTAATTCGCAACTTGACTCTTTCTTCGAGTCTCTAGTCAAACAAGACTCAACTATGAGTCGATCTATGGTACACCATCAACAATCAAGCAACTCTTCCACAATCACACATTTCATGAATTATACAAACTTCAATTCAATACATAGTACAACAAAGACAATACATTACAAGCACAAGAAAGTGCAAACAATCCGATTCGTGCATTTATCTTGTTTAGGTGATCACAAAGCACACAAGCACGCAAATCAGAGTAACACCATTAGCATACGGGGCATGAGAAAATCATACCTTAAAAAGGGAATAAGTAGCCCTTTTTACTTTTTGCTTTTTGACCCATTTAATTAGCTAGTTGGTCAAGAGTGTGTGAGAGGCTGATTTGGACTGTAAAAACTGGCCCCCACATAACATACAAGCTGGAGTGTTTTTCGTCTTTTACAAAAAACACTCGTTAATTTACTCGGTTTACCACTATTCACTAACCGGGCCCGTTTTCCAGATTTTTCTCGTTTCTTTAATTTTAATGGTTATTAAGCTCCCATTAATTTTTAATTATAGTTATTTGGTTGACTATAATTTTTACGGGTTCATTTTTGTAACACCCCTAATTCTAACCTGTGTTGACGTCACAATTCGTAGCATAATAAATAGCAAATCGCAACGGAAAATAAAACTATCTAACCTTGGTGTTACACGCCGTCACTCACCCTTGTGAGTAACAAGGCATCCTTACTCTTTCCAACAATACAACTCCTCACGCTGTGATGAACAGATACTGAGTACTTCTAATTATTACAACCAAATTCAACTAAACGAGCAACTAACTGAATACAACAACCTCTTTAATATAATACAAATAAAACCAAAGGTGTTGGTTGACAAATACAACAACTACCCCCGTGTCCCGCACTCCGGCTTGAGTCTTCTTCAATAACCTAGAATGTTTGGCCCAATGAAGGGCTCAGCAATCGAAATGCTGGTATGCTAAATGTAGTCTTAAATCATCAAGATTCCTTATGTCGTTTTAGCCATCTTGATATTAGATTCTTTACATGAAATACCGGTTTACAATAACAACAGTGATAACTGTATACATTAAACATTCACATAATAACTCACCTGTAAACACCAGTGTACAATAGTACACAACACCAATAACCACACATCAATATCAACAACCAATAATCACACATCAATAATCTAAACAAGACACGTGTATTAAACTTTACTTGTTAGTTGGCCACCTGGCCTTTATCCTTTTAAACCATTCACTTAACCTTTTCCAATTAATTACCACCTCAGACGTCATGTCAAGACAATCCTTAATAACTTATTAATGGACGATAGTCCCCTGGGTTCCAATGGAACCGTTACCAGCTGACCTAATGGCCCTGGATAATATAATGACCGATCCGGTCAAATCTGTGCACCAACGGCAGTGCCCTCCGCCATCCCTGAATGTGGCTGATGGATTCCCTTGAGTGACTCCCCATTGAAGTCTCTCATAGTGATCACAATGTGCAACCAGAAAGTCGAAATAATCTGGATTCCTCTCTTTATAAGTTAGCCCTTTAGTCAGTGGTACAATAACCAATACTTGAATTAAGACTATAACATTTGACCATCAGTTAGGTTCAATAATACCTAAGGTCAGTTAGTCTTGTTCAAGTTTAGATGTATAAACTTCCAGTCATAAGACGTTCGCGTATAAAATACAACGCAACAGCTTGAGCAATACAGAATACAATATCATATACATAAAATCACAGATATCGCTCTTAAACAATTAAGCACATTATGTCTGGACCTTAGGATAATCCTTAGGACATTCAGACCACACAATTAACATACCGTTCACCGTGATAACAGCTAGCTTGCCAATTCACGCTTTAATAGTCCTTCCCCGTACGCTGTTATATTTACAAGCAATACCGGGTAATATTAATATAACCACTCACTAAATATTACAGTATTGTCACTGTAGTGTTTATACTCGTTGAATAATAACTTTGTATGTTCTTTATTTTCCCCTGTTATTTAACAGTAGTCCTAGGTACTTCATCAGTTCATTATTTTATGTGATTCCCACATGTGATAATGAATTCCCATATTAAATATTTCTTCATCTCTTTAATTATATATCCATAATTAATTCCTCTTATTCCATATACCAATATAATTTGGTTATCCTTATTATAACTACAATTATTTCATAAACTCTATATTATATTCTTTTGGTTATTTCCGTCATAACCACAATTTATTTTATAAACCTTATATTACTCCCCAAAATATATCACCTTACTTTACCTTAATTCCTTTCTTTATTAAATTATAAAACCAACCTTATTAATTTCTGTATTTATACTATGACCACATTATCTTTATAAATTACCAAGTAGTCATATAACTTTTATAATTCACCAAATTTTCATATTAGCTTCCAGTATTTATATTATATACCTAATACTTTTATAAATTACCAAATAACCATATAACTTTATATCTTACTAATTAACCACTTAACATTTCGGTAATTACAAATCAATATTCTAACTTTTATAAATCTGCTAAATGCCCTTATTAACTTTCGGTATTTACAATTTAATTATACCAATATTTATAAATTACTAAATGACCACATTTATTTTCGATCTTGTTATATCCCTTTCTTATATTTACATTTTAATTCCAAAACTTAATATAGGTTACATATTAACTTATAAACTATAGTTTTAATCTTTAATTATCTTAAATAACCGAAATGACCCATATATTTAATAAATCATGAATTCACCCCTTTACTAATTCGGTTTTACATATTAACTTTCACATAATTACATTTTAACCCCTAAACTTTATATAAGTTACATATTAACTTATAAATTATAGTTTTAATATTTAATTTCTTTAAATACCGAAATGGTCCTTATAATTTTGCAAATTATGCACCCGCCCCAAATTAAATTCAGTTTAACACGTATACTTTCATAAATTACATATTCACCCTTAAACTTTCATAAACTTAATATTTTATGACATAAGTCATTTTAACTCAAAGTTTTTGGTCAACACTTTGACCAAGACTTAATTTCATAATTAATACTTTAATATACCCATAAAATCATATGTAATTCGGCTATACTCCCAAACTTCTCAATAATTATAAAATAGTCCCAAAACTTTATAAATTGTTATTTTAACACTTAAACACTTATTTAAATTCACCAAAGTTCATAATATTAATTCCTACCTTATATTATATCATAAGTACACCAAATCCATCCTTTTATTCTCGGTAATCATAATTAACACACTAAACCTTTTAAAATTTACATTTTTGCCACATAACTTTATAAATTAGCCATTTAAATACTTGTAGCTATTTTTAATACTCCCAAAATTTATAATATAAGTTATTATACTTATATATTTCAAAAATCACTAAGTACCTCATTAAGCTCTCGGTTTTAATTTATTTTACCATATAGTTTCCAAAACTTGATTTAAACCTTGTAATAAATACATATAATTGTATATAAGTCATATAACACTTCTAAAAATTATGCTAATGACTTAGAAAATTTATAAACTAAAAATAGAACATTTAGTCCTTAAATAATTCGGTTTAACCATATATGTATCATAATTAATTCCTTGTGACACATAATTATACCTTAAGGTAATAATCTTACCTTATATGTTATAAATCATTTTTCTTGATACTTTAACTCAATATTTTCGGCCTTAATATTAACAAGGCCTATGCATAATTTTTGTACCAAAGTTTGAAGCTTAATTCAAGCTTAAACTTAATAAGCCTTAAGTAAATAAACTTACTCCTTAAATCAAGACAATTCTTGTACTTGATTTCTCCTTGAATTCCAAGCTCTTCAAATGCTATCTTGATGAAGAACTTTCGGCCTCCTTATATAAATTTAGGAGATCCATTTGTTAGACTTTTAACAAGGATTTATAAACAAGATTTGGAGTAGTTTTACAAGAGTTTACCTTAGGAATTTATCAAGGTATTTTTGATACACCTTGTGATGATTGTAGATCCAAGTTTCCTTCATGAAATAATGAAGAGAATATAGATTTAGAAGCTCTTAATTTTCAGAAATACCTTAAGGAATTTACTTAGGATTTTCAACATGAAAATATACCTTAACTTGATCTTGTTGTTCCTTGTGTTGTTGAATTTAGGAACCTCTTTGGAGCACTTAAGCTTGGCGAAAATAGCAAGGGTTGCTAGGATGATTTCTTGCTCCAAGACTTAGAAGATTTAACTAGGAATTTACATAGAAATGGTATTAGAACTTAGAACACCATTAATGGAGCTTTGAAGCTCTAAGGAATTACTTAGCAAATGAAGAAGAAAAGAGAGAAGGAGAGAGGCTTACCATTCGGCCAAGGAGTTGGCAAAGAGGAATGAAGGCTCACGTATGGCCTTAAGGAAGAAATGAGAGGAAATCTAAATTTGATTTGTATTTGTTTATTTGATCAAATTGATTAGGCTTCTTTTCCTTTGTTTATTCCTCGTTATTGGCTCAATTAATGTCTTCATTCTATGCTAGACTTACGGCTGGTGGCTTAAGGAATAATGGAGGTTGTTTGCCACTTGAAACTAGAAGACAATATAAGTTAGGTATGTGTTTCCCTTTTTGATTTCTTTTTTTATATTGACTTGTCTTGTTCTCCTTGATTGCTTACGTAAATTGGGTTTGAATGGAGCATTTGATTTGATGATTGAAGACATTAGATAATGGCTAGGTAGCTAGATAATTTAGCTTGATTTTACTAAGGCAATTTAGACCTTATTGACTAGCATAAAATCGGTAATGGAGTATGCATTTGGCATTTGATTTTTGTTTGCTTTTGAAAAAGATAATTGCATTGTTAGGTAGCTGTCTCCTTGGACCAATTTGACAGCAATAATTCCCTCATTTTCTTGGTCCCAATCGGCTGCACATGTGACTATAGGACAACTTGTTTTGTTTGTTTGCTTGCAACTTGTAAAAGGTAATTCTAGTTGCATTTTAATTCCTTTCTTTTTCATATACTAATTCTTCTTGCTTTTCCTTGCAGGCCTACGGTTTTGGAGGCTCCAATTGATTGAATTTAATTGTTACTTCATCATATAATATATGCTAGGTGAGTCACATTAGCATAAGACAATTTTATTACATAAAACTAGCCAAAAACTACCTTAAATGGTGCCTGCTATAGGGTTTAAATGGGATTGATTTTTCATTTAATTCCTGTCACATTATATTGTACTAAGACCATACTAATATGTGTAGTAGGTTCCAGCATTTAATTGGTACATTTATACCATGGTAAAAGATGAAAGTTTTAAGGTAAAAATGCTGATTTTAGGTACCTTTTTGTCCCAAAAATCGCCCCCACTTGTACTATGAATTTAGTACTGCCATCAATTGATTTAGATTTTCAATTTATCCCCTTTTAAGATTATCAACTCGTGGCTCCTCAAAAACTTCAAGGAAATTGCGTAAAACGCATTTTTGTGACACACGAAGGTGCGTTTTTGTGCTTTAAGGATTTTCTGAGAAATAATTAGTCGCTATGAGTTCCAAGTATTTATTGACATTTTTTGTAACACCCCCAAACACTGGCCTAGGAGTTAGGGGTATTACACACCGCGTATTATTACATAATAACGCAAGGCTCTAATAAACGAACTTAAACAGATAGTCAAATAAGGCCCAAACGGAATACTTAAATAAAGTATAAAACAAGAGATGTTAAAACATCCCCAAAAGCCATTACAGAACCCACCAAACTAATATCAGAAGCGGAAACTAACAAAGAGGCCCAAAGGCTCAAATCTAAATACAAAGTCTCAAGAGAAACTAAAAACAAAGCAACAAAACTCCAGAAGCTGAGGGGAGACGATCCTCGCTAATCAATCTGCAAAAGCGTTAGAAGTAGGGGAATGAGCACACAACTATGCCCAGTAGATGACCAACTTCATCAACCAGCATGCTCAAAACATTTACAGAATGTTATCAAATCAGAAGGAGTCAAAGAGCCCACAAATATATCAGAAATCAGAAACAGAAGTCCAATCATTAAAGGACTAAACAGAGCAGAAGCTGACAGAAGCAGAAAACAGAGTGGGACACTAGTGATCACAGCATACAGACAGAACGAGCAACCAGCTCGTGAACAGAACGAGGAAACCTCACTCGTAAACAGAACAGGTGTAAACACCCGTGAACAGAACGGGGAACATCACCCGTGAACAGAAGGATCCTACATAGCGCGCTACGAGACAGCGTAACCAGCCATCCAAAGGCTCAGACACAGAGATAACTAGGTCCCAAAACAGAAGCTTAAATACAGATAAGCATATGTGCACCAAAGGCACCAGAAAGCCCATAGATAGCTTGGAAATCAGAAGGGGAGTCCAACCCCGCAAACAGAAGTCAAAACGGAGCTCAAACGAGCAAGTTATGGTCAAAACAGTAGCCTGTCCGAACTTGTGTCCGGACATCAATGTTCGGACACAAGTCGAGACTCAGAAGGCAAAACCAGACAGATGTCCGAACTTGTGTCCGGACTTCAAAGTTCGGACACAAGTCGAACCTTAAAACAGATGGAGAGTCGGAGGTGTCCGAACATCCAAGTTCGGACGGATGTTCGGACATTCTTCGGAAAACAGAACGCGGAGAGTCCGAACTTGTGTCCGGACATCAATGTTCGGACACAAGTCGAAGCCAAAATCAGAGAAAGCAGAAGGCTGTGTCCGAACTTCAAAGCTCGGACAGAAGTTCGGACACAGCGAAAACCTCAGAAAGTTTAAGCGCAGAAGGGCATGTCCGAACTTCAAAGCTCGGACAGAAGTTCGGACATGCCGAAAAATACAGAGAACAGAGGCGATTTTCACACAGAACAGAAGCATCAAAACACTGTCAAAATAATATAGGTTTCCAGAAAACAACCTTGGGGGTTTGTAAGCATTAAGACAACCTCAAATAGACAGTTCGCAACCACAATTGCAAGACAATTCACCATCAAATCTCAGAACCGGAATGAAACTCCCCAAGGTCGAACACACAAGTCGAATCCATAAGCCACCTACCTCAATTACAACAGAGGATTCTCTTCGAATCTGATCAACGATCGCTCCAACGCAGACACCGCAGAACGCAGACCCAGAAATGCAATCAGACAGCCACTGAAAACTCACAACGACGCAGAGAACAACACCACAATCAAACTGTCCACAACCCAAAATCTGAAACGAAAACGGAATCAAAACCCTCACCTGAATCTGTCTACAGATTACAGAGCAGTCCACAGCAGATGAACCCGATGAAGGAGTCGAGAAGAATCGCTGAATCACAATCAGATTGTCGAGGAAATCAGAACGGGGAAAAATACCGGAACCAGCGGATTAAAGAAAGAGGAAACTGTCACGCCTACCTCGAACGGACCAGCAATTCGCAACGGCGGAGAAACCCACAGTAGAACTTGGATTGCAAAACAACACTTGCAAGGCTGAGCGCTTGATTGAGCGTATCTTGAGAGAGAAAGAGAGCAAGGGAGGAGGAGCGTACTGACGAGATTCAAAACTGACAGAGTGAGGGGGATCGTGAGAACGTGATTAGAAGAGAGGGTAATAAATGAGGGAAATAAATAAATTAATGGAAGGGAAAATATTGTGAGATTAATCTCACCAGAAAATAAAACGGATGGGGGAAAAAGACCTCCTTGTCCCCGGCTTCTTTAATAAGGACTTCCATGTCCTAAATTCAGAATACAATAATGCAAGACCACTAGTGACGAAATAAAATATAACCAAATCTTGGGTTATAACATCACCTCCCCCTTAAAAGAATTTCGTCCTCGAAATTAAAACATACCTACTGCTCGAAAAGGGCGGGGAACTTAGAACGCACATCGCTTTCGACCTCCCAGGTCGCCTCTTCCTCGGACTGACCCGACCACTGCACCTTCACCAAGGGCATGGTCTTACTCCTGAGCTTACGAACATCTCGGGCTAGAATCCTCGAAGGAACTGCCTCAAACGTGAAGTCCTCCCTCAACTGAAGCGGACTGAAGTCAATCACATGAGATGGGTCCGGAATGTACTTCCTCAGCATCGAAACATGGAAAACACTGTGCACTGCTGCTAAAGACGGAGGCAGAGCCAAGCGATAGGCAACCGGTCCGATCCTCTCTAGGATCTCAAAAGGACCCACAAACGAGGGCTAAGCTTGCCTCTCTTCCCAAAACGAACGACTCCTCGCACAGGAGAAACCTTCAGATAGACATGGTCGCCCACCTCAAACTCTAGAGGTCGCCTCCTCTGATCGGCGTAACTCTTCTAACGACTCTGAGCCACAAGCAGACGCTCTCTGATAGACTGAATCTTGCCCACAGCATCCTGAACCAAGTCTGGACCAATCACAGCTCTCTCCTTCAGATCATCCCAACAGATGGGTGATCTGCACCTCCTGCCATACAAGGCCTCAAAGGGAGCCATCCCGATACTGGTCTGAAAGCTGTTATTGTACGCGAACTCTATCAGTGCCACGTGCTGATCCCAGCTGCCCCCAAAGTCGAGCACACATGCCCTGAGCATGTCCTCTAGGACCTGATTCGTCCTCTCTGTCTGCCCGTCTGACTGAGGATGGTAAGCTGAACTGAAAGACAACTTCGTCCCCAAAGCCTGATGCAAACTCTGCCAGAACCTGGACACAAACCTCGGATCTCTGTCAGACACAATCGAAGCCGGAACCCCATGCAGACGTACTATCTCATCAATGTACAACTGGGCTAACCGGTGCAAACTGAAAGTCTTCCTGACAGGTAGGAAGTGAGCGCTCTTCGTGAGCCGGTCCACAATGACCCAAACTGCATCGAAACCCCTCGGAGTCTTCGGCAGTCCCATAACAAGTCCATACCGACGCTCTCCCACTTCCACTCCAGAACGGGAAGAGGCTGAGCAACCAGCTGGTCTCTGATGCTCGGCCTTGACCTGCTGACAGGTCCTACATCTGGATACAAAGTCGGAGATGTCCCTCTTCATATTGCTCCACCAAAAGTCTCACGCAGATCTCGGTACATCTTCACACCCTCCTGGTGTACCGAGTAGGAGCTCCATGAGCCTCCTGCATGATCTCACGCCTCAACGCATCGTCTGCCGGCACACAACACGGCCTCTGAACCTCAGGCAGCCATCCTCTGAAACCCAGAACTCGGACTCCTGACCAGCAGACAAACTCTCTCTGATCTTACACAGACTGACATCAAGCTCCTGACTGGCCTTGATCCGGTCGATCAAGGTAGGCTGAACCTGCAGTGCTGCTAACAATCCCAGACCTCTCTGGACGGACAACCCAGATACCCATGCGCTGCAACTCCTGAGCAGACCTCTCCACACCGGACAAGGCACACAGTCCCGACGGACCCCTCTACTGAGCGCATCAGCACCACATTCGCCCTACCCGATGGTAGGGATCTCTAAATCATAATCGTGCAACAACTCCAGCCATCTCCTCTGCCTCAAGTTCAACTCCTTCTGAGTGAACAGATACTTGAGGCTCTTATGGTCCGTATACACCTTGCACGCTGCCCCATACAAGTAGTGCCTCCAAATCTTCAACGCAAAGACCACCGCAGCCAGCTCCAGATCGTGGGTCGGATAGTTCTTCTCATATGGCTTAACTGACGAGAGCCATATGCAACTACCTTCCCCTGCTGCATCAGAACACATCCAAGTCCCCTATGGGACGCATCACAGAAAACCTCAAGACCCTCGGTCCCCTCCGGAAGAGTCAAGATCGGCGCAGTAGTCAACCTCTTCTTCAGCTCCAGAAAACACTGCTCACAGGCATCGCTCCACTCGAACTTCACATCCTTCTGCAGCAGACGAGTCAACGGAATCACCAACTTGGAGAAGCCCTCCACAAACTTACGATAGTAGCCCGCTAGTCCAAGGAAGCTACGAATATCTCCGACATTAGTAGGCCTGGCCCACTCAGTAATAGCTCGAATCTTCTCCGGGTCCACGGAGATACCATCCTTGGAGACCACATGTCCCAAGAATACCACCTGATCTAGCCAGAACTCGCACTTCTTCAGCTTCGCATACAACTCGTTCTCCCTCAGAGTCTGGAGAACGGTCCTCAAATGCTCCTCGTGCTCCTCAGCACTCTTGGAATACACCAAGATGTCATCGATGAAAACTACAACGAACTGGTCCAAAAACGGCTTGAAGACTCTGTTCATCATATCCATAAATACTGACGGCGCATTCGTCAACCCGAATGGCATCACTAGGAACTCGTAGTGTCCATAACGAGTCCTGAAAGCGGACTTAGGCACGTCATCTGCCTTAATCCTCAGCTGATGATATCCCGACCTCAGATCGATCTTCGAAAACACCTTAGCTCCTGCTAACTGGTCGAACAAGTCGTCTATGCGCGGGAGAGGATACCTATTCTTAATGGTAACCTTGTTGAGCTCCCTGTAGTCAATGCACAACCGCATACTACCGTCCTTCTTCTTTACAAATAGCACTGGCGCTCCCCAAGGCGACACACTCGGGCGAATGAAGCCCTTATCAGCTCCTGCAACTGGACCTTCAACTCCTTGAGCTCAGCAGGCGCCATCCGGTATGGGGCCTTCGAAATCGGCTGAGTCTCAGGTGCGAGCTCGATCGAGAACTCCACCTCTCTGACAGGGGGAAGCCCAGGCATCATCCTGGAACACATCGGGGAAGTCTCTGACCACTGGAATCTCCTCCAACTTCGCATCCTTGCGAACCTCAGGGATGTAGCACAGATATCCCTGGCATCCTTCCTCAGAAAACGGAACGCCTGCATCGCAGATATGACTGGCGGCGAGCACGGGAGTCCATTCCCTGCTACAACTAGACGGGGCTGACCCGGCTCCTCAAAAGTGACTCTCGAAGCAGCACAATCAATATGGGCATGGTGCGCAGCAAGCCAATCCATGCCCAGAATCACATCAAAAGAAGTCATCTCCATCGGGATGAGGTTAGCACACAGAGTCCTATCTCTGACTAACACAGGACTATCTTTGCAAACAGAATTCAAGCATAGAAGAGTCCCTAACTAATGGACTATGCACACATAACTCAACACCCAGAGGCACAACAGGCAAACCGAGCTCACCCACTAACTCAGCAGAAATAAAAGAGTGGGTGGCTCCAGAGTCAAACAAACAGAAAACAGAACGAGATGACAGCTGGAGAATACCTGTGACAACTCTGTCAGTCGATCGGTCTCTCTCTCCAGCCATCGCGTACACTCTGGCCTGGCCCTGGGGCTTCTTCTGCTCAGCCCGGTCTCGATCTCTAGACCCAGATGTAGATCCTCCAGCTCCACCTCCAGAGCTACCTCTGCTCCTCTCAGCCTGAGGGCAATCAGCAATCCTATGCCCATGGATCCACACTTGAAGCAGGCTCCAGACTTCCTGTAGCAGTCCTGACCTCTGTGAAACTTGCCACAGACCTGGCACTTCGGAGCGGAAGCTGATGAAGACGAACCACCTCTGTCTCGCGAACGGTCCCCAGAGCGGTCTCCCGTAGACTGCTTCTTCTGAGAAGCAGACTGATCCCTCCTATCGCTGTCATCGGACCTCTGCTTCCTCTTCTGGTCCTTCCCTCCAGACTGGCGACCTCTCAAGTCGGCCTCTACCAGCAGGGCGACATCAGCAACGTCCCTGAAGGTCTTGTGACGCAGCGGCGTCACAGCAGATCGGATGTCCGGCCTCAGGCCACTCTCAAACTTCCTGGCCTTCCTATGCTCGTCAGGCTCAGGTGCAAACTTAGACAGGCTGATAAACTTGCGGACGTACTCCTCAACTCATGTCCCGGCCCTGGCGTAGCCGGTTATACTCCAGGATGCGCTGATCCTTGTAGACGTCGGGGTAGAACTGTTTGTTGAACTCCCCAGTGAACTGCTCCCACGTCCAAGGCTGTGGGAACTTCCCCATCACTGACCTCCACCACTCCTTGGCTTCGGCCTTGAACAGAAAGGTGGCGAAGTCGACCTTCTGCTCCTCCTCAGAGCCCATCACCCGAAGTAAATCCTCCACCTCTGACAACCAGTGGCTGGCCTCCTGGGGATCTCCTGCCCCATCGAACGATGGCGGCTTCAGCTTCATGAACTCCTGAAGCGCCTTCACATTCCTCCCTCCAGCATCTGCCCCAGCCGGGCCTGCTCCGCCAGCTGGTCCTCCTCCAGCTGGACCGCCCCCTGCAGCCATGGTCTGCATGAGCTGCGTCATGAATTGCTGAACAGCATCAGCAACATTCCCTGGAGGGTTATTCGCTCTCCTTGGCGGCATTCTGAAAGTCCAACAGCAAGCAGTTACTCCGACACTAACACTGACATTTCTGACTGACTGGCTAACTTAAAATCCCAGCAGATTAGAACCCAGAGCTCTGATACCACTAAATGTAACACCCCCAAACACTGGCCTAGGAGTTAGGGGTATTACACGCCGCGTATTATTACATAATAACGCAAGGCTCTAATAAACGAACTTAAACAGATAGTCAAATAAGGCCCAAACGGAATACTTAAATAAGTATAAAACAAGAGATGTTAAAACATCCCCAAAAGTCATTACAGAACCCACCAAACTAATATCAGAAGCGGAAGCTAACAAAGAGGCCCAAAGGCTCAAATCAATACAAAGTCTCAAGAGAAACTAAAAACAAAGCAACAAACTCCAGAAGCTGAGGGGAGACGATCCTCGCTAATCAATCTGCAAAAGCGTTAGAAGTAGGGGAATGAGCACACAACTATGCCCAGTAGATGACCAACTTCATCAACCAGCATGCTCAAAACATTTACAGAATGTTATCAAATCAGAAGGAGTCAAAGAATCCACAATATCAGAAATCAGAAACAGAAGTCCAATCATTAAGGACTAAACAGAGCAGAAGCTGACAGAAGCAGAAAACAGAGTGGGACACTAGCTGATCACAGCATACAGACAGAACGAGCAACCAGCTCGTGAACAGAACGAGGAAACCTCACTCGTAAACAGAACAGGTGTAAACACCCGTGAACAGAACGGGGAACATCACCCGTGAACAGAAGGATCCTACATAGCGCGCTACGAGACAGCGTAACCAGCCATCCAAAGGCTCAGACACAGAGATAACTAGGTCCCAAAACAGAAGCTTAAATACAGATAAGCATATGTGCACCAAAGGCACCAGAAAGCCATAGATAGCTTGGAAATCAGAAGGGGAATCCAACCCCGCAAACAGAAGTCAAAACGGAGCTCAAACGAGCAAGTTATGGTCAAAACAGTAGCCTGTCCGAACTTGTGTCCGGACATCAATGTTCGGACACAAGTCGAGACTCAGAAGGCAAAACCAGACAGATGTCCGAACTTGTGTCCGGACTTCAAAGTTCGGACACAAGTCGAACCTTAAAACAGATGGAGAGTCAGAGGTGTCCGAACATCCAAGTTCGGACGGATGTTCGGACGTTCTTCGGAAAACAGACGTGGAGAGTCCGAACTTGTGTCCGGACATCAATGTTCGGACACAAGTCGAAGCCAAAATCAGAGAATGCAGAAGGCTGTGTCCGAACTTCAAAGCTCGGACAGAAGTTCGGACACAGCGAAAACTTCAGAAAGTTTAAGCGCAGAAGGGCATGTCCGAACTTCAAAGCTCGGACAGAAGTTCGGACATGCCGAAAAATACAGAGAACAGAGGCGATTTCACACAGAACAGAAGCATCAAAACACTGTCAAAAATATAGTTTTCAGAAAACAACCTTGGGGGTTTGTAAGCATTAAAACACATCAAACAGACAATTCGCAACCACAATTGCAAGACAACACATCAAATCTCAGAACCGGAATGAAACTCCCCAAGGTCGAACACACAAGTCGAATCCATAAGCCACCTACCTCAATTACAACAGAGGATTCTCTTCGAATCTGATCAACGATCGCTCCAACGCAGACACCGCAGAACGCAGACCCAGAAATGCAATCAGACAGCCACTGAAAACTCACAACGACGCAGAGAACAACACCACAATCAGAAACTGTCCACAACCCAAAATCTGAAACGAAAACGGAATCAAAACCCTCACCTGAATCTGTCTACAGATTACAGAGCAGTCCACAGCAGATGAACCCGATGAAGGAGTCGAGAAGAATCGCTGAATCACAATCAGATTGTCGAGGAAATCAGAACGGGGAAAAATACCGGAACCAGCGGATTAAAGAAAGAGGAAACTGTCACGCCTACCTCGAACGGACCAGCAATTCGCAACGGCGGAAACCCACAGTAGAACTTGGATTGCAAAACAACACTTGCAAGGCTGAGCGCTTGATTGAGCGTATCTTGAGAGAGAGAAAGAGAGCAAGGGAGGAGGAGCGTACTGACGAGATTCAAAACTGACAGAGTGAGGGGGAGTCGTGAGAACGTGATTAGAAGAGAGGGTAATAAATGAGGGAAATAAATAAATTAATGGAAGGGAAATATTGTGAGATTAATCTCACCAGAAAATAAAACGGATGGGGGAAAAGACCTCCTTGTCCCCGGCTTCTTTAATAAGGACTTCCATGTCCTAAATTCAGAATACAATAATGCAAGACCACTAGTGACGAAATAAAATATAACCAAATCTTGGGTTATAACATTTTTTATTGTCACTAATAATATGTTAAGGTGTTACATTGAGTTATATGGGGTTATATCAACCTGAAACACATTCCCTCCCGTCCGCCCTCCCAATTCCCCACCGGGCAAGATCCAAAAGGAGCGTTAAGAAATTCCGAGCACTTTGTTTATTTTGAGGAAGTAGCTCGTGCATTCTCTTTAGAATGATAATAATGATGTTAGGAACTCTAAGAATGAATTTTATAGGAGTTTGTGCCACCTCGGCACTCCTCCTGGGCATTTCCGAGGGTTTATGAGACCCTCATAAGGCATCTCCTTGCACTTTACGTTTAACTGATAACTTAGTGTCATGTCCAGTACTCATCTAAATGTTATTAAGGTATTATGGTGCTTTTGGAATGGATAAATGCTTTACTTCATTCTATAATGTATTTCCGGGACTTTCGGACCTTAAGGGCCTTTAGGGAAATTCCAGAGCATATTGTATTTTCCTCAGTTTTAGATGAGGTCCTGTTTCTAAGGGTCATATAATAATCCTGATAACTTCATATGAAGTTTATAGCTTATATAACTTGTTTATCTAATGGTCGGGCTTTAACGCACGTTTTTGACCTTAAGGAGTTTAGGTGCGTTTTAACGCCCAAGTGTTTATATGCCTTTTTAGGGTTTCATAATCCCCCAAATAATATTTAATAATCCCCAAATAATTTTATTTACTTGATATTTAATTATTTAAAATGTTAGGGGTATTTCAGTCTACCCCCCTTAAAAGGACTTCGTCCCGAAGTCATAACTTATACTTGTTCATCCTATGGAATCAGGTTCCTCATTATCTATTCCCTGTATACCTTTTGTTCTTGGGTGTCAATACTATACTGACACCCCTATATTCCATCTGTAATCCAAGTGTATGCAATTTGTAATACACATAACCTTACTCATGATAACCAATGTAATTATAGTATAAGTACTTGATAAATATTGTAAAACAAATACGTGTTCCAACTTCCTAGCTATCCCACTCGGTCATCACTGCATAAGTGAAATACCAAATCCTCAGTCCTACAGAGTGCAGAGGCGTAAACCCTTGGCAGTGAATCTCTTGTGTGATTGTAGGAATGAATATACTGTAAGGTAATTAAGTGCTTCCATAAACATCCAAGTGTTACATAGAACACAACCATAACTTATTCAAGTGTCACATAGGACACAACAATAACCATACAAGTGTCTCATAGGACACAACAATAACCATACAAGTGTCTCATAGGACATATCAATAATAACCAACCATTGTCACATAGGACATATCAATAACCATAACCATCCAACCAATTGCACACATGCGTGACAATCAAACACAAACAACCAATTATAAAACCAGTATAGACTGCAGATATGCAAGTCGCATGTGGTGCTCTACCCCCCTTAAAAGGGTTACGCCCACGTACCCCCACAAGTATACACAAAACAAAGAGAAAAGTGTTGGATACTTGTCTCGCATGGAGTCTTCTAACTCCCATGTCGCCTCCTAAATGTCATGGTTTGACCACAGAACCTTGACCATTCTAATGGTCTTGTTCCTGGTTTCTCTAGTGTTGGAGTCTAAATTGCGAACTGGGGTTTCCTCATATCTAAGTGTAGGATCTAGTTCGAGTGTCTCGGGCTCTAAAATATGTGATGGATGAGGCACAAACTGCTTTAGGTGTGAAATGTGTAACACATTGTGCATTTTCCCAAGCTCAACAGGTAAATCTAACCCGTAATCTAATGGGCCCACTCGCTCCGTAATAAGGTACGGTCCTACATACTTCAGGCTAAGCTTACCCTTCTGCCCAAATCTAAAAATTCCCTCCATAGGTGAAACTCTAGGGAAGACTCGATCGCCAATTGCGAATCCGAGATCTCTCCTACGGACATCTGCATATGACTTCTGTCTGTTTACGAGATATAGTCTTCGAGAATCTATGCATTCCCTAACATGTTCCATAGTGTATTAGTATTTGTTCTTTTTAATTTGAATTCTGTATGTATGGTGAAGGTGATCTACCATTTTGATCTTTACCAATATTATCTCATGGCTTATTTAGACTATCGTGTGTAACACACTTCTATTAATTGCCTCTTGTAGTTGTAATCGTTGGCGCTCGGGTCTTATGTTAATGTTGGGGCATATTTAAAATCTCTTTCTTTGATCATCAGGTCATCATCTTGTGATTCTGGTATTGAGTTTATTGTCACCATAATCAGTTTTTATTTTCAATGTAAAGTGTGAGCTATGGTCGAGCCATGCAACTTATGTATATTATAGAAAGAATTCTTGATATTACTGATTCACCAATTGACGGTAGTACTTTCACGACAGTTTTCTCTCAATTGAACATGTTCTTGCGGTTGCGAATTAACTCATGTGAGTAGTAGTATAATGTTTATACTCTTTATACTCTACCATGTTTATAGGTAGGTTCCCATTTAATATATTGGTTTTGAATTCATAAAGGAAGACTTAAAGTCGATTTTTTTTTCCTTTAGACGGCAATATGGCCATAACTTAGAAGTTAGCTTGAGAATACTCTTAATATAGGTAATTGTCTCTTGATCTCATATTTAATTTATTAACATGGTTCATGGTGTAATAATAGTTAGTATTTCCCTCCCAATTGATTATATTTCCGACATATGCGGAGTTATTTTAGTTATTTAGTCTCTTCGGGGTAACCTGGATGACTTAACTCTTAATTTACACCTTCTACATCTCATATACTTATTAGTAAAATTTTATATTAGATTTAAAAATAAATACTTACGTATCACAGAAATATTTATGACCACTTGTAAGGAGTCTCAGGAATCATCCAACCCTGACGGGGTCAGCATCAGTGTTGAACTATCCCTCCACACCATTTTATGTTTGGTTTTCCCTTGGTCTGATCAGGATCAAGTTTGACCTCCCACGTCAAATATCAAACAATCACATAATTATCATTTTCCAAATTTTATCTTATCAAACTTTACGACGTGGTGATTTGAAATACCCCAAACCTTGATATGTTGTTAAACATTTAAACTATGGTATGTAAAGGCTAAAAAGTGCCTTAGAAACATCAGTGAACAATTTAAACCATAGTAAAATGCGATAAAGCACTAAGATACAGTTTGAGCAAAACATGCTCTAAGCTTGGAGTGAACTTGGTTAGGACTCAAAGGGCCTACCAAGACTTAATAATATTCAATTATGATTTAATAAGGCAGATTAAGCCCTTAGGAAATCTTGGTAGACAATTAAACCAAACAAAACACAAATAAATGCCTTAAAGTCAATATGGGCAAAAATGTGCTCTAAGCTTGGGATAAATTTGTATAAGACCTAAAGGTCATACCCATACCTTATAAATATGTTAATGAACATATCAAAGCAATTACGAAATAAAACCATGCTTGAAAACAAGTTAAAACACAAAATGTGCTTTAAGGAGTCTTAAAGCACATTTTTGAAAAATTGTCTTGTAAATGAGTTTTGAATGGCTAAATGTCCATCATTACTCTTTAATTAACATGTGTACTACTTAGTATCACATTTGGAGGTCTAAATCAATGGGAAATCAAAAATTTCACAACTATGTGCCTTGTTTTTGTGAATAGTAACAAAAAAATGCTAGTTTATGACATAAGTCAATATAAGTAAGTTAATTGGTCAACAAAGACCATGACTTGGCCTAAAACATTAAGGGGCCGGTTTTTCATGTGTGACTCACCACACTTGACCAATCAAATAAACAAGAAAAGTAATAAAGCAAGGTTACTATTTACTTTAAGTATAAATATCTCCAAAAGTAAGCTTTCTCCTCATTTCCTTCCTTCCTTCTCATTTCACACGGTCTTCAATCTTCTCCTCCCTTCTTCTTCGGTGATGCTATAGCACAAACACCATCTTCAAGCTTTGAACCTTTATATCTCCTAGCTCCCTTTGCCAAATCAAAAACTAAGACCACCATTCTCTTAGTTTAGTCAAGCTCTACAATCTTGTCTTTTCAAATCTTCAAGAACTCCATTTCGGTGCCATGAAGATTCACCTTTGTTGGAGCTTGAGCTCACATTTTCATGCCTTGTTATTCTCCTTTGCTTCAAGGTAAGGAAAGTCAAAGAAAAACTTCATTTCCTTTTGTTTTCATAAGTGACCGAAATCACCTTCTTCATGGTGTTTTCTTTTGCTTTGTTTTAGCTTCATTCCAAACATTCAAGGGCTTGGTGGAAACCTCTCTTGTCACATATTCAAATTCTCTTTCAAATCCAAAGGTAAACATCATTTTAGTGTATTAAGACAATATATATAACCTAGGGTTTGTAAATGAGTTTAAGCATGAAGCTTGAATGCTCATTGGTGTCTCTTGTATATTGATTAGAACATTGACAAGTAACCAAGTCCTCTTGCCGATTTCCAAACAAGGAAGAACAAGAGTGTTCAAGTAAAAATCTTGAAGAAAAGAGGTAAATGTGCTAACCTAATGTAATTTATTCCAAAGGAAATGTGAGCTTGTATTGCTTAATAAAATACCTAAGGAGCCAATGGTGAATGACCTAGTAAAATGCTCTCATGGAAACTATTAAGGGGCATATGTGATGTTGAGTGTATTTGCAGGTTAAAGGCAATATATTATGTGGGAAATTCAGTGTTTAAGGTTTATGCAATATAAGGGCCTAAGAGCCATGTTATTTAAGGGCCTAAGTGCCAAGCAATTTAAGTTCATGCACTATATTGTGATGTAGTGAAAATTTGGTGAAGTTTTGTGTGTGAGAATACTCTTGATGGATTTTAGGTGTTCTTGAATGAAATAAGGTAAAAAACCTAAGTGTTTGGATGTGAGAATATATAAGAGAAGCTATGGCAAAATTTGGGAAATGTATAAGAAGTTCTAAGTGTTTTGAATAAGTTTTGGTGAACTAGGAAGTGTTAAAGGTGAACAAGTGTTTTACTAAGGGAAGAAAGCATGTACAAAGGTGATTTAGAGTGATACAAGGATTTAGGTATTATCTTGGAAGTTCTAGGAACTCAATGTGTGTTTTGAGGATGCATTAAAGTCTTGGAGAAGTTTGTTTAAGGTTTAGGAATGTTGATGTACAAGGAGGAAATGATGTTTAGGTAAGATGTGAAAAGGAGATTTAGTTAGTAAGAAAAGAAGTTTGAGAGATGATGTTAAGGTGTAGAGGAAACACCTTGGTATAGTGGTCATTATAGGTGAAGTACCACTTAGAAATCTTAAGAGAGAAAACATTCCAAGTGCTAGGAATTTTGTAAGGAATTTGTGAATGATAAGATGGTTTTTGGTGTGTGATTTAAAGAGTTTAGTACATGGCTAAAGGTGTGTTTGGTGTGCCAAATGACGTTAGAAACACATTAGGAGGCTTGAGGAAAAGTTTGGAGAAAGTTTGACAGTTTTGGACAATTTCTGATGTTGTCCGACCCAGTGGTCCGACCCAGGGTGGGTCGGACAGCCCTGTTAATTCAACCGTTGGAGTTTCTGGAATGGTCCGACCAAGGTCTTGGGCCGGACATGGGTCGGACAGGTAAATTTAAAAGACGGAAAAGTTTCTGGAACGGTCCGACCCAGTTGTGGGTAGGACGGTGGGTCGGACGGCCCAAAATATGTAAAAAAAAAAACAAACAAACAAAGTGTGGTTTAAGTAGTAAACCCTAGTGAGTTATAATGACATTTTAGTGGGGCAAAAGTTGTATTAAATGTAAAAGTAAAACAAGTTAAAATGTGAAGTTATTTAACTAAGTTAACGGGGATAAGTTACGAGTATTAGACTTTAAACAATCATATTACCCCGATGTTAATAAAAGTACATGTAATGTTATCAGTTGTTCGAGAATTGCTCGAGGAACATAAGTGGACATGATAGAGTGGACTCCGGTGACAGGTATGGTTTTCTTTCAACCTGTGTCCTACCGGATTACACCGGCTTGTATGCCAATGTGTTTTTATGTATGTTTGCCACGTTATAAGATAAATCATGAAACGAGTTTACAGTCGTTATTGTCGTTGTGTGTTTACGTGCCGATACCGGTAACCTCGAATGCGCATGAAAGGCTAGTTAACCATTATTAGGTAAACGTAAGAGAACGGTATCCGGTATTAACGTTTCCGACCTAAGGAACGTTCTAACCACGGCTATGCGTGAGTTAGTCATGTAATGTTTGTGTGTGATGTTTGTGGGTGAATGTATGACTCTCTCTTCCCTTGTGTGTGTCTAACAAGACTTAACCCAATGTTTGTGATTATTTATTAAGTTCAATGTTGAACTTCTAACAAGTGCTAACGGGGGAAGTGAGGAGTCCGGTCTGTTCCGGCCACGCGTGTGAGTATGGGGGTCGTTGTCATATCAGGTTCGATCCTCTCTGTATGTTATGGTTGTTTTCCAATTTGGTTCCGAACCTTCCCTTTAGGTTAACCAAGGCTATTTTACTGACTCACGTCGGGCCACAGGGGCATACTATGTTTATGTTTGTTCGGTGTGCTTGGATCACTATATCCGAGACACCTTGTGTTAAGTTATCCGTTCATTTAACGAGACGGTAACGAGTTATGTAACGAGCTTATCATGAGACTGGCAACATTCTCTAGGCTACAAGTGAACTGACTATGTTGATCCGGTACATAAAGGGAACCGTTCCCGTTATGTTATGTATTGTTGTTGTGCTGCAATTCTCATTGCGATGTGATGTGATATGTTGTTAAGATGAGGAGTATGTGGATTATGGATATGAATTCCAGTTTATTGTAAGAGGCATTTAAGGATAACCCGATTGGTGGGTATGTGTCGTCTATTAAGGAAATAGCTCCGTTTAAGGAGAAACACTCTAGGGATTAAAGATCACGACGAGTGATTTGTTAAGTGTAGTTGAATTGGCTGTCTTAATGTGCCATTGTTGTGCAGTGTAATGTGTTGATAATTTGTAGTTTACACGCATGATTTTGATATAATCAACCGCATGCTAAGACGACAATTAGTTGTGCGTGGCCCGGTAGCATGCGGGCTGTGGGATTACCATACCAGCAAAGGTGTTGAGCCCCTGGGGGGCCACCCTTTCTCTTCTTTTTCCTATTTCAGGTACAAGGAGCTGGAAGCCGTTCGAGAGTAGGACGGGGTAGTCGTTTGTATATGGGTAACCATTTAAGTTGTATATATATTCAGTAGGTGTAGTAAGACCCAAATTGTTATCGGCATTAGTTTTGTGAATACTCGGTACAGTTGGAAGTATGTGTATGTTTGTTGTTAATGAAAAAGGGATAGCAATGTGTAATCGCTCGGGAATCTAGTCCATCAGACCGATACAATGTATGTGTAATAGCCTTGTTAGCCACGTGGGTGGTTAACGGCGTGTAACACCAACGAGATAAGTAATGTGATAAAGGAAGTTTTCCACTGCAGTTTATTGTTGAGTGTGTTAGTATTGGATGGGGTGTTACAAAAAGTGGTATCAGAGCGAAGTATCGCTCTGATGACTGAATTACCGAGCTTAGGAAGTACCGAGTTAGGACTTTAGTACTTTGGGTTTAGGGTTGAGTGATAGCGTGAGAGATACGCTAGATAGGTATTACCAGTGTGCACTGGAAACTTACAATATTCATCCCACCCTCCACAATCCCTGTTTTATAACTTGGGAAGAAACGCCAGAGAGATGGAAGTCCTCTCATACTCGGAATACCCGATCTGGCTGTTATTAAATACCTCTAAAGGTACGGAGAACCTGTCATACGGTAGATTCCAAAAACTGGGAATCCCGGAGACGGTCTCCATCTGAACAATGTTAACCGCATTTCATAGCGAAGAGTGAAGAATCTGTGTATAAGAGAATAGAATTTCCGGCAACCTGGGTCGACATGCTGAGCAGTCGAAAACAACCAGCTTGCAACGCACCAACCGTGCAACAGGCAAGAAGTGGATTAATGAAACCCGAGACGAGTGTCTACGGGACCACAGTTGTTAAATGACATACCAACGGTATACCAACCGGCAAAGGAACTATAACGTATTGCCCAAACAAGAGACAAGTCTCAGTAACCACGACAAATGCGTGGAACGGGCTACGAAGAGGAAACAATACTAAGTAAAAGGGGACTCCAAGAATGGGGAACACCCCAGTTAATGATTATCATGTGAAGATAGTGAAAAGTCACCTAGTGGAATTATTATCTAGACTGTAAGATCAAGTAAGGGCCAATAAGGCCACTGATGACAGTGCGGGTAAAAATGATACCGAAACCGGTGTGTGTGTTTAACCAATAGCCAGTTAGCATGGCGCACTTGCTATAGCAAGTGCTGCTATAACAGGGCTGTTCGGGAAAGTATTAGCAAATACAAAGTACTTAGTGAAGTAACATGAAGTTAAAGGAGATCATCATAACCGTGGAAGGGCTTAATAGCCTAACCAATGTATGTGGGAATAAACCAGTCAGCAAGAAGCTAGATTTGGTTAAGGCAAGAAGACATTGTGAACCACGAGAATTTTTCTTTCAAACCCAGATTTATTCAAACTCTATTCTTTCAAAACCAAATTTTCTTTCAAACCCATACTCATTTTCTACCTTCTTTTAAAAATCAACCAGAGGACCTACACCGGCCTCAGTGCCACACGGTAGGTAAGTTATACCCAGTTTACTTTTGAATAACCGGAAAGGAAACCGGTAAACCCAAGGGTAACAACCCGGGGGAATGGATTGAGTTCATGATAATACAACAGTAGATAGACTTTCCCTAGATTAAGTTCGGGAAGCAGGGAATGCATATTGTCACAGGACAATACAAGGGAGTTGACAACAGAATACTTCACCTAGGCGTGTGACGGACACTATGAGTGTACCAACTGTAATGTGGGACGACCGCACTCCGTGAGGAGCTTGTGGGCCTGACAGACCCATTTATGGGTTAGTTGGGTAGGTAGTAATGTATCAGTAGGGTACCCCACATATGTATACGAGTAGAGTCCGAAACACGGTGGAAGTAGTCGACTCCGTACTACGGTCAGCAGTATAAGTCAAACAAGAGTTAAGGATTACCATGAATGGTTGAAGTAAAGGAACTCAGTTAAGTTTACGAGACTAAAAGAATTAGTGAATCCATTTCAAGGAAATGTCTAAGAGTCAGGAGGTGCGAAGTGCACTAACCATAATGTAAAGACATCGTATATGTCTTAAGGATCCTCAGGGATAAACATGAAGCTAGACGGAGACCCAGCCTGTGCATGGCAAGCAGATGGCCTAATGGGACACATAGTGTGCAATGAACGGATGAAACTCCCAGATGAGTACCACTACCAGGAAATGTGATCTTCACATGAAGAAAGATAAATAAGCCAGTTAAGAATGCAATCGGCGTGGCTAATGGAATATACCAATAAGTGTGAACCAGATGTAAAGGCATAACTTAGTAACACCCAGGAGCAATCCTTAAAGGGTGTTCGCATCAACAATTGTTGCACGAAATGACATGACAGAAGCACAAGGGTTGAAACTAACACCCAGTTTAGACATAAGTTGTCAGGAGACGGACTGACAATCCTAAGGGGCATCCCATGAAAGGAAACGGAAGGCAACGACCTTGTCATGGAGCTCAATATGATATCCAAACTATGTAATGTTGTACAGAGAAATGAATGTGTGTGAACTGTCCACAATGGACAGAGCTCGAAGCAGTAAGGCTCACAAGCCATAAATAACATGTGTTACGTAAATTAGATTGATTGTAGAAGTTTATGTTGTATAAGTGAATAGAGTGGTAAACGAACCACTGCATTAAGAGTGGGGATACCTCTCGATATTGTGAGACCGCAGGAGCGGTAGTTATGTGTACCAAGTCCAAGAAATATGTTAAGGATGGACGATATTGTTATTGAAAGAGAGCAGTTAGTTTAGTAGCATGTGAAGCACCAAGCTGAATAATGTCAACTTGTAATTCAAGTGAGCTACGCTCAAGGAGCATTAAGACTCAAAGACTAGAATATTCAGTAGTCATCCAAATGAGTGATGAACCATAATACGAACGATGTAAGTGTATGTGTGGAAGTTAATGTGACAGTAAATACCATGTAAGTTAGAGTTATACAAGAAGTAAGACCACGGTACGCGGCAAGCGACCGTTGTATAAGTGTTGTAAAATAATGATATGGCAGATAAGAGCAGTTATGAATTAAATTCAGTGGTGATGCAAGGTAAGTGATGATAAACGGACTGAGCAATAAGCCAGTAGTTGGTACTATGTGATAAGGAACTCAGTGTGAATTCCATGGCGAATCGCATAAGAGATTTACTGTCAAGAGTTTACGCCTCTGCACTCTGTATGACTGAGTGTTTTGGTATTGCATTTGAACAGTAATGATCGAGTGCGATGGATAGGTTAGCTAGGAATTGGAAACATGTTAATTGTGGAGGAATAATGTTATAATGGCCGATGCATAGGAAATGCAAGGCCGCACCAGTGAAAGAATAAATGTACAAAACCAAATGTGGAGACATGATTAACAGTAAGTGACTACAGTAGCACTAACTACCAAATATCGATATGGAATATACCTCAAGTGTGGGAAATAACTGAGAGAGCACTACGCATTAGGTGGTAGCTCAATCTCAACCGACAGTGAGTTGGAAGGAAACAAGTCAATCATTGTGAAATACATAGCTGTATACACAGTAAATTATTATGGAAGTGGATAGAAAGTTTATAACTCACCGAATTCGCTCACGGTAAGAGATACCACGCGTCGGTTGAGAAACCATTATTACCAAGATAAAGGTGATATATGGGAGATGTACAATATAGTGAGAATAATGAATGGGACAAACTAAGCTCTACAGTTGTCAGAGTTGCGCAGCAGACGCTAGTGAACCAGTGAGTCAAGTGTACAATGTGCATAGTGAATATGAGTAAATGCCTAATTATCAATGCCTAGAAGCCTCACAGGCCAGAACCGAAACCAGCTAAGAGTTTAAACAAACTCCAATGAGAATTCTTGGTTTAGGAACTAAACCGCCAATATGGTTAATATCCTCTAATCTGATGCATTGTATAATAGACCGCGTGGAAGTTAAAACACTTCACGACAGCAGAACATTTTAAGCCAATGTTTAGTTATTGATTACGTGGGCGTAATCCCTTTTAAGGGGGGTAGAGCGCAAAACCACTTAGTGTGTATTACCGTACTAGTGTACGTAATGTACGTGACCTATGTTGTGCATAGCACAAAATAATTTATTTTGATGATTGGTGTGTGTGTTACGTAAACATACGCATTCATTCATGGTTTAATTGTGGTAATTGCGCATAGAAGATGCGAATACCATTGTGATAAGTGTGTTGATTTATTAACAGTTGTGTGTGATAGTACAAGTGTGGGGAGTAGAGAAACTCCCGGGGAACAATACCCCGACAGTGTATAAATGTGAAACTGTGTGTTGTATTTTGATAAAATATATGTGTATATGTATACTATATAGTGATTCATGAAAGGGTATGAAACCGACATAGAACCTAGTGAGAATAAGATTCCCTAGGTAACAACATTAAAGTGAATGGAAATAACTGATAGACGAAGTTCTATCCCTTGGAGATGTATGATCATGATTAGAATGATTAAAAAGACAGAAAATTGGAAATGAGTGATTTACTTGATACTTGAAATGGAAGTGGGAGGTGAAACTTGATTATCATGAGATCAAGGGAAGCCGAACACAAATTGGGGTGGAAGGATAGTTCAACACTGATGCTGATCACATCAGGGTTGGATGATTCTTGAAGCTCCCTATAAGTGGTCACAAATAACCACGCTAAAAAAAGAAGCAAAGAGCATAAGTTGGACTTGGAGTTGTGTGTGTTTTCAAAAGGATTTTCAATTGGTGTTTTCAAAACAATCAATCAATATTTTGAATAAAGGATTCTCTTATACTTAACCTAGTAAAGAATATTTTTGTAGTACTTGCTCACGAGCCGAGGACGCATGAGCCTTTGTCTTCGGACCGGTGACATGAGAAGTATATATGTTAAAAATTAAGTGATTGTTTTGATCTCCCAAAGGAACGGGGACCAGAAGGTGTCAATCGCGACCGGGTTCTACGGGATCATAGTGTATGTAAAAGATATTTTTGATTGTTATACATGCTAAGACATGTTGTGTGGTATGTGTAATAAAGATTATTTTGACATTGAGTTCCAAAAGTGTATGTTATTAAGACCTATGAGTCTAAATGTGTTGTGTTACATAGACCTATGTGTCTAAAGGCTGTTATGTTATCAAGACCTATGTGTCTAAATTTTGATATGTTACCCAAGACCAGAGAGTCTAAGGGTTGTTATGTATGTGCCAATATTGTTAAGATACCAGGACCATTGAGTCCGAGGTTATCATGTGAGTATGTTATGTTATATATGGATGTGAATATGTTACCTGGACCATTAAGTCCGAGGTTGTGATGTAAAGTATGTTTGGTTATGGAAGTTTATTTCCAAGTGATTCCTGCGTTCTAAACCAAAAGATGTGTAGGAAGTGTAAACTTCGAGGGCGAAGTTCTTTTAAGGGGGGTAGATTGAAATACCCCAAACCTTGATATGTTGTTAAACATTTAAACTATGGTATGTAAAGGCTAAAAAGTGCCTTAGAAACATCAGTGAACAATTTAAACCATAGTAAAATGCGATAAAGCACTAAGATACAGTTTGAGCAAAACATGCTCTAAGCTTGGAGTGAACTTGGTTAGGACTCAAAGGGCCTACCAAGACTTAATAATATTCAATTATGATTTAATAAGGCAGATTAAGCCCTTAGGAAATCTTGGTAGACAATTAAACCAAACAAAACACAAATAAATGCCTTAAAGTCAATATGGGCAAAAATGTGCTCTAAGCTTGGGATAAATTTGTATAAGACCTAAAGGTCATACCTATACCTTATAAATATGTTAATCAACATATCAAAGCAATTATTAAAGAAAACCAAGCTTGAAAACAAGTTAAAACACAAAATGTGCTTTAAGGAGTCTTAAAGCACATTTTTGAAAAATTGTCTTGTAAATGAGTTTTGAATGGCTAAATGTCCATCATTACTCTTTAATTAACATGTGTACTACTTAGTATCACATTTGGAGGTCTAAATCAATGGGAAATAAAAAATTTCACAACTATGTGCCTTGTTTTTGTGAATAGTAACAAAAAAATGCTAGTTTATGACACAAGTCAATATAAGTAAGTTAATTGGTCAACAAAGACCATGACTTGGCCTAAAACATTAAGGGGCCGGTTTTTCATGTGTGACTCACCACACTTGACCAATCAAATAAACAAGAAAAGTAATAAAGCAAGGTTACTATTTACTTTAAGTATAAATATCTCCAAAAGTAAGCTTTCTCCTCATTTCCTTCCTTCCTTCTCATTTCACACGGTCGTCAATCTTCTCCTCCCTTCTTCTTCTTCGGTGATGCTACAGCAAAAACCCCATCTTCAAGCTTTGAACCTTTATATCTCCTAGCTCCCTTTGCCAAATCAAAAACTAAGACCACCATTCTCTTAGTTTAGTCAAGCTCTACAATCTTGTCTTTTCAAATCTTCAAGAACTCCATTTCGGTGCCATGAATATTCACCATTGTTGGAGCTTGAGCTCACCTTTTCATGCCTTGTTATTCTCCTTTGCTTCAAGGTAAGGAAAGTCAAAGAAAAACTTCATTTCCTTTTGTTTTCATAAGTGACCGAAATCACCTTCTTCATGGTGTTTTCTTTTGCTTTGTTTTAGCTTCATTCCAAACATTCAAGGGCTTGGTGGAAACCTCTCTTGTCACATATTCAAGTTCTCTTTCAAATCCAAAGGTAAACATCATTTTAGTGTATTAAGACAATATATATAACCTAGGGTTTGTAAATGAGTTTAAGCATGAAGCTTGAATGCTCATTGGTGTTACTTGTATATTGATTAGAACATTGACAAGTAACCAAGTCCTCTTGCCGATTTCCAAACAAGGAAGAACAAGAGTGCTCAAGTAAAAATCTTGAAGAAAAGAGGTAAATGTGCTAACCTAATGTAATTTATTCCTAAGGAAAAGTGAGCTTGTATTGCTTAATAAAATACCTAAGGAGCCAATGGTGAATGACCTAGTAAAATGCTCTCAAGGAAACTATTAAGGGGCATATGTGATGTTGAGTGTATTTGCAGGTTAAAGGCAATATATTATGTGGGAAATTCAGTGTTTAAGGTTTATGCAATTTAAGGGCCTAAGAGCCATGTTATTTAAGGGCCAAAGTGCCAAGCAATTTAAGTTCATGCACTATATTGTGATGTAGTGTAAATTTGGTGAAGTTTTGTGTGTGAGAATACTCTTGATGGATTTTAGGTGTTCTTGAATGAAATAAGGTAAAAACCTAAGTGTTTGGATGTGAGAATATACAAGAGAAGCTATGGCAAAATTTGGGAAATGTATAAGAAGTTCTAAGTGTTTTGAATAAGTTTTGGTGAACTAGGAAGTGTTAAAGGTGAACAAGTGTTTTACTAAGGGAAGAAAGCATGTACAAAGGTGATTTAGAGTGATACAAGGATTTAGGTATTATCTTGGAAGTTCTAGGAACTCAATGTGTGTTTTTGAGGATGCATTAAAGTCTTGGAGAAGTTTGTTTAAGGTTTAGGAATGTTGATGTACAAGGAGGAAATGATGTTTAGGTAAGATGTGAAAATGAGATTTAGTTAGTAAGAAAAGAAGTTTGAGAGATGATGTTAAGGTGTAGAGGAAACACCTTGGTATAGTGGTCATTATAGGTGAAGTACCACTTAGAAATCTTAAGGAGAAAACATTCCAAGTGCTAGGAATTTTGTAAGGAATTTGTGAATGATAAGATGGTTTTGGTGTGTGATTTAAAGAGTTTAGTACATGGCTAAAGGTGTGTTTGGTGTGCCAAATGACGTTAGAACACATTAGGAGGCTTGAGGAAAAGTTTGGAGAAAGTTTGACAAGTTTTGGACAATTTCTGATGTTGTCCGACCCAGTGGTCCGACCCAGGGTGGGTCGGACAGCCCTGTTAATTCAACCGTTGGAGTTTCTGGAATGGTCCGACCCAGAGGTCTTGGGCCGGACATGGGTCGGACAGGTAAATTTAAAAGACGGAAAAGTTTCTGGAACGGTCCGACCCAGTTGTGGGTAGGACGGTGGGTCGGACGGCCCAAAATATGTAAAAAAAAAAACAAACAAACAAAGTGTGGTTTAAGTAGTAAACCCTAGTGAGTTATAATGACAATTTAGTGGGGCAAAAGTTGTATTAAATGTAAAAGTAAAACAAGTTAAAATGTGAAGTTATTTAACTAAGTTAACGGGGATAAGTTACGAGTATTAGACTTTAAACAATCATATTACCCCGATGTTAATAAAAGTACATGTAATGTTATCAGTTGTTCGAGAATTGCTCGAGGAACATAAGTGGACATGATAGAGTGGACTCCGGTGACAGGTATGGTTTTCTTGCAACCTATGTCCTACCGGATTACACCGGCTTGTATGCCAATGTGTTTTTCTGTATGTTTGCCACGTTATAAGATAAATCATGAAACGAGTTTACAGTCGTTATTGTCGTTGTGTGTTTACGTGCCGATACCGGTAACCTCGAATGCGCATGAAAGGCTAGTTAACCATTATTAGGTAAACGTAAGAGAACGGTATCCGGTAATAACGTTTCCGACCTAAGGAACTTTCTAACCACGGCTATGCGTGAGTTAGTCATGTAATGTTTGTGTGTGATGTTTGTGGGTGAATGTATGACTCTCTCTTCCCTTGTGTGTGTCTAACAAGACTTAACCCATTGTTTGTGATTATTTATTAAGTTCAATGTTGAACTTCTAACAAGTGCTAACGGGGGAAGTGAGGAGTCCGGTCTGTTCCGGCCACGCGTGTGAGTATGGGGGTCGTTGTCATATCAGGTTCGATCCTCTCTGTATGTTATGGTTGTTTTCCAATTTGGTTCCGAACCTTCCCTTTAGCTTAACCAAGGCTATTTTACTGACTCACGTCGGGCCACAGGGGCGTACTATGTTTATGTTTGTTCGGTGTGCTTGGATCACTATATCCGAGACACCTTGTGTTAAGTTATCCGTTCATTTAACGAGACGGTAACGAGTTATGTAACGAGCTTATCATGAGACTGGCAACATTCTCTAGGCTACAAGTGAACTGACTATGTTGGGCCGGTTCATAAAGGGAACCGTTCCCGTTATGTTATGTATTGTTGTTGTGCTGCAATTCTTATTGCGATGTGATGTGATATGTTGTTAAGATGAGGAGTATGTGGATTATGGATATGAATTCCAGTTTATTGTAAGAGGCGTTTAAGGATAACCCGATTGGTGGGTATGTGTCGTCTATTAAGGAAATAGCTCCGTTTAAGGAGAAACACTCTAGGGATTAAAGATCACGACGAGTGATTTGTTAAGTGTAGTTGAATTGGCTGTCTTAATGTGCCATTGTTGTGCAGTGTAATGTGTTGTGAATTTGTAGTTTACACGCATGATTTTGATATAATCAACCTCATGCTAAGACGACAATTAGTTATGCGTGGCCCGGTAGCATGCGGGTTGCGGGATTACCATACCAGCAAAGGTGCTGAGCCCCTAGGGGGCCACCCTTTCTCTTCTTTTTCCTATTTCAGGTACAAGGAGCTGGAAGCCGTTCGAGAGTAGGACGGGGTAGTTGTTTGTATATGGGTAATCATTTAAGTTGTATATATATTCAGTAGGTGTAGTAAGACTGAAATTGTTATCGGCATTAGTTTTGTGAATACTCGGTACAGTTGGAAGTATGTGTATGTTTGTTGTTAATGAAAAAGGGATAGCAATATGTAATCGCTCGGGAATCTAGTCCATCAGACCGATACAATGTATGTGTAATAGCCTTGTTAGCCACGTGGGTGGTTAACGGTGTGTAACACCAACGAGTTAAGTAATGTGATGAAGGAAGTTTTCCGCTGCAGTTTATTGTTGAGTGTGTTAGTATTGGATGGGGTGTTACATGATTACTACATGTACATTTTCCTTGACTGTGATACAACTATTCCAATAACTGTTATAACCTATACTTGATTATAGTGTATTTTTTAATCCCCGGAACCATATTCCTTTGACCAAATCATCAAGCGGGGAAGCCAGTTTTTCCTCTTGGCATTAAAGATAAATTCTTATTAAAGCATCTAGGTTCATACTGTCTAATAATTATATCCATCCATCATTTTTACTCTTAAATCCATCATCCAAGTAGTAAATTCAGTTATGAACTTGGATACATTAGAATACTCTCTTCTCTTTTAAAGGCTCATCTAGTGTGTAACTCACCAGGGTTTGATTATTGCCTATACTTTAGTTATCATTTCATAGAACAAGGAAAATCACAGTTAGACTCCAAGAAGGTCTTCATAACCCGATCAATAATTACAGTTCCATTAGATATTATTTCCTCCGTCTTTAAAGCTTGGCTTTCCTTATTTCATCTAAACTCCATAAATCCGGTGAACCATATGTGCGGCCTAGGTTAAGTATCTCTTAATATCATCTCAAACTAAGGGTTTGCAGTTTGAATCCTACGGTTTGGAAACTGGACAATCAATGTTTATTGTTTGTTTCTATCTTTTAGAAACGTGGTTAATCCACAAGCTCAATGGCTTCCAAAAATAGGTCGATTAGTTGTATCAAATAGAAGATTTGGAATCACATGATTTAGTATATAACGTTAGGGAAATTTTACGTGTAAAATGATTGCTACAAGCCAAGGGGTATGTTTCCCCTACCTTTAAGTTTAACTTCCACTCACTTCTAGTGTGAATATATTAACTCGGACTCTTAATATAACTTATACTACCTTCTTTGTAAGTGTCAATGAGAGGTATTTGTTACCATGTTTATATTAAATTTATATTACATATGGTGTTAACCTTATTTGGTTTCTTGCGCTCTTTATTCGCATTAATAAATTGACTTGTCATAGAAGACATATGCTCGTATAGAACCATAAGGATAGTGTAGGACATGTGTCTCAAAATAGGGTAGGTATATTTAATAATACTTAGCCCTCTGAAATGTGTTAATGCTCCTCAATGTTTTAGGTTTACAACCTCCAGATTATGTGTATATATGTAGCATTTGGTATTGCTAATTAGGTAGTTCTCCCGACTTTAGAAAATATATATTCAAAGTCTATTTTCTCTCCTTTATTAATTAGGAGTCCAGCATTGTTACTATGTTGATACTAGCTGAGACTTCTTGGTATTTGTTCAGGTATTTAAAACTCGTGCTTATCCATGATGGATGTTTAATTCTATATTTTGAGAATCTTTTTTTTTCCATTGTCATTTTCCAAGGTTTCGCACTATCTTCTTGTGAAGTTTAATAAGGGATTGTAAGGTTTTCTAGTCCCGCACTGAGCGGTAAGCTCGGTGCCTGGGTATCCCATAAAATTTCAGTGTTTGCTCTTTACGTGTAGGTTTTTTTTAACAAGCCCTTTTGACATTTTACATAGTCTTAAGTATTTCACATTAATTAGTGTATTCCTTTTCATGACATCTGCTCGTCATTTAGGCAGGTCATAATTTGTAGTTACCGTAAGTTTGGACAGTTGATGACGCCCTTTGGCAGTCTAAGCAAAAACCAACTTATTATTCCTCAATGTACTTCCTCGCACCCTTTTTTCCCAAGGCTATTTTCGGTTTAATACTCTTAATCCCATGGTACACTAATTTGGATTCTTCACCAAATACCAACGCGTCTCCTGACTTTTAAAACAATCTTGTTTGCCTTATTCATCCTCTTCTGATCACCGTTTATAAACTTAGCATTATCTCCTATGGAGAATGATACAAGTGGTATCTCAATCCTTACCCACACATCATAAATAATTTAAGTTTTGATCCCCTCACATATCTTGGAATATAAAATCCTTCAAGGCTCATTCCCAAAGTTCTACATTCGTTTATAATAGTTATTTGTTCATTTATAGTTGAGTATTTATTGAGTAGGATCATGCCGGGTCAAGGTACTTGGCATTATGCCTCTGAATATTCCAGACCTTCGCTCATAGGCTCAGGTGACCTCGGTCTCATAGGTAAGGAAACAAATGTTGAAGTATCCTATTAGGTGAGAGGTTACTGAAATTAGGTCTCTCTAAATTTTGATACTTACTAATCACATATAAGTCTCATCGACTAATAACTATAAACACACATTTATGCATCATAAATTTAGTTTAGGTTCTAGGCTTACCGGTTTCGCGCTGAGCGCTAGCTACAACGCCTGAAGTTCCCACTGTGTATAGGGTGGTTTTTCCTGGTACTATCTCTTTTCCCCTCTGACTTCCGGATGAGGGTGGCTATCCTCCCGGTCCTCTAGTATAGGTATTAGTCTGCGGCGCTTGACTTCCTCCGGGTCTGCCCGTTTCAACAGCTGGTGTTCTCTGTGAACTTCTAGCTCCCATGTAAACTCGGCTCCCTGGATTGGAAAAACATTCATGCTCCGTGTGACCTTCTTTCTCGCAATAGCGACACCTCACCTTCTTGCCTGCGCAGTTTACGCCTGGGTGATCCTTTCCATAACCCTTACAGTAGTAGTGGCGCCGGGTTGGCTTATTGCTCCTAGGTGGTGCTGATTTCCGTGGCTGTGCATCAATGGCTGGGCCGGTCAAACGAGGAACCTGCTCCTTCGTCTTCTGACCATGGAAGTCCTTCCGCTCTTTCTTCTTATCTAAGAATTTCTTCCCCTTCTTGTGGTAACCGCCAGAGGTTGCTCCACCATCACCCCCTTCAGTATCCTTTCTCTTCTTTCTTCCTGCACCTCTTCCTTTAAACTTTTGGATCCTCACAGTGTCGGAGTGGTCGACTTCTGGTATGTAGTCCAATAAACTGGTAAACCGCGTGTAGTACTGGTCAACTGTTTGACTCCCTTGGAATAAGGTCTCGATCTCCTGCCTTTTTCTCTGCTTTAGGTGTTCGGGGTAGAACTTCTCCCGTAACACTTCTACAAACGATGTCCATCCCAAGTCCGGTGTGGCCCTACGGTGGCCCTCCACAGTCTGCCACCAAATGTCAGCTGCGTCCTTCAGGTTGTACGCGGCGATGTCGACTCTCTAGTCTTCTGGAACTCCAACAGCTTTGAACGCCTTCTGGTGCTCCGCTATGAATTTCTCCAATGCGGCCGGGTCTGGTTCCCCTGAGTAAGTCGGTACTCTCGCGTCTGCAATGCTCTTTAACCAGTTGGTTTCCTTGGGCTGTGGCGGGTGGGGTATGGCTCCCGTAAGTTGAGCTCCTAGTTGCTGCGCGAAGGCCGTCATGGCTGCTGCTAGGCCTGGTACTGCTGGAACATCCGTCGGTGTCTCACTACCGCGTCCACTGCTTCCTCCACGTGGTCTTCCCCTTGTCGACATCTATAGTATATTATTATTACTACTCGGTTGCTACACCGTTTTATATACACAATCACAAACAAGTAAGAGAGTTAACTAACAGTAGTAAAAATATCCCTAGGGTTTTTTCTTTCTACGTAACGAATCCTCACGGACGTTTCCCCATATTCCCAAATATCCTATGCTCATATTCTTGACTCAGTATCTTTCATCAGAGCGGTACTCCGCTCTGATACCACTTTTTGTAACACCCCTAATTCTAACCTGTGTTGACGTCACAATTCATAGCATAATAAATAGCAAATCGCAGCGGAAAATAAAACTATCTAACCTTGGTGTTACACGCCGTCACTCACCCTTGTGAGTAACAAGGCATCCTTACTCTTTCCAACAACACAACTCCTCACGCTGTGATGAACAGATACTGAGTACTTCTAATTATTACAACCAAATTCAACTAAACGAGTAACTAACTGAATACAACAACCTCTTTAATATAATACAAATAAAACCAAAGGTGTTGGTTGACAAATACAACAGCTACGCCCGTGTCCCGCACTCCGGCTTGAGTCTTCTTCAATAACCTAGAATGTTTGGCCCAATGAAGGGCTCAGCAATTGAAATGCTGGTATGCTAAATGTAGTCTTAAATCATCAAGATTCCTTAAGTCGTTTTAGCCATCTTGATATTAGATTCTTTACATGAAATACCGGTTTACAATAACAACAGTGATAACTGTATACATTAAACATTCACATAATAACTCATCTGTAAACACCAGTGTACAATAGTACACAACACCAATAACCACACATCAATATCAACAACCAATAATCACACATCAATAATCCAAACAAGACACGCGTATTAAACTTTACTTGCTAGTTGGCCACCTGGCCCTTATCCTTTTAAACCATTCACTTAACCTTTTCCAATTAATTACCACCTCAGGCGTCATGTCAAGACAATCCTTAATAACTTATTAATGGACGATAGTCCCCTGGGTTCCAATGGAACCGTTACCAGCTGACCTAATGGTCCTGGATAATATAATGACCGATCCGGTCGAACCTGTGCACCAACGGCAGTGCCCTCCGCCATCCCCGAATGTGGCTGATGGATTCCCTTGAGTGACTCCCCATTGAAGTCTCTCGTAGTGATCACAATGCGCAACCAGAAAGTCGATATAATCTGGATTCCTCTCTTTATAAGTTAGCCCTTTAGTCTGCGGTACAATAACCAATACTTGAATTAAGACTATAACATTTGACCATCAGTTAGGTTCAATAATACCTAAGGTCAGTTAGTCTTGTTCCAGTTTAGATGTATAAACTTCCAGTCATAAGACGTTCGCGTATAAAATACAACGCAACAGCTTGAGCAATACAGAATACAATATCATATACATAAAATCACAGATATCGCTCTTAAACAATTAAGCACATTATGTCTGGACCTTAGGATAATCCTTAGGACATTCAGACCACACAATTAACATACCGTTCACCGTGATAACAGCTAGCTTGCCAATTCACGCTTTAATAGTCCTTCCCCGTACGCTGTTTTATTTACAAGTAATACCGGGTAATATTAATATAACCACTCACTAAATATTACAGTACTGTCACTGTAGTGTTTATACTCGTTGTATAATAACTTTGTATGTTCTTTATTTTCCCCTGTTATTTAACAGTAGTCCTAGGTAGTTCATCAGTTCATTATTTTATGTGGTTCCCACATGTGATAATGAATTCCCATATTAAATATTTCTTCATCTCTTTAATTATATATCCATAATTACTTCCTCTTATTCCATATACCAATATAATTTGGTTATCCTTATTATAACTACAATTATTTCATAAACTCTATATTATATTCTTTTGGTTAATTCCGTCATAACCACAATTTATTTTATAAACCTTATATTACTCCCCAAAATATATCACCTTACTTAACCTTAATTCCTTTCTTTATTAAATTATAAAACCAACCTTATTAATTTCTGTATTTATACTATGACCACATTATCTTTATAAATTACCAAGTAGTCATATAACTTTTATAATTCACCAAATTTTCATATTAGCTTCCGGTATTTATATTATATACCTAATACTTTTATAAATTACCAAATAACCATATAACTTTATATCTTACTAATTAACCACTTAACTTTTCGGTAATTACAAATCAATATTCTAACTTTTATAAATCTGCTAAATGCCCTTATTAACTTTCGGTATTTACAATTTAATTATACCAACATTTATAAATTACTAAATGACCACATGTATTTTCGGTCTTGTTATATCCCTTTCTTGTATTTACATTTTAATTCCAAAACTTAATATAGGTTACATATTAACTTATAAACTATAGTTTTAATCTTTAATTATCTTAAATAATCGAAATGACCCATATATTTTATAAATCATGAATTCAGCCCTTTACTAATTCGGTTTTACATATTAACTTTCACATAATTACATTTTAACCCTTAAACTTTATATAAGTTACATATTAACCGAAATGGTCCTTATAATTTTGTAAATTATGCATCCGCCCCAAATTAAATTCAGTTTAACACTTATACTTTCATAAATTACATATTCACCCTTAAACTTTCATAAACTTAATATCTTATGACATAAGTCATTTTAACCCAAAGTTTTTGGTCAACACTTAGACCAAGACTTAATTTCATAATTAATACTTTAATATACCCATAAAATAATATGTAATTTGGCTATACTCCCAAACTTCTCAATAATTATAAAATAGTCCCAAAACTTTATAAATTGTTATTTTAACACTTAAACACTTATTTAAATTCACCAAAGTTCAAAATATTAATTCCTACCTTATATTATATTATAAGTACACCAAATCCATCATTTTATTCTCGGTAATCATAATTAACACACTAAACCTTTTAAAATTTACATTTTGCCACATAACTTTATAAATTAGCCATTTAAATACTTGTAGCTATTTTTAATACTCCCAAAATTTATAATATAAGTTATTATACTTATATATTTCGAAAATCACTAAGTACCTCATTAAGCTCTCGGTTTTAATGTAACACCCCAACTCAATCCAAATGTGGTCTCGCAACTTAACAGTATATATATAAACATGTCACAGCGGAATTCTTTACAATCCAGGACCTTGCCACGGTCTGACTACAGAATATACCGAACATTGGTACAATAACCTTAACCAATTACATACCCTCCTTACAATCCTCTCACAACCTATACATCTTACTACTCAATTGCCATACGAGTGTACATGCACAACTCGTAGGTCACACTTAATCTTTAACACTTGTATCCTCTTCTCACTCTTGCGACGGTCGCCTCCTGATGTACACCTGTGTAGTAAAAACATCCCCCAAAGGGGGTCAGCACGAATGCTGGTACGATCCCCTCATGGCCCCCAAGCTAACGTGGCTATGACGACTAATTGTCGATAGCATGGAGGTTGATTAGATGCACAACATAATAGAAAGTGCAGTAAACAACAACTCAGATATGAACAATTAAAGTTCACACACAATGAACGACTTAAATGCGTTCCCTTAATTAGAGAGTTAGTTATTTAACTCCTTAAGTAATGTTCCCTCTTAATCTTAGTCCATCCTTATCTCACCTCAATCTTAGTCTTATCTTAATCTTAGAAACAACCATCCTTTAATAAGGAGTGGATGTAGCTTATCTTAATCTTAATATTACAAACCATCCTTTAAAAAGGAATGGTTTCAACTTATCTTAACCTCACCTTAATCTTAATCTTAATAATACAATTCATCCTTTAAAAGGAATGATTGTAACTTAACTTAATCTCACCTTAATCTTAATCTTAATAATACAAATCATCCTTTAAAAAGGAATGATTGTAACTTAACTTAATCTCACCTTAATCTTAATCTTAATAATACAAATCATCCTTTAAAAAGGAATGATTGTAACTTAACTTAATCTTAACTTATTCTCAGAATACAAACCGTTCCTGGAGGGGAATGGTTGTAGCCTAAGTCCAAACCTGGGATTTAGGTGATCCCACCGCACCATCTAATGCCACCTACCCTGGACGGGAATCCAGCGTAGCTGAGCCGGCAACCGGCCCTAGCTAGGCTACAAGTCCGAAGACAAGTCCTTAATCGGAGGTCGAATCTGCTATAGATAACGACCCCCTTTTCTTAGCATGCATGACCGGAGATCGGTCCCGGGTTTCCTCACTAAAGTTCCAGTTAGTAGTTATCTCAAGACCATGTTTGTTGGTTAACCTCTTTCGGTTCATATCGTCCCTTATTAGGGGCGTTCCTTAGTCTCACTCAATTCCTTACTAAACATTGGTTAGTAGGTTCTCACGGTATGTTGTGTTAGTTTTCAAACTTCACACAACAATACAAGAAATACAATATATTCCGATTGCATGCTTTATCTTGTTTAGTGATCACACAAAAACAAATAGCACACAAGCCGAGGGACACCTCGTTAGCAAGCAGGTCACAAGAGAACTGTACCGTTCACCGTCGGCGGTTCGGCCGCTTACTCTCCTCCGGAGTCCAAACTCCCAAGTCCTAAAACATTCATTCAGTTTTAGGTTGTTAATCACTTAACTTAATATGACTTACTTAACTTGTTTAACTTACTTAATTCCTTAACGATTCCCACCTAACACCTCTTAAGTCTTACAACTTAATCTCACAAACTTAATCTTAAACTTTCAAGTTTATACTAACTTAACTTAATTCCTTAAGTTCTTAGGGTCCCAATCATTACTACCCTACCAAAGGCATACCCTAATACCAATTAACACCCTCAGAAATTAAAATTTCTTTTTTTTTTTGTTTTTAGGCTCGACCGGACTTACCGACCGGACTTGCCAAGTCCGGTCCGTTCCAGTACCCTTTACCGTTTAAAAATTCTACCCCGACCGGACTTACTAGTCCGGTCCTATGTCCGGTCGATTCCAGACTTATTACCGTACAAAATTTTAAGCCCGACCGGACTTGACAAGTCCGGTCCCATGTCCGGTCTATTCCAGAAACTAATTCCCTCACAAAACACAAGCCCGACCGGACTTGTAAGTCCGGTCCCCAAGTCCGGTCGATTCCAGAAACATTTTCCGGTAGTGTAACAGAGCCCGACCGACCTTGCAAGTCCGGTCCTAAGGTCGGTCGGCCCCAGAAACTTGTTTCTAAATTCTCTTTCAACTCCAAACTTCTCCTCATATACTCTAATGTTATAACCTCATTTGGGCACCTCAAATACACCTTAAGCCCTCCTTTAAATACCTTAAATCATCCACCAAGATCCACCTTAGTCATTATGCATTTTTCCTTGTAATAATGCTAACACTTGTAACGTTTTCCTCTAGGTTCTAGGTGGTGGTTCATACTTAATGTAACCACTATGCCAAATGTTTTCCTCACCACTATAACATCATCTCCCAAGCATCTTTCACCATCGAAAATCCTTTTATGCACTTACTTAAAGTTCCTTCCTAAGCTTAAGCTTCCATCCACCAACCCTTATTTCCTTCCTAGTTGTTTACCAACATTTGCCTAAGTCCTACACTCAATTACATTCTCTTGATTCTCAAATCCTCCAAGGTAATGCCTAAGTCATTATGACTCATTACCACACTTTATCTCACCCCTTTTTCATCAAGACAACCTCTAAAACTTCCTAGTACTTCCTTAGTCATTAATTCCCCTTAGAACATATTCAAATCACCTTAATCATTACACCTTCTCCTTAAACTTATGCTCAAGTCTTAATTTCCTCATCTCATGATTTTGGTGTGCTCAAAACACTCACCATTCCTCTAACTCCTCCTAGACATCTCTAGGTCATCCTAAACCTCAAGAACTCCTTAGTTAACTAATCTCCACTCAAATTCCTCATAATGATTCCTAGTAAATCCTAGGTCATATGGTTCACCACCATCGCCTAAACACTTATTTTCTACTCAAATTTTGCCATAGCACCTCTAGCATCATAGCATGCCCAAACACATTATTTTTCCTCATTTAACCATCTCACACACCTCAAGTTCTTTCTCATCATATCTCATAGTAGTTATAATGCTCTTAAAGTCCACCTTAAACTTATATTACTAACTCATTCTCATTAGCTCCTTAATCACAAGTTCATAAGCTTGTTTAAGTTCTTTTTCTTAGGTTATATAACCCAATACACAATGTAAGCTCTAAGCTACATTGGTACTTATCTAAAACTCATTCCTTAATCTTAAACCACCATTAGGTAAGCATTTTACCTTGTTTTCTCAAGCTTCTTAATCTCCTCTTTTGACCTTCTTCTTGCATAGATCTCGGCCACCACTTAAATTCCCCTTGCCAATGTTCTAATCAATATTTAAGAACTCATATGAGTACCAAACAATGCACTAACCTCAAGGAATAAAAACCTAGGTTAGAAATGTGTTCTAAGGCATAAAAGTGGATGATTACCTTTGAAGTCTCAAGGTAGACTTTGGGCATTGAATGAAATAGGACCTCCACTAGTCCTTGGTGAATAAATCAAGCTAGAACAAGGCATAAAAACATAGCCCCATGAGAAGGAATTTTCGGCCATGTACAAGAAATGATGGAAACATGGTTTTTCTTACATTTTCTTTACCTTAAGAGAATGGAGAAGCTAATGAGCTCTTCAAACTTGATTTTCCTCCATCAATGAAGTTTTCTCATGGCACCAAAATGGAGCTTTGAAAGATTTGAAAAGATAGGAAGATAGGTCTTGACCTAACTAAGAATAATATGTGTTTAGTTTTTGATTTGGAGCAATATTGTGTATTTGGTAAGTGAATGAAGATGGAGAACCATGGGGGAGCAGCACTCTCGGTTTTGGAACAGAGAGAAGAAAAAGAAACCGTGGGTGAAAGAGAGAAATGGAGAATAGAGGAGAGAAGGTAGCTTATAAGGATATTTTGCTTTAATAAAGCAAATAGTAACTTCTTTACTTATCTCTTCTTTTCTTCCTTATTTGATGAAGTCTATGGTGACTCATCCCTTAGAAAACCGGCCCCCATCTTAAATAAGGCTAGTCATGGTCTTTGTTGACCAACTAATTAGCTTATATTGATTAAAACTTAAACTAGTCACTATTTGGCACTATTCACAAATCAGTGCACATATTTCTAAATTTTTGATTTCCCATTGATTTAGGCCTCCTAATGTGATACTAATTAGTACACATGTTGATTAAAGAGTAATGATGGACATTTAGTCACTCAAAACTCAATTCTAAGACAATTTCTCAAAAATGTGCTTTAAGACTTCTTAAAGCACATTTTGTGTTTTAACTTGTTTTCAAGCTTGGTTTTCTTTGCTAATTGATTTAAAATGACCATTAGAATATTACTAAGGTCTTATCATGATATTTGGGTACTCACCCAAGTCTCTCCAAGCTTAGAGCACGTTTTTGCCCTGATTGCCTTTAAGGCACTTTCTTGTGTTTTCCTTGGTTTAAATTGTCTACCAATCTTTCTAAGGCATATTCTAGCCTTACTACATCATAATTTGATGTTTACTTAGCATACTTAGGTTTGGGGTATTTCAATCTACCCCCCTTAAAAGAACTTTGTCCCCAAAGTTCCCATGCATCTTATCTTATTAGAGTACATGTCTTACCTCCTTCCTTAGATCATATAGATCATACTTATGTATACTTAATCTCATTGGATCATTAGATCCGCCATATTCTTATTCTTATTCTTAAATATCACACAATATGCTTACGCATGTATAGCACTCAAAATTCTTTTTGTTCCTTTTTGATGATTAAACATTCACATAACTTCTAACGTATTCTCCCATGTCACCGGTCCGTAGACAATGGCTCATTCGTCCTCGTCACCATGGGCCAGAATACAAAACACGCTGCTCTCCCCATGTCACCGGTCCGAAGACAAAGGCTCGTGCGTCCTTGACTTCATGGGCGAGACTCAGTAAAAAGGTAATCCTTTTTACGAGGTCATGTGAGGAATAATTCCTCTAATTAAAAATACAAGCAACTCCAATTTCATTTTATCCTAAGGCCTCTATTCTTAGTGTGATTTAATTGTGACCACTGGTAGGGAGTTTCAGGAATCATCCAACCCTGATGTGATCAGCATCAGTGTCGAACTATCCTTCCACTCCAATTTGTGTTCGGTTTCCCTTGATCCCTAGAAAATCAATTTCCACCTCCCACGTCATTTTCAAACATCCAAATAGTTCACTCATGTCCAATTTTCTATCTTTTTAGTTCTTCTAATCATAATCAATACATCTCCCAAGTGTGGACTCAGTCCATCAAACATTCTCGATTCATCTCTTAGTAATTACCTCAAGGCTTAAATTCATATTAAGTTCTATAACTCTCCCATACCAATTCTCACCATCTTATATCTCATAGCATTACAATTTCCTTCCTCATACTCATATCAAATTGTATCTCATAATGTTATCTTATTCGTATCTCACACATAGTCTCATATCGACTCATACCTCATATATTCCTTATTCCTTAATTCTCTTAGCTTGTACTCACACCGGAGTTAACAAGATAGGTACTTAATATGTATGGTATTCACATCTTCTGTGTGCAACTACCATGATTTATCTCAAAATGTTTATATAAAAACATATTCTCAAGTTATTTTGTGCTATGCACACCGTAGTTTATGTACTCAGTACATAAACATACGCTAAGCGGTTTTCGCTCTACCCCCCTTAAAATGGATTACGCCCACGTAATCGGCGTCACATCATCTTTGAACATAAGTTCAAGATATCTAATTCTTACCAAGCATTCTAGCTTCCACGTCATCTATCTTACTTATAATTCGATCAGAAACTTAGTTTCTGCATCGAGGATTCTTAACGGTGCTTATACCGTATTCTTAACTTAGTTTGGTCTAATCTCAAGGTAGTGGTCTGCTAGCTTCCGCTGCGCGACTCTGATAATCTTAGGCTTAATTGTCTCAATGGACACGTGTTATCTTTATATAACACGGCCTTAATGAGTTGTAACTCGTCTATCTATTCTCCTTGAAGATCTTACGCTCATACTCTTAGTATTTTCTCGAATGTCTAAATTGTTCTCCCCAACTGACCTTTGGTCTGAGGATGATTCTTAGTCTGAAACTACTGTTTAGTGCATATCGCGCTTACAGTCTTAATTCCTTACATCTTAAGACATATCCAATGTCTGTACTTAACAATCCGTGCTTTTCGCACTTCATAGTTCTTAATTATTTGTTCTCTGGTTCCTCTGTGTTGCTGGTTCGACTGAATTCTTCTCTTCGACTGTCTGTGGTAGTAGCTGCTCTTGTGTGATCATGCGTCGTTGTCCGTGGTACGGAGTCGACTACCTCCCGTGTTCCTTACACCACTCGTTTACATGCATGGGGTACCTTACTGGTACATTACTACTTACCCAACTAACTCATAAATGAGCGTGTCAGGCCTGCAAGCCCCTGTGGGGTGCAGTCGTCCCACGTCTCGTTTTAGTAAACTCATAGTGTCCGTCACACGTTTAGCTATTGCTAATTATGAAGTATTCTGTTGTCGATCTCCTCTCTCATTGTTCCATAATAACATTTATTGTTCTTCTTGAAGTTAATCAAGGGAAATCCATTTACTGCGTTCTTGGGGTATGGTATGCTCCAGCTCCTTTCTGTATTCCGTATTGATTCTATTTCTTAGTAGCTTAGGTCTCTTTCCATAGAGCCTCTTATCTTCTTTCTCATATTCATTCTATTAGGAAAGCACTTCCAGTTCCTTAAGGAATGGGTAGTGTGCTTCCTGCGAACTCTTACCTAACCAGGTCCAGACTACTGGCATCAACGCTCAGTCCGTCTATCATCTTATTTTCTTACTTATGCTGGTCTTAACTCATAAATCTAATTGCCTCAGTGTCAATATTTGACGGCTCATACATAATGGTCGCCTTACCGCGCACCATGACTTAATCCACTTATCTAACTATTGTACTCACGACCACTACTACCGTGGTAGTTGGCCTTTACCATGTTGCCCATTAATGGTGCAACCTCTTACTCACTTATTCTAATGTCCTACCTTATACTCAATCCCCTCTTGGTGTAAACACACTAGTTCTCTCATTCCGGTGTATGGCGGTTGTCATACCATGCTGTAAAATAGTTGACTCCTAATACGAAGGTGTTCTGCTCCAATCTCAGATTTGTAAGTAGGTTAATTTCTCTCGCTTTCTTTCATCCTTAGTGATGTTATCTACCATGTAATTTGACTGGTAACTGAAGAAGTCATCCACTGAATCACAAGCTCTCCTGAGCATTGATCACTTGACGTGCCATAATGTGCACTCACAATGTTTATCTCTGACAATTACTAATTCTTACATCCTGGATGTTGAATATGAGGTCTATTTCTGCAACCTTCCGTATTACTCAAGTGTATCTAATATGTTCTAAAGTAATCTCAAGTTTATAGTTTCCATTTTCTAAATAAAGTGTATTTTATCTCTAATAGGTGAAAGCCCTTTTTGAGGGGTTCATTCCCACTCATGGCCTCACAACAAGGAGAGGTATCCCCACCCTAAAGGCATGGTTCGTTCTCCGCTCCTGTCATTAGCATTATCTCAATATTCTCATTGGTACCTTTTCTTAGTAATATCTTCCCCAATCTAAGTTATAGGTTTGTAACCGTTCACATCTACACATTGCAGTTCCTCATGGCTTAATAAAGTCTCTTATAACTTACTGCGCCTCGGGCTCCGATGTGGTTAACATCCTTGGCTCGTAGGCTCTTAATGCTTAATTTCTCAGTTCATTATTTGTACTCTTACTCATCTGCAGGTCATCCCTATACGATTCTGGTTCTTTGAGCACTATCCACCGTTAGGTTTCATACCAAATGTAGTATTGGGTTTCATGATAAGTTGCTGCATCTTGCTTCCTGCTAGGGAAGTTGTTCAGGCGACCTGAGGTTACTTAATGTCTTGACAATACTGTCATTTTGCTAGACTTATGTTTCTTAGCAATCAAGGTTAGGTTCGTATTAGGCGTTTGCCTTACGGTGTCCAAGTTGGATATCATCCTGTCGTCCTATACTTCCATCTCGACGCTTCGTTCAACTTCCGTTGATTATGCCACCCATTGATGGTCAATCATACTTGGGTGTTAACGAGTTAAACAAACAGTGTTAACTGTCATTCCTCAGCTGTTCGGCTCGACTATGCCGCTCCTTTTTAGAAAACGTTATGTCGACGGTCTCAATGGTGTCTTATTTTACATTCCTAGTATGTTATTGCTTACATATTGTTTTGCTCGGATCACCGAGCAGTCTCTTAGGTTTTCCTTGTAGAGGTTGAGGTTGGCGTTCTTACCGTACTGTCGGTTGTTGTTGTAGTGGGTTGTACTGTTGCTAATATTTATATGGTTTAGTATTATGTCCAAGTTCCGCTCCCGGCTGACTGGTGTGTTACCTTATCTCATCATGGTCAGGCCGTCGGGCCTTTCCAAGGTCTTATTTTTCTGTCCTCGTGGATTTACAATCCGGTATTAATATATGCTGCAACTGTAGCGTTCTCCTATTTCGCCTTGATGGCTTTTCGTGTGGCTTAACCGTGGTAGCACTTGCTATGGCAAGTGCGCCATGCAGGATGGGTTATTGGTACAAGGTACATCGGTAAGGACACTTCCTTCTAATTTCCATGTAATTGGTAGTCCTCGGGACTCCTTCGATAATCTCTTATTTTAGATAACCGTCCATCCGGCAGTTCCCTTGTTGTTTGACAGTACTGTCATCTACCAGGGCGTTCCTCTTTCTGAGGGAACCCCTTAATATTTTCCTATGTCTTAATCCTCGCTTCTGTCTCCACACATTCTGTTGTGGTTACTAAGTAATGATTCTCCTTTAGGCACTACATCGTAGTCCTATTTCGGTATACAATTTATATGTGTTTCCACCGTTGTCCGCGTTATGTCGGGCAGGTTTGCACCCTTTTTCATTGTATGGGGTTTGGAGTTCCCGGTTCTTAACTGGACCTTCCAGTAATCTCAATCCTCATGCTTTGTATTTTTCCGCTGTTATGCTCACTCGGACCGCTGTCCGGTACTCATGTCTCTTATTATTTCCTTATCCATTGCACGCGTAGTGCTTTCCTTATCATTGGTATTGCGGTTTATTTCGACTGCGTAGCATGTCGACCCATGTTGTCGGTAATTACCGTTCTTTTACTGGTAAGGTTCCTTTGGTAGTGCCTGTTTCGCCGATGCGCTCCATTAAAAATCTCCCAGTTCTTCTTAACTGTTATGCAACAAGATGTTTCTCGTATTGCTTACTGTTAGCTAACTGGCAGATCGGGTTCCCCCGAGTAAGAGAAGGCTTTCTTCTCTCTGGCGTTCGTTCCACATATTCAGGGTTAGGGATGTGGAGGGCGGGCCTAGGTACTATGGATGTCCGGTGAACACCGGGAAGTCCTGACTAACGCACCTCTCACTCTATCTCTCAACCCTTAACCCATAACTCAGTCTCAACCTCATCATTCTCCTAAGTTCGGTATTTCTTGTCTTCAGAGCGTAACTACGCTCTGATACAACTTTTTGTAACACCCCAACTCAATCCAAATGTGGTCTCGCAACTTAACAGTATATATATAAACATGTCACAGCGGAATTCTTTACAATCCAGGACCTTGCCACGGTCTGACTACAGAATATACCGAACATTAGTACAATAACCTTAACCAATTACATACCCTCCTTACAATCCTATCACAACCTATACATCTTACTACTCAATTGCCATACGAGTGTACATGCACAACTCGTAGGTCACACTTAATCCTTAACACTTGTATCCTCTTCTCACTCTTGCGACGGTCGCCTCCTGATGTACACCTGTGTAGTAAAAACAGCCCCCAAAGGGGGTCAGCACGAATGCTGGTATGATCCCCTCATGGCCCCCAAGCTAACGTGGCTACGACGACTAATTGTCGATAGCATGGAGGTTGATTAGATGCACAACATAATAGAAAGTGCAGTAAACAACAACTCAGATATGAACAATTAAAGTTCACACACAATGAACGACTTAAATGCGTTCCCTTAATTAGAGAGTTAGTTATTTAACTCCTTAAGTAATGTTCCCTCTTAATCTTAGTCCATCCTTATCTCACCTCAATCTTAGTCTTATCTTAATCTTAGAAACAACCATCCTTTAATAAGGAGTGGATGTAGCTTATCTTAATCTTAATATTACAAACCATCCTTTAAAAAGGAATGGTTTCAACTTATCTTAACCTCACCTTAATCTTAATCTTAATAATACAATTCATCCTTTAAAAGGAATGATTGTAACTTAACTTAATCTCACCTTAATCTTAATCTTAATAATACAATCATCCTTTAAAAAGGAATGATTGTAACTTAACTTAATCTCACCTTAATCTTAATCTTAATAATACAAATCATCCTTTAAAAAGGAATGATTGTAACTTAACTTAATCTTAACTTATTCTCAGAATACAAACCGTTCCTGGAGGGGAATGGTTGTAGCCTAAGTCCAAACCTGGGATTTAGGTGATCCCACCGCACCATCTTAATGCCACCTACCCTGGACGGGAATCCAGCGTAGCTGAGCCGGCAACCGGCCCTAGGCTACAAGTCCGAAGACAAGTCCTTAATCGGAGGTCGAATCTGCTATAGATAATGACCCCCTTTTCTTAGCATGCATGACCGGAGATCGGTCCCGGGTTTCCTCACTAAAGTTCCAGTTAGTAGTTATCTCAAGACCATGTTTGTTGGTTAACCTCTTTCGGTTCATATCGTCCCTTATTAGGGGCGTTCCTTAGTCTCACTCAATTCCTTACTAAACATTGGTTAGTAGGTTCTCACGGTATGTTGTGTTAGTTTTCAAACTTCACACAACAATACAAGAAATACAATATTCCGATTGCATGCTTTATCTTGTTTAGTGATCACACAAAAACAAATAGCACACAAGCCGAGGGACACCTCGTTAGCAAGCAGGTCACAAGAGAACTGTACCGTTCACCGTCGGCGGTTCGGCCGCTTACTCTCCTCCGGAGTCCAAACTCCCAAGTCCTAAAACATTCATTCAGTTTTAGGTTGTTAATCACTTAACTTAATATGACTTACTTAACTTGTTTAACTTACTTAATTCCTTAACGATTCCCACCTAACACCTCTTAAGTCTTACAACTTAATCTCACAAACTTAATCTTAAACTTTCAAGTTTATACTTAACTTAACTTAATTCCTTAAGTTCTTAGGGTCCCAATCATTACTACCCTACCAAAGGCATACCCTAATACCAATTAACACCCTCAGAAATTAAAATTTCTTTTTTTTTTGTTTTTAGGCTCGACCGGACTTACCGACCGGACTTGCCAAGTCCGGTCTGTTCCAGTACCCTTTACCGTTTGAAAATTCTACCCCGACCGGACTTACAAGTCCGGTCCTATGTCCGGTCGATTCCAGAGACTTATTACCGTACAAAATTTTAAGCCCGACCGGACTTGACAAGTCCGGTCCCATGTCCGGTCTATTCCAGAAACTAATTCCCTCACAAAACACAAGCCCGACCGGACTTGTAAGTCCGGTCCCCAAGTCCGGTCGATTCCAGAAACATTTTCCGGTAGTGTAACAGAGCCCGACCGACCTTGCAAGTCTGGTCCTAAGGTCGGTCGGCCCCAGAAACTTGTTTCTAAATTCTCTTTCAACTCCAAACTTCTCCTCATATACTCTAATATGTTATAACCTCATTTGGGCACCTCAAATACACCTTAAGCCCTCCTTTAAATACCTTAAATCATCCACCAAGATCCACCTTAGTCATTATGCATTTTTCCTTGTAATAATGCTAACACTTGTAACGTTTTCCTCTAGGTTCTAGGTGGTGGTTCATACTTAATGTAACCACTATGCCAAATGTTTTCCTCACCACTATAACATCATCTCCCAAGCATCTTTCACCATCGAAAATCCTTTTATGCACTTACTTAAAGTTCCTTCCTAAGCTTAAGCTTCCATCCACCAACACCTTATTTCCTTCCTAGTTGTTTACCAACATTTGCCTAAGTCCTACATGCTCAATTACATTCTCTTGATTCTCAAATCCTCCAAGGTAATGCCTAAGTCATTATGACTCATTACCACACTTTATCTCACCCCCTTTTTCATCAAGACAACCTCTAAAACTTCCTAGTACTTCCTTAGTCATTAATTCTCCTTAGAACATATTCAAATCACCTTAATCATTACACCTTCTCCTTAAACTTATGCTCAAGTCTTATATTCCTCATCTCATGATTTTGGTGTGCTCAAAACACTCACCATTCCTCTAACTCCTCCTAGACATCTCTAGGTCATCCTAAACCTCAAGAACTCCTTAGTTAACTAATCTCCACTCAAATTCCTCATAATGATTCCTAGTAAATCCTAGGTCATATTGGTTCACCACCATCGCCTAAACACTTATTTTCTACTCAAATTTTTCCATAGCACCTCTAGCATCATAGCATGCCCAAACACATTATTTTTCCTCATTTAACCATCTCACACACCTCAAGTTCTTTCTCATCATATCTCATAGTAGTTATAATGCTCTTAAAGTCCACCTTAAACTTATATTACTAACTCATTCTCATTAGCTCCTTAATCACAAGTTCATAAGCTTGTTTAAGTTCTTTTTCTTAGGTTATATAACCCAATACACAATGTAAGCTCTAAGCTACATTGGTACTTATCTAAAACTCATTCCTTAATCTTAAACCACCATTAGGTAAGCATTTTACCTTGTTTTCTCAAGCTTATCTTAATCTCCTCTTTAGACCTTCTTCTTGCATAGATCTCGGCCACCACTTAAATTCCCCTTGCCAATGTTCTAATCAATATTTAAGAACTCATATGAGTACCAAACAATGCACTAACCTCAAGGAATAAAAACCTAGGTTAGAAATGTGTTCTAAGGCATAAAAGTGGATGATTACCTTTGAAGTCTCAAGGTAGACTTTGGGCATTGAATGAAATAGGACCTCCACTAGTCCTTGGTGAATAAATCAAGCTAGAACAAGGCATAAAAACATAGCCCCATGAGAAGGAATTTTCGGCCATGTACAAGAAATGATGGAAACATGGTTTTTCTTACATTTTCTTTACCTTAAGAGAATGGAGAAGCTAATGAGCTCTTCAAACTTGATTTTCCTCCATCAATGAAGTTTTCTCATGGCACCAAAATGGAGCTTTGAAAGATTTCAAAAGATAGGAAGATAGGTCTTGACCTAACTAAGAATAATATGTGTTTAGTTTTTGATTTGGAGCAATATTGTGTATTTGGTAAGTGAATGAAGATGGAGAACCATGGGGGAGCAGCACTCTCGGTTTTGGAACAGAGAGAAGAAAAAGAAACCGTGGGTGAAAGAGAGAAATGGAGAATAGAGGAGAGAAGGTAGCTTATAAGGATATTTTGCTTTAATAAAGCAAATAGTAACTTCTTTACTTATCTCTTCTTTTCTTCCTTATTTGATGAAGTCTATGGTGACTCATCCCTTAGAAAACCGGCCCCCATCTTAAATAAGGCTAGTCATGGTCTTTGTTGACCAACTAATTAGCTTATATTGATTAAAACTTAAACTAGTCACTATTTGGCACTATTCACAAATCAGTGCACATATTTCTGAAATTTTTGATTTCCCATTGATTTAGGCCTCCTAATGTGATACTAATTAGTACACATGTTGATTAAAGAGTAATGATGGACATTTAGTCACTCAAAACTCAATTCTAAGACAATTTCTCAAAAATGTGCTTTAAGACTTCTTAAAGCACATTTTGTGTTTTAACTTGTTTTCAAGCTTGGTTTTCTTTGCTAATTGATTTAAAATGACCATTAGAATATTACTAAGGTCTTATCATGATATTTGGGTACTCACCCAAGTCTCTCCAAGCTTAGAGCACGTTTTTGCCCTGATTGCCTTTAAGGCACTTTCTTGTGTTTTCCTTGGTTTAAATTGTCTACCAATCTTTCTAAGGCATATTCTAGCCTTACTACATCATAATTTGATGTTTACTTATCATACTTAGGTTTGGGGTATTTCATTTAATTTATTTTACCATATAGTTTCCAAAACATGATTTAAACCTTGTAATAATTACATATAATTGTATATAAGTCATATAACACTTCTAAAAATTATGCTAATGACTTAGAATAATTATAAACTAAGAATAGAACATTTAGTCCTTAGATAATTCGGTTTAACCATATATGTATCATAATTAATTCCTTGTGACACATAATTATACCTTAAGGTAATAATCTTACCTTATATGTTATAAATCATTTTTCTTGATACTTTAACTCAATATTTTCGGCCTTAATATTAACAAGGCCTATGCATAATTTTTGTACCAAAGTTTGAAGCTTAATTCAAGCTTAAACTTAATAAGCCTCAAGTAAATAAACTTACTCCTTAAATCAAGACAATTCTTGTACTTGATTTCTCCTTGAATTCCAAGCTCTTCAAATGCTATCTTGATGAAGAACTTTCGGCCTCCTTATATAAATTTAGGAGATCCATTTGTTAGACTTTTAACAAGGATTTATAAACAAGATTTGGAGTAGTTTTACAAGAGTTTACCTTAGGAATTTGTCAAGGTATTTTTGATACACCTTGTGATGATTGTAGATCCAAGTTTCCTTCATGAAATAATGAAGAGAATATAGATTTAGAAGCTCTTAATTTTTGGAAATACCTTAAGGAATTTACTTAGGATTTTCAACATGAAAATATACCTTAACTTGATCTTGTTGTTCCTTGTGTTGTTGTTGAATTTAGGAACCTCTTTGGAGCACTTAAGCTTGGCGAAAATAGCAAGGGTTGCTATGATGATTTCTTGCTCCAAGACTTAGAAGATTTAACTAGGAATTTACATAGAAATGGTATTAGAACTTAGAACACCATTAATGGAGCTTTAAAGCTCTAAGGAATTACTTAGCAAATGAAGAAGAAATAAGAGAAGGAGAGGGGCTTACCATTCGGCCAAGGAGTTGGCAAAGAGGAATGAAGGCTCACGTATGGCCTTAAGGAAGAAATGAGAGGAAATCTAAATTTGATTTGTATTTGTGTATTTGATCAAATTGATTAGGCTTCTTTTCCTTTGTTTATTCCTCATTATTGGCTCAATTAATGTCTTCATTCTATGCTAGACTTACGGCTGGTGGCTTAAGGAATAATGGAGGTTGTTTGCCACTTGAAACTAGAAGACAATATAAGTTAGGTATGTGTTTCCCTTTTTTATTTCTTTTTCTATATTGACTTGTCTTGTTCTCCTTGATTGCTTACGTAAATTGGGTTTGAATGGAGCATTTGATTTGATGATTGAAGACATTAGATAATGGCTAGGTAGCTAGATAATTTTGCTTGATTTTACTAAGGCAATTTAGACCTTATTGACTAGCATAAAATTGGTAATGGAGTATGCATTTGGCATTTGATTTTTGTTTGCTTTTGAAATAGATAATAGCATTGTTAGGTAGCTGTCACCTTGGACCAATTTGCCAGCAATAATTCCCTCAATTTCTTGGTCCCAATCGGCTGCACATGTGACTATAGGACAACTTGTTTTGTTTGTTTGCTTGCAACTTGTAAAAGGTAATTCTAGTTGCATTTTAATTCCTTTCTTTTTCATATACTAATTCTTCTTGCTTTTCCTTGCAGGCCTATGGTTGTGGAGGCTCCAATTGATTGAATTTAATTGTTACTTCATCATATAATATATGCTAGGTGAGTCACATTAGCATAAGACAATTTTATTACATAAAACTAGCCAAAAACTACCTTAAATGGCGCCTGCTATAGGGTTTAAATGGGATTGATTTTTCATTTAATCCCTGTCACATTATATTGTACTAAGACCATACTAATATGTGTAGTAGTTTCCAGCATTTAATTGGTACATTTATACCATGGTAAAAGATGAAAGTTTTAAGGTAAAAATGCTGATTTTAGGTACCTTTTTGTCCTAAAACTCGCCCCCACTTGTACTATGAATTTAGTACTGCCATCAATTGATTTAGATGGTCAATTTATCCCCTTTTAAGATTATCAACTCGTGGATCCTCAAAAACTTCAAGGCAATTGCGTAAAACGCATTTTTGTGACACCCGAAGGTGTGTTTTTGTGCTTTAAGGATTTTCTGAGAAATAATTAGTCGCTATGAGTTCCAAGTGTTTATTGAAATTTTTTATTGTCACTAATAATATGTTAAGGTGTTACATTGAGTTATATGGGGTTATATCAACCCGAAACACAATTCCCGGGCTAACCGGGCAAAAAGGAGCGTTAAGAAATTCGTCCGAGCACTTTGTTTATTTTTGAGGAAGTAGCTCGTGCATTCTCTTTATAATGATTAATAATGATGTTAGGAACTCTAAGAATGAATTTTATAGGAGTTCGTGCCACCTCGGCACTCCTCCTGGGCATTCCCGAGGGTTTATGGGACCCTCATAAGGCATCTCCTAGCACTTTGCATTTAACTGGTAACTTAGTCTGAGTAATTCATCTTAAATGTTTATTAAGGTGTTATGGTGCTTTTGGAATGAAGTATAATGCTTTACTTCATTCTATAATGTATTTCCGGGACATTCGGACCTTAAGGGCCTTTAAGGGAATTCCTGAGCATATTGTATTTTCACTCAGTTTTAGATGAGGTCCTGTGTTCTAAGGGTCATATAATAATCCTTGATTAAATTCATATGAAGTTTATATCTTATATAACTTGTTTATCTTAAGGTCGGGCTTTAACGCACGTTTTTGACCTTAAGGAGTTTAGGTGTGTTTTAACGCCCAAGTGTTTATATGCCTTCTTAGGGTTTCATAATCCCCCAAATAATATTTATAATTCCACAAATAATATTTATTTACTTATATTTAATTATTTAAATGTTAGGGGTATTTCAATTTTACCACTCAAAGTCATGTTTTTGGGTTTTCTTGAAAAACATGCGTTAAAGCTTTATTAGCGTTTTTAATTCATTTTATGGATCCATTTTCTTCGGGAATTGTTCCAATATATTAATTAGGCATTATTAAGCCTTGGAAATCCATCTAATACCCTTGTCGAGGTTGTATTCCTCCTATGGTCATGTAACGCTCATTTTAGTGTTTTTCGCTTTTTAAGCTTTTTCTCATTTCTTTTGGGTTTATTCTCTTTACCAAATTTTTTTAGGCACTAATAGGCCCACAAATATCATATTAGAGTAATTTAATCACCCTAATTAAGTTCAAGGTATTTCAATCCCATTCTATGACATCTAGTCCATAAGGTTCATCCTCCGAAATGTAGGTTCTGAACAATGGTGATTCTGCTGTGGAGGAAAGATCAAACTCATCAGAATCTATTGTGAACTCCATGCAATGTGGGGAATGTGTGTTTGATTGAGTGACACTGGAGGTGATAGACCAAGCTGTGAGTTAGTCGGAGACTGGTTGAACATAGCTTTGGGCGACGTATTTCTTTAGGTGTTTTGTGAACATAAATTTGCGAATGGTGGAGTGAATGATTTTCTCATTTAAGCTGGATGAGCTTTATGGAGTTTGAGCCATTTCGTGAGATGTGTAAAAATGATTGTGAGTGGCAAATTAAGTGCGCAAGTTTTATAGACACTTGAGGATATACTCAACGACTGATCGGTGAGTGGTAATACATGAGGTGCTACGTCTTGTGGGCTATGTGTGTAGGCTATTTAGCTATCAAGTTTGGAGATTGGATTAGTGAAATGGATAGGACTAAATATCTCTGATCATTTTAAAAAATTTAATCAAGGAAGAGGCAGCCAATACAATAAATTATTTCGTGAACAAGATAATCATTCAAGATAGACAAAAAACAGTTGCATTTTCATTTATATCAACGGTTTACTTGGAAATAGATAGTCAATGACAAAGAGAAACATTAATGGAAAAACAAAATCTAAGCCTAGAGCTAGTTTTCTCATGGTTCACTCGTGTCTTTAAGAGACAAAGAACTCTCAGGCTATGTGGGAGTCTATAAAATATATTGCTCCTTGAACCATGTGATGAACACTTGGTTCAGTGGAGACAGCCTGCACAGCTGTGAGAGTAACTCTCACCCTCTTTAGAACATCCCTAGCTGTAGTATCCAGACTGGTCCCCGACATGTCGTTGACCAGTGAGGGACTTCTCTTTCTTTTGAGTCCTGAAGCTCGTGTAGTTGGTCGAGGTTCTGACCATGCTTCCTCGCTCTTTGTAGGCTTCTGAGCGACTACGAGCTTATCCCCTTTTGTTTTATCCCCATTTTTGACAACATCTCTGAACAGATGTTGTCTTGAGCGGTGCGTGCGCACTCGTGGAACCTGTCGGTGTCCACTCCGTTTTGTTGTAGCGCCTTTGTCACCACTCCACCGTGTACCAGACCTTGGTTCATAAATCGACTTTCTTCCAAGGTAATCAATATCATTGCAGGTAGGTCAATGTTCTCCTTGGTTTTGAGGGTATACATCAGTCTTACGTCCCTTACATTCACAATGTGAGTGTGTTGATTTCTTGGAGTGACATTGTGGGTGATTAGACTGAAGAGTACCCTATCGAGGATGGACATCTCTATGGCGTTGAAGTTTTTCATTGTGGCCTCCTTGTTGAGTAGCTAGACCATTTTTCCTCTTTGTTGTCCCAAATCATTCCAGGTGGTTTCTTTTGGAACCATGAGTCCTTCTGGTTCCAACCCAAAGGTCTTGCAGATCCAAGACTTAGTGATATTGATGGTGACGCCGTGGACTTTGGAGATGAGATAATCATCGTTGTCATCTTTGAGCAACTTGGTGTAGACAATGGGCTCTTAAAAGAAGTCTACCCATCCTTAAAATTCCAGGAGCTCCTGAATCTTTCCAAGACCCATTTGCTCCATCCAGTCCAAGTCCAACGTCTTTGGTAAGATGGGATAGGACTTGTTGTTGACATTTTCTGCTTTGAACATCGCTGGCTTCAGCTCTTTGAGTTTCTTCAGTCGCTTTAGATCTTGAGGTGGCTGTGGCTTTGCAACCTCTTTTTTAGCTTGGAAGAGCTCTTCCAGCGCTTGACCATGCGGTGAAAGTACCAACTTTTGCTTCCCTTTCGCCTTCTCTTCTTTTATCATTTCTCGACTATTTGTATGATTGGAGAGGACTCTGTATCACTGTCAGCGTCGTGACTAGTTTCGCGAGACGTCGTGGACCTGTTGACGACTGGTTCCCCAAATACTTCGAGGAGTCTTGCTTCAACTTCTGAGTCAGGATCTGTCACGTCCTTTTCCTAACCCTTTTCTTCTATTTCAGCTTCCTGATGTGACTTTTTGTCACTTTGCACTTCCTCTTCTTCTATCTGTTGAATGACAGCTTTGACTACCGTTGAGGGAGTTGCTTCCTCGTCGTCGGTGAAACTTGCAAGTTGCTCTTTCAGGCGTTGAATGGGCTCTTTGTGGAGATTCTTCCTGTACTTTGGCTTGTTTTGAGGCACGAGTTGCGCGAGTTACGCGACTCGTTGTAGCAGTGGAGAGGTCTTGGCTTTTGGGAACTTTGGGTTTTTTGGCTTTGGAATGTTTGGTGCCGATTTTAGCAGGAGATGACATATTTAGATTTGCGGCAGAAGTGGGAGTTGGTAGTATTTTGGGTTTGAGTATTTCTGTTTGGATGAGATAGTGAAATTAGGTAGATGGAAGCTTATACAGATTACCTCTTCATATTGCAACTTGCGTTCATCGGTTACCCTACGCACAAGTTGATCTTCTACTTATTTGGACATGCGAGGGGGTGGTGAATCTGTGTGTGGTGTTGTTGACCGCGTGTCAGCCACTTGTTCTAACGACGCTTCCTTGAGGACTGCTTTCTTCTTAGATCGAAGTCCAGATTTGGGTGCCATTTTGATTGAGAGATTTGTTTGGATTTTATCAACTTTTTGCTAAAGAAATCTTTAAAGATGCTGTGAGACGAGGTTCTTTTGCACTGATCTCACATATTTGTTTATAAAAGAGAAGAGAAAATGCTCTGAGTGCTTAGAGAGATTAGAGAGAGTGAGGGTAATAGTGTGACAAGAGTAAAACTCCTGTCACCCTTTTATAGATTTCAAGTAACGGTCGGTAACCGCTCCTCATCCGCTCGCTGACATGTCCTAACGGTACTATTCATAACGGGCAGCGGTCGTGACGGTTGTCAGCGATCCGTTGAGAAATTTTCCTGTTTCTATCTATTGGACCTTCTCTAAACTAACCTCACTTGTTGTAGAAAATGACATATCTGTTTCAAGTAGTCGTTTGACATAACATCTATGCATGAAACTGATCATTGACTACTGAACAACTAGTTTTAGGGTGTTGCTCACATGTCGGTGACCGATCGTGGGAATTGAAAGATGATTAAATTGTGATTAATTATATCATGCCAAGATCATGAATAATCTTGTTGAATCTTTCTCTACTTAATGGCTTAGTAAAAAAGTCAGCTAGTTGGTCTTTAGTAGATATGTACTTTAAACCAACTAATTCCTTTTCACAACAATCTCTAAGAAAGTGATGTCTAATGTTAATATGCTTGGTACTAGAATGATGTACTGGATTTTTGGAAATAGAAATAGCACTTGTATTATCACAAATGATAGGTAACGTACCTGTTTTAACACCATAGTCACTGATTTGTTGTTTGAGCCATAGGAGTTGAGCACAACAGATTGTTGCAGCTATGTATTCTGATTCCGCAGTAGAGATAGCTACACTTTGTTGTTTCTTCAATCCCCATGCGATCAAACATGATCCAACAAAGAATGTTGTCCTTGAAGTGCTTTTTTTGTCAGTGATGGATGATCCATAGTCTGTGTCTAAAAATCCTACAATGTTACAATTTATGAATCTGGGATAAAATAAACCAAGGCTCATGGATTTTAATACCCCAGACTTAAAAGTGGTGATTAAATTATTCTAAAATGATTATTTAAGTCCTAATGGTGCCTAGAGAGTGTTGGTAAAGAGAATAAAACCAAAAGAAAAGAGAAAATGCGTAAAACACGAAAAACGCTAAAACACGCATTAAATGAGTATAGGAGGTATATGACCTCGTTTAGGGTCCGAGATGGATTCCTAAGGCTTATTTAGACCTCTTTTGAAGTGGTTTTCTAAAAGATAGGAGGACAGGCGGTCATACCATGACCTTGGAGCTTGTTTGAGCCCATAAAGAGCTTTGTCAAGCCTAAGTACCATTTTTTTTCCTTCTTGTGTCTCAAAACCTGGAGGTTGCTCAACACACACCCCCTCTTTGACGTACCCATTGAGAAAGGCACTCTTGATGTCAAGTTGGAAGAGTTTAATTCCTTTGTGTGCAGCAAATGCAATTAGTAATCTGATGGACTCCATACTTGCTACTAGAGCGAAGGCTTCTTGGAAGTCTATTCCTTATTGTTGATGATATCCTTGAGCTACCAGACGAGCCTTGTTCCTGACCACTTCTCCCATATCATTCAGTTTGTTCTGAAGACCCATTTTGTGCCAAGTACTCCTTGATGAGTAGGTCTAGGCACAAGATGCCAAACTCTTCATCTTTCAAACTGATTTAACTCTTCTTGCATTGCCCTGATCCAATCAGAGTCTTGAAGAGCTTCCTTGATGTTCATGGGTTCGATGGATGAGACTGTCGTTGAGAAGGCCAAAAGATCACGAGTTTGCTCTCTGGTTTGACTTCCCTTGAAGATATCTAATATGATGTTCTCCAATGGATGATCTTTGTACAAAGCACGAGATTGATGAATGGTTGATGGTGATAGAGGATCTTCGACATAATTATATCATTCCATGACCTGTTGTTAACCTATCACTGACCTGTCGGGCAGATTTTCTTCAGTTGGTGATTCATCTTTGGGATAATCCGTGTGATCCTGATCAGCTAGATTGAATCCAAGTCCTTCTTCTTCTTCTTCGGATTTCCTGACTATGTGAGTATCAGCTTCATCAAAGACCACATGTACACTTTCTTCTACCTTCAGTGTCCTTTTGTTATAAACTTTGTATACCCGGCTCCTCTCAGAGTACCTAAGGAAGATAGCCACATCACTTCTGGCATCTAATTTTCCTAGAGGGTTCTTTTCATTGTTGTGGACATAGCATTTACAGCCAAAGACTCTGAGGTGACTTATGTTTGGTTTTCTTCCCTTGATTCGCTCATAGGGAGTTTTGTTGAGGATAGGTCGTATGAGCGTTCTATTTGTGATGTAGTATTCAGTTGCCACTACTTCTGGCCAAAAGACCTGAGGATGAATGCTCCCTAATAGCATGGCCCTGGCTACCTCTTGTAGTGTTCTGTTCTTACGCTCAACTACCCCATTCTGTTGGGCTGTTCTTGGTGTTGAATATGTGTGATTGATTCCATGTTGTTTACACATATCCATGAATTGTTGATTCTCAAACTCTGACCCATGATCAGACCGAAGAGCCTTGATTTTGTGGTTGAGTTGTACTTGGACTTTTCCTGCAAAGACTTGAAATTTCTCAAAGACTTCGTCTTTGGAAGCAATGAGGAGTGTCCAAACAAATCGTGAGTAGTCATCAACAATCACAAACACATACCAATTTCCTCCAAAACTTTTGATTTTCATAGGTCCACAAAAGTCCATGTGAAGTACTTCAAGTGGCTTGGATGTACTAACTAAGTTCTTTGATTTGAAAGAAGTCTTAGTTTGTTTGCTTCTAGCACATGTATCGTAAAGATTGGTCTCATATTTCTTAATCTCAAGGAGACCTCTTACCAACTGTTTCTTGACAAGTTTTCTTAACAAGGAAGTGCTAACATGCCCTAGTCTTTTGTGCCACAGTGCAGAGTCATCTATTGAAGCAGTCAAGCATGGAATACTTGGACTATCAATATCCTCTAGACTAGTTACATACACATTTTTCCATCTTTTCCCTTTAACAACTCCTTACCATTTTTCTGATTTACTATGCTACAATGTGTAGAATAGAAATGAATTGAGTTGCCTTTATCACAGATTTGAGATACACTAAGCAAATTGAATTTTAAACCACTAACTAAATTGACTTTATCTATGACATAATCTTACGTAAAACCAACCTTACCTACACCGATGATTTTTCATTTCTTATTATCGCCAAAGGAAACTGTTCCTTGGCTTCCTGACTCGAGTAAGAAGAACTTCATTTTGACTTCAGTCCTGTGTTTAGAGCACCCGCTGTTGATGTACCAGCAGGGGTCCATTCCCACTCGATCCTGCACTTAACATTTTAGTGGTGTGGGGTTAGAGTCCACAGAAGGGTTGGACCCAGTTCCACAAACGACCGTTGTTCTAGAATAATTTTTTACTACCCATTTTAGTCTTATACCTTTGAGTTGCCAGTGCCCCATGAATCGTGTTCTATAGCATTTGGTTTCATGATGACTCGGTTGTCTACATAGATGGCAGATTCCTCTACGACTGGTCTCTAACTGGTACCCGACCTGTCATTTGGTTCTTCTCATGGGTGTCTTAGGAACAACCACTAGCTCAACATGTTTTTCTTTGACTGTAGCTAGTTCCTTTTCTTTTACGTTAAGCGCAATAATTAGTTCATCGATTTCAGGCTGTTTTCCTAGTTTCAACTTTTCATGAGGGAAGAGAATTTCGCTATAGTCGATTTGCAATTTCATGAGTGCCCTCGTGAGGTTATCTACCTTGTCTTTGCCTGAATTGTTCTTTAATTATTCATTTTCCTTCAAGAATACCTTGTTTTCATTTTCAAATGCCTCTAGTTGATCAACTAGTATGAGAGAAAACTTCCTAAGTCCAGAAGTTCAGCTTTAAAAATTCTATGCTTGAGTTTAGAGTAGTTTACCTTGTTTTGACCTTCTTCCTCTGATTCTGATGTGTCATTGTCTTGCGCCATCAGGCAAACTTCCTCAATACATAGATGAGCCTTCTCATCCTCTGAGATATCACTGTCTGAGGTTTGGTTGTCGTCGCTTAGTTCAGAGTCTCCCCATGCAGCAATGAGGGCTTCTTTCCTTGGCCCATTGTTGAACGATCGTCGGACAGGCTTCTTGACCCTGTCGTTGTCTTCTCGAGGTCATTGAGGACAGTCCTTGATGTGGTGTCTGTGTCTTGAACACCCAAAACATGTGTCATTGTTTTTGTTCTAATCATCCGACTCTTTGGGCTCCTTCCCTTTCCTCATTCTATTTCTTATGAACTTTTGAAAGTACCTCTTAGCATAGAGAACCATTTCATCATTGTCGTCTCCTGACTTGGATCTTTCATTTTCAGCTACTTGAAGGGATATGCCTTTTTCTTTATCTCTTGATGAGCTTTCTGAGTTGCTTTTGTTGTAGTTTTAACTCGAAAGCCATTAGAGATCCTAGCGTGTCTGCCAAAGACATCTTGGAGAGATCATGTACCTCTTGCATGGCAGTGACTTTGCTATCGAAGGAGGCAAGAAGAGATCTGAGGAAGTTCAGAATTTGATCCTCATTTGAGATGGTTCTTCCAAGTACCAACATTTCATTGATGAGCTTGGTGAACCTTGTGTGCATTTCAGAGATACTCTCCTTTTCTTCCTTTTTGAATAGCTCCCAATGGGTCAACAACAGCTCAATATGGGGCTTTTTGATCTCATCAATCCCTTCATATGTGACCTCAAGAGTTTTCCAAATCTCCTGAGCCATTTTAGCTGAGGCTACCTTCGAGTATTGTTCAGGTAGTAGTGCGCAATGTAGAATTCTTACTGCTCATGCATTGAAAATCAACTTCTTTATTAATCGTCCGTCATGTTGCCTACTAATATGTCTTGTCCTTGAGCATTTTGGAAGGTATATTCACCACGTGATATAACCCTCCACATCCTGGGATCATCAGACTTGAAATGAAACTCCATTTTGTTCTTCCAGTGAGTGTAGTTGTCTCCATTAAAAAGTGGTGGTCTATTTGGTGTAGAACCTTCTTCTAACGCTAGTAGGCTTGCATGAGTCATTTGATCCTCTTCAAAAGCATTTAGCTTTCTAGAAGAGACCTGCTTTGATACCAATTGAAACTGGCTGGCGCTCCTGGTGCGTCCCCGACCGGTCGTGAACATATCGTGACTCAAATAAATTTTGATAGTTTAAGGAAAGACAAGAGATAAACCTTAAACTGGAAACTCAATTTCGATTGAGAATTTACACACACAAAATTCACTCAATCTCCCTCGCCCCACACACGGAATCTCGGGACAGTTTCGACTTTACCCCTAAAGTCCTTAACCTTCTCCTAACTATCGGCCTACGGTTCACTGACCGTTCCCCGACCTGTCGGCCTATCAATACCCAAAGTATTGACACTCTAACCCAATCCTCACTAGCTCACCAACTCTCTAGTACTTACACACACTCTTGTCTGACTCACACTTGCTCAGATTGTATCTTTTCTTTTTATCCCGCAAGCTTGAATTACATAGGACATAAATGCTCATATATATACGTTAATTAAGGTGTAACTAATGGCCTATGAATATATAGACTCTAGAAGTAGATTACTTCTTCTTCTTTTATTATAATAGTCGATCCCTACTGCTGATTATCTTCCAACTTGATCTGGAGCTATCAACACATGTGTTGCCTTGCGATTGGGCAAGTTGGTGGCGCGTCTCCCAAGTGGTCGGTCACCACTTGCACACTTCAACTTGTCTGACCTTGTCTGGTAAATTAATGCTCATAAATTCTCTCTTCCAAATTTATTTCAGCTATGTAATGATGTTCATAATAGCCTTTGCTTATCTTGTTATCTTGCACATTAATGAGCTTCTCCTTTTGTCGTGAGCTAGTTGCTTGTGTGGGTGTGACACATCTGAGTGAGTTTGTCGACGTTGCTAACATATTTCCATCCTTGTTTATTGTCTGATGTATAAGATATGTGATAGTGTGGTTCTTGACTACTTGTGTGTTACTAGAAGTTCCTAGAGCTCTCACAGACAAGTGCCCGACTGCTTGGGCACATGTCGTAGGCTGAGTGCGCTTGCAACCTTGCATGCTAAGCCACTTATTTACATGTTTATCTGAATAATAAGCTTGACAAACATGTTAGAAACACCACAGGTTTGTTATCATCAAAACTAAAGGTCCTTGATATAACATTCTCCGAACTGACAATTATGCTTGTGTTATGGTTATTTAAGCACAGCTGATATGATATTTCGGTTCAATGGTTTTAGGACCTAGTTACTTAGCTTCCGACCTTGGATACTCGGGTCGGGCTGTCATGTAGCATGCTGCATAGGAATTGCTTCGGTTTAAGTTCCTTAGGGTATCCCTTAAGACGTTTAGTGACCGACGGGTGCGTTAGTCGTCTCAACGGCTTCTGTTGTGGGATCTGCATATCCATAGGACATTTGTGAGTCCTTCTAATGTGTTAGCGGGTTTCTAGTGTCCCACCCCGTGTAACACCCCTACCGCTAATTCCGTCATTACTGTACAAATACTTACCTTCGCAGCGGATAATACATACACAACGGCGGTGTACAATGCCGCTAGTCACCCACGTGACTAACAAGGCCAGCTACACTACTACATACCATCAGTCTGATGAATTGAACATACCGAGTACTCTACACAATACATTACTTTCCCTTGCATACTCAACCATAATTCAATTACAACTCCAATACAATACTATACGAGTCTACTACAATCCTTAAAATACCGATACAGTTTGGACTTCCAAATTCGCATTACAATTCGAATACAAATCCTATAATTAAACTACCCATGCTTACATAGCAGCCCCGTCCTACACTCTCGAATGGGGGTCAGCTTCAAATACCTGTAAAATAAAAACGGTGCCCCTAGGGGCTCAGCAAAATTGCTGCATATGAAATTCGCATATACCGCGTGCTAACCGCGGTATGCCGACTACTTTGGGTCGGATATACATGGAGCTCGTTTTACATGCATACATACATACTCATACTACAATAATACAATCAACCATACTTACATACATATACAAGGTTCATTACCTACCAAGGAAGACAAGTTGTTCGTCAACCGTTCATTAGTTATTCGTTCGCAAAGTTTCCACCAAGCTTAATCTTACTTACTCATTGTTTTACTCACGTTGCGCTCACTACCTTCTCATTATTTACTCATTATCTACTCAGTACTCACTACAACTATTACTTACTCTTACTCAGTACTCATCACTTAATCTCGCTTACTCAGTACCCATACTCTTCTCCTTACTCATACTTACTCATTGCTTGGTACTCATTACATACTCATACTCACTCATTACTCTATACTCATTACTTTACTTATACATACACAATACTCAATACTCATTACATTTGGCCTCTGGGCGGAGTCATACACAGACTCGCCACCGGGCCTACAAATACAAAGGACTATACACTTAGCTCCTCAAATATACGAATGTCCATTTTTACCGGACTACTCAAATTCCCAACACTCCTCTCTCGGAGTATCTTACAATCTCATGGATTAGCCTAGAAGTATCTATCTCGATAACCTCCACTAGCTTAGGGAATTACCACCGTCTAGTATTCTCAGATTTAAGGGTTTCCCCAATGTATCGAATACTCTCATGTTCGGGACATTACTTGCATCAGTCGGCTCCTCTCATAGTGGGTCGACTAGTTGCTAAGGGGTTTGAAGATCCCTCATCATTCTTTACTACTCTCATGGTTCATGACTTGCACCAACATTAATTCCTCTAATAGGGGTTATTTATATACTTCCACTACTTATTGTTTGTGGATTGTCCGTTTCGGTTCTCCTACCGTTATCGGGGATTACTACTCCCGTACACTCTCTCACATTCTAGTGAGTTCATTGGTTTGCGTTATCGTTTGTTGGTTCGTTAGTTTAGTGCGTTTCTACGTCTCCGTTAGTTCACAACATGACTCTTACTACGAGTTACTAAACAAAAGACTCATCTATGAGTCGGTCTACGCACTAAGTGAAGCCACATAATCAATCAAGGAGGGTTAGCTCATACAACATACAGCAAGACATTCAATGAAAGGCAATAAACTGTTTCATGCTTTAGTCTTGATTAGCTGGCATACAGCACACAAATCAATGTAACTCGGTTAGCATACGGGGCATGAGAAAATCATACCTTTCACCGGAGTTAGCTTTACCGTGTGTTCCCTTGTCCCTCAGTTCACACTTGTTCCATTGGTAATGTTTCAAACATTGTTATTAATGTTATGCTCATACGGTACACAAATAATTACTACTCCTGTACTTACCCCGTTGTCCCGTTATACTTAGTTTAACTCATGTCGGATTATGTCCTTACTTCTCGCTCACTTCCTACACTTGTTTACACTCCTTAGGACCTTCTTAAATATCACCAAACAAGGCCTTAACAACTTATAAAACCAATACCATTCACTTCCCCATCATTAGGACACTTAAAAGTACTTTCTAGCATGTTTTTACACTGGTCCGGGTTGTGTGTCCGGGGTTAGAAACCCGGACCAGACACAGTTTCTACTTTCTGGACACAATTTACATATGGTCCGGGTTTGTGTCCTGGGATATAAACCCGGACCAACCCCTGTATTCACTCTCGGGTGTGTTTTTGATGTGGTCCGGGTTTGTGTACCGATTTGCAAACCCGGACCACCCCTGAACTGTCAAAATTTACAGTTTTTTATCAGTTTTCAACCCCTAATTCACCTCTAATCATTCCACATGTTTCTTACATGTTTAAACTCCTTAAAACATGCTCTAAACCTCTTCAAAACATAGGTTTAATCCCTAATCAAATTCTTGCTCAAATTCATGAATTTCCCTTTCTCTGTTACACTTATGCACACTTGTGCTACAGATTTTCACCCCTTGGTACTTGCATTATTGTTTACACTCTATTTGACCATTCCAAACATTGCAAGACAATGCACTCTTCATGCCAAGGTTCATGCCTACTCTTAAGGCCTTAAATTCTCATTCTTTTCTAAAACTCCCAAAGCACTTAAACAACTCCACTGCTACATATTTTCTTGCATCATTTTTCTCTCCTTAAATAAGTATTTCCATGGTGATTTCCTAACCCAAATCAATCTCCATCAACACCTAGTTTCCCTAGGTCATTCCTTACTCACAATACTACTCAAACTACTTAAATTCCTACACAAATTTTGCCATAACTTGGATACTTTTCTAACATCACCAATACTCATACCACCATTTAATTCAACCTAAAACTAGCCAAACCACAAGGGTTCTATCAGCACACATATAAATCCATTAATACTCATCAATCCTCCAAATGAAACACGATACATAAGTCATAAAGTGCATAGCTCTTAGGCCCTTAAATCCACACAGTTCACATTCACCCTCAAATTCAAACTACTACATTAATTCACATAGTTTTGGGTTCATTATTTTAGTTTAGCCCATCCCGATTCCTAAAGCAATTAAAACAAAGTTTATGGTAGATTTCTTACCTTAATTTACAAGTCTCTCCTTAATTCTCCTCTTGCTCCTCATCTTCTCAAAATCGGTCAAGAGGGAATGGAGTTTCCAAACTCCATCCCAACATTCAAGAAACACAAAACACACTCAATTAATTATCTAAACCCTTAGGAAATCTTAATTCAATGAAAGGCCTCAAAGCATATATTTAGGGTTTACCTTTGTGCTTTTAAGAGGGGTTCTCACCCTTGAATCAAGAGGGGGTTACCCCACCAGTGGAGGGTTGAAACAAAGCTCCAAAACAAGGAAAAAACAAGGTAAGAGAGAGTCAAAATCGGCCATACTTAAGAGATGGAGAAAAGTGAGGTCTTTCATGGAGATTTTTACCTTGTTTGAAGGAGGAGACTCCAAGCTTCATAATGGTGTGCTTTTCTCTTCAAATGGGGAAAACCCATGGAGATGAAACTCATCCTTTTTGAATTTTGAAAAGAGGGAACACTAGTGCAGAAAATGTTTTTTACCACGGTTATTTTGCCTATATACCATGGTTAGAAACCGTGGTTTATACTCGCGTGGTATATCGGAAAATGTCAATAAACCTCGGTTCGAAACCGTCGTTTAAAAGACGGATTATAAACCACGGTTCCGCTAAAACCATCGTTTAAAGCCCATTGTGGTCGTGGGAATCAGACGATTTTATACGACGGTTGGTACATAAACCGTGGTATATAATGTCTTTATACGACGGTTTGGGAGAGAAACTGTGGTATAAAATGTACCTTATACGACGGTTTTCTACTAAACCGTGGTTATAAACGTCGTTCCATTGAGTTTTAAACCACGGTTTTTAGTGAACCATTTTTTTCTTTTTTTTAGTTTTTTTTGTTTTTCTAGCCTCTACCACATATGTTTTCCAACACAACCCAATTTAAAATCGCATATACAACCTGTATAGGGCATCCAACTGGTATTGCCCTTTGATAACCAACCACACTACATGACCATAAACCAAGTTGCCAGTTTGAATTGCAACATTTTTAAAACGAATTGCAAACACATCTTTCAAAAATAAGAGAGAGTTGAACTTTACAAACTTTGAGAGTCTATGTTGCTTCAGCACAAACAAAAGTGTAAGTCTAACTACACTAGGTAGGGATAAGATCTAAGAAACGCTCAAGTAATTTTTACACCAAAACTGCGATAAATGATCTCTTACAAAGTCCAGATCCACTTTGGAATACGTGACCCCCGCATTTGTGAAAAAAGAAATGATTTGTCCATAAAAAGAAACTGACCATCATTAGTGCACACACAATTTTATTTAAAATGCAATAACTTTAACTACAACTTTGATTAATGGGTTACCTTGTCATCATTGTCAAGCGTGTCAATATTTTGTACAATCTCAAACATGTACCGCATCACGTAATAGCCACAGCTCCGTGAATCAGGCTGTTTAGGACACTGTCATCACACCATCCATGGATTACCAACTTTAGACAGATCAAGAAATTTAAACGTTTAACTTTAATACAAAAATGCATGCATAAATTAAATGATTACTTACACGTATGTATTGGAAGTTCAAGATGGAGAATGGTTTCTTCTCATCACTTAAACCAAGCTTATGGCCCCTGCATAAATTTTAAAATGAAGCCATTTATTGCCAATAATCCAGGACAAGCTTAAAATAAATACAAAATGCATTAAAATTTAAATACTCACTCCTTCAAATATTTCTCTACAGCGATCTCTCGAAGGTCATTAGCGCCCAATGGGTCTAGTATCAACACGCATGAGGTGTCGATACACAACACCAACAACATCCAATGATTGCTACCACAGGTAAAACAAAGAATGTTTTGTAGAACAATATTTTTAATTTATCACATAATGTAATTAGGATGCAAAAAATTCTAGTTATTGTGTACTTACATCTGATGATATGGGATCAGCAAATATTTGCTTCTTCTTCGCATCGTAGTACAAAATCCCAGCCTCACGTGCTGTGCACATCCTTGCTCATCCAATGTGGCCTGACTTGCTGACATCAATTGCGGACACAGAAAGAGATGGAAGATAATCTCTTGTTCGATATCAGTCTAGTAGTCAAACACCTAAACAACATTTTTTCATAAGACATTTTAAATAGCTTAAAAAATGAAAGATAATTTAATAATTTAAAAGATACTTACACACAATAGACCTGAATCACAGAGATGTTAAGCAGGTCTCCCATCAAAAATTCTCTTAGATCGCTCACGGTAATCATCAGATCTTTGGGCTCAAGGGAGTGGAAAACATGCTTAGACACTATCATGTTGAAGTTGATGACAGACTGCGGCTTCGTCATGAAAAATTCATACAACATTTTTTGTTGACTGTCAACTTCTTCAGATACTTAGGGTGTCGGAATGGCGAATCTCCTAGGAGTCATATCGAAAGGTTTCACCACTTCCTTTCTCACACTCTGACTCTCCTCATTTGATTTCACAACTTCCTTCCCCTTATCCACTTTCCTCTTCTTAACCGGTCTTAATTCCTTATCAATCTAATAGTATACAAAATTTAAATAATAAACATATCAGTCAACAGTCAAGTTAAAAACTAAACAGTAAGCATGTAAATAGTTTACCTTGTCACTGACATCAATGAGAGAATATGGCCATGGAACAACTGAAGATTGTGCTTGACCTATTTTACTCCACTGATTCCACTCCAACGGAAGCAGAGAGTCCTCATGGCCTCGCACAATGTCGTCTACCATCACACGAGCGTGAAGAGGTGGGATGAGCTTGAAATGTACTATATTGTTCGGTCTGGTCGCTAAAACCTGACCGTATGCAACATGCACAGTCTCACCATCCAACACTTGAAACAGATGGCATGATTTAGCCACCTACATCAACTCACAACAGTAAGCAAGGTAATAAAATTATATTGTTTTAAAAGTAATGTTAAAATAACTAAGGACGAAAAAAGAACAAACCGGAAGGTTTTGATAAGGAAATGTGTCTCTGGTAGAGAAGAAAAGTGCAGGATGATCCACCATCGGAGTATCCGCCGTTGTGGTAGGAGCAGACGTCGGTGTAGGATCATCGACCATCATAGGATCCGCCGTTGTGTGGTAGGATCCGGAGCAGACGTCGGTCTAGCTAAGTAGGTGCCGGTGTAGGAGACGCGGCCACTGTCGATGTATCCGCCGTAGCGGTAGGAGCAGACACCGGTGTAGGAGTAGGTGTCGGTGTAGGAGTATGCACCTGGCCCAATACTAAAGCCTCAAGTCTTCGCAGGCGCTCCTCGTAGGCTTGACCCTCCTCAGCGTGACGTCGCTCCTGCTCCTGCACCCATTCCTCCACCCGTGCATCCACCATTCTCTCTATCATTTAGCCTATGATACTCTCGATCGAGATGATGGAAAACAATCTTTTTGGCGAACTTCCCCTCCTAGCCCCTACACTCGCCCTGGATGATCCTTTTGCCCAAGGGCCTTATTCAGTAGATCATCCTGAGACGGAGGGACCGGAACCATCTCTCATCGCTCAGTAGATCCAGACTATTTAAATTACAAAAACATTAGAAATGAACTTACTAATTAGTAACAACAACTTTTAAAAATATATACTTACAATCTTTGAAGCCAACTCAGCAGTCTCGCTCTGCGGGGACACATATACTCCCTCCTCATTTTTCTTCATGCGACCCAGCATAAATGTTTGCACCCTACTTGCATCATCAACATTATCAATAACTGACTGAGTGTCGTCTTCATTAGTTTTTCGTCAGTAGGCCCTCGCTCTTCCACTTCTCCAAGCGCCCCGCATATCCAGCAAGCCCCATGAAGTGCTTATATATATTCTTCGTCCGGTTACATCTTGCTTGTTCTTGACGTAACTGTTACAAAATTTGTATATTTGTAAGTTATGCATAACAATAAAAATATTTGTTAAATTTTATTCCTTAAATAATTGTAAAATACCTTAAACTCTTCAGTCTGGCGATAGTCGTAGAATATCTTCCAGTCCTCCTCCATGATCATACCATCATACACTACCCACGGCGGTGACCTCTTGGAGCCCGCTCTGGTAATCCAACCATTTACCAACCGATGCTTGAACTGTCGCAGCGATGTCGCTAGATGTGATTCAATCTTCGTCCGAATTTCATCCGTGACTTTGTACCGCTTCTTCACCATCTGCCACATGATTTCTTTGTCCGCCTTTTCTTGATCCTTCCAATCCTTATTAATCAAGCAATGGTATTTTACCATCAATCCCAAGTAAGAAGCAAACTGCTGCTTTGACCCACCATAATGTCAGAGGTACTTGTCCCAGACCAAATTGATGGGAGAATCCTTCTTCACCTTCAACCCACGGGTCGGTCCACGTCCCTTCCGAGGATTTTGAGAAGTAGATGCAGCTGGTGGTTCTTCAATAGGGACGTCATCGTCAATATCATTCAACCCCAACAGTAAGTCCTCTTCGACTCTGTCGTCAGGATCCATAATCTGAAAATAATCAATAATTAACAAGGTTAATACGAACATCTACTGAATCAAATGTTGAAACATGACAAAAATGAAATATATATATATATAATATTGTCAATCAGACTTACAAAATATCATCGTTCAATCCACAATCCTTCATTGTGGTCGGACCTTCGATATTCAAAATTAGTTACATTATCTACCTCCATCGGCAACCGAATAGGTACATCTGTTTCATCTTCACAGTCGTATTCATCCTCATCAACAATATTATCAATCCCAACTATCGATCTTTTACTCTGCATTACAATAGACCATCTGGGATTACACTGATCACGACAGTAGAATACTTGTTTTGCCTTTGATGCAACAAAAAGGGTTCATCAGTAGGAGCCGCTGTCGTTAAATCAACTAGCTCTATGCCATGATCCTCCTCATGATATCCCTATTTGTTGTCCACCCATTTGCAACGAAATACGTAAGTTTCATAACTAGTGTAATTCAAGACCCAGATATCCTCAATAAAACCATAATATTCGTTCTTCAGTGTATTGCGACTTGTTCTTGTGAAAATGTCTTGTGAAGCAATAAGATGCACACCACTGTTCTAGTTTGTCGATTTACAATCTTGGCATTCAGTGTAAAAAGAAAATCCATTTACATCATAGCCTTCATAAGACAACACATCGAGATTTGGACCGAGTGCCAACAACTGGATCATTTCATCCACGTTCCTTGGATCTTCATTCAGCACCTTCTGTATGAACCACTTAACAAATGTTGCATTCTGCTCCTTTTTTAATTTGGCATTACTCATCGTTGGGTGTTTTGTTTTGAGGTAGGCTAGGTGTGCATCGAAATACGGTTCAACACCTTCAGAATGATTCAACACAACCAGATGTGCCTTGTTCAATGTATCAATATCAACTCTGCATAATTTTTTTCCACAGGTACCAACCCTTTAAGCCTGCCATCATGTCTTGCTTTTGGTAATCCAATAACATCAACACCGTGTAAGTAGTGAGTGCAGAAGTCAACTACCTCCTCTGTTACTGTCCCTTCAATTATGCTTCCCTCTGGACGCCGACGGTTTTTCATTTTCTTTTTCAGTATACCCATATATCTCTCAAACGGATACATGTATCGAAGGTATAACGGACCACAATGTTTGATCTCTCTAACAAGATGAACAAGTAGATGCACCATAATATCAAAAACGAAGGAGGAAAATACATTTCCAACTGACACATGGTGATCACAAGGTCATTCTGTAGTTTATCCAGCGTCTCCACATCAAGCACTTTACACGAAATTCCTTTGAAGAAAACACATAAATTTGTAATAGTTTTCCTGACATCAGCTGGAAGGATCCCACGGATTGCAACCGGGAGTAAGTGCTGCATCAGCAAATAATAGTCGTGAGACTTCATCCCTACCAATTTAAGATCAGACATTGATACCAAACTTGATATGTTCGATGAGTAACCAGATGGCACTTTAATATGACGAAGGGAACTACAAAAACTTATTTTCTCTTCTTTGGATAATGTATGACAAGCGGGAGGCAAGAATGTTCTTTTCCCTCTTTGTTGTGGCGCGAGTTCTTCTCGTATACCCAATTCAACCAGATCTTTTCTACCCTTTAAATGGTTTTTTTGTCTTTTCTTCACGTTTAGTAGTGTCGCAGTTACACTTTCACCAATGTTTTTCTCCACGTGCATAGCATCAATGCAATGTCTCACCTCTAAATGTTGCCAATATTCAAGTTCCCAAAATATTGATTTTTTCTTCTAGATGCTCTTTTCAGTGGCTTTAATTGGTGGACCAAAGTTGTTCACAACATTCTTCAACTGATTGTAAGTCTCAGCAGCAGATAGTGGTGGTCGTGCGACTGCATGATCCGTTTTTCCATCAAACTCTTTTGTCATCTTACGGTATTTATGACCTTTCAGGAGGAATTTCCGATGGCCCATGTACACATTTTCCCACTGTGTTTAACCGTATACTGCAAGTTCTATCTCCACATATAGGGCACGCTAGAGCTCCTTTAATTGTGTATCCCGAGAGGTTGCCGTATGCAGGGAAATCATTGATTGTACAAAACAACATAGCCCGGAGCGTGAAGTTTTCCATACCATATGAATCATACACTGTCACACCTTCATTCAACAACAATTGTAAATCGTCAATAAGTGGTTGCAAAAACACATCAATTTTGTTTCCCGGTTGTTTTGGACCCGATATCAACAGAGAGAGGAGAATATGTCTGGGTTTCATACACAATCATGGCGGCAGATTGTATATTGTCAATAAAACAGGCCAAGTACTGTGTATACTGCTCAAAGTGCCATACGGGTTCATCCCATCAGTGCATAAACCAAGTCTTAAGTTCCTTGGGTCTGTACCGAATTGAGGGTATATATTCTGTCAATGTTTCTCCATTGTGGTGAATCGGCTGGATGTCTCAATTTACCATCATCCTTTCTATGGGTAGCATGCCATCGGAGGTTCTTAGCATCTTTCTGAACTACAAACAAACGTTTGAATCAGGGAATTATCGGTAGATACCACAACACCTTCGCAGGGAACCCACTTTAGTGCTTATGTGGTTTCTCTCACCTTTTTTTACATAGCGTTTCCCCACATTCAGAGCAATGGTCATCCAACTCATTCTGTTTCCAGTACAACATAACCCATTTGGACAAGCATGTATTTTTTTATATTCCATACCCATCGGACACATTAACTTCTTTGCTTCATAAGTTGTTGTAGGTATCACATTGTCCTTTGGTAGTACATCCTTCAGCAGTTGTAAAAGATCTGTAAAACTGACATCACTCCATCCATGTCTCGCCTTCAGATTGAATAGTTTTAGGACAACACTCAATTTGTTTTGTGTTTGCGTATCACATCCACTGTACAACGGTTCCTGTGATGCTTGCATCAGATTTTTGAATGTTTTGGGTTTGTTGGAAAAATGTTGTTCAACATCTTCCATCATTGCATTAAGGTCCTCCTGATCATCTGAATCACTAACTAGTGAATCATCTTGAGTATCCCCAAAATCGTGTGAAGCATCCATTTCTGATTGTTCTGCAACGACGTTATCAGCACATTCAAACACTTGTACTGAATGTTGACCATGCAGTATTGTTATGGCTTCATAATCTTCTGTAAACCCTCTGCGAATCAGATGATCCTTAATCTTGTTCACACCTCGGTATTTGAAGTCGTTCTTGCAATCGACACAAGGACATCGAATATATCCCTTATCCCTTGGTTTAAGATGGTCAACAAGGACTTTGCAAAATTTATTGACCCCTTCTAGGTACTTGATGTCCAATCTGTCACTGTACATCACTGAGCGCTGCATCTCCTTTTTCAACACACACCAGATGTCGTGAACTCGTTCCATTGATCTCCTTTTTTTTTTATTTACAGATTTAACAACCTAAACCTATCCAATCACCTTCGATCTCACCTAGGAACAAGTGATAATTTCGGCAGCATTACCCTATAGTTCTCCTAGTGTAGATATATATATGAATCGTTTCAATTCACATATATATATGTACACTAGAAGAACACTAGGGTAATGCTGCTGAAATTATCACTGAACTACTGTATATTATTAACTCATTCACAACCTAGATGGTGAGATCAAAGGTCATTGGACAGTCCCAACAGGGATTATCTAAGACATACCTCTATCAGGTAAATCTCAAACAGGTAATTCTATGTTTGAATAGATTTTCCATTGTTTTAATAGAAAAACAAAAATAAATTGAAACGTTTTAAATACCAACCTGATGAGTACTGGATGGTCAGCTAGCGCGAACAGCACACGATAGAGAAGAGACAAGTAGACAGATGTTCTTGCATGTAGTATATGACACCTATTCAATGAAATAATAATAAGGTTAAATTCTGGAAAAAATTTGGCATGACCTTTACGTATTTTTAGGTACTCCACACTTTTTTATATATGCAAATCCAAACACAATAACGACATTCTCAGCAAAACGCACACAATAGACATCATCATAATGGGAAGCATGCATATTATATTTATGTCAAGCAGCAGCAGCAGTTTATAGTGGATCACTCAAATTAGTAAGCATGCCACTAAAATATAGAACTTCCAGAATCATAATTAAATTCGAGTATTATACCAGTTCGATCTGTTTGCTCCCCTCGCGTCTTCAGTCTGATTCTGGTCGAGCTCGAAGCAACCTGGAAATCGCCAGTTCAAGAAAATAGTTAGCGCAATGAGGAGGTAACAACTATAGAAAAATGTAGCTTTAGATATATTAAAAAATAATCAATTGGGATGTTTTGGTTTAGGTCAAGATAATTAATCAATTGAATCTAAAATAAGTAAGTTTTAGTTCACAAGAAAAAGGAAATTAATTGCTAGCGCTATGCCAGAATACTACCGTGGGTTCAGATCGGGCAAGCCGGTGGCAGAGGTTGACGTGCGTGGCAGCAGTTAGGGCGACAACCGGTCTCGTCAGAAATTCAAGACTGTGACTTCAATCAAGAAATGATAAGTTCATCTTAAAAGTTATAAAAAAATCAAAAATGGTATTGTGCAAGAGAAGAAAAAAATTAAAACTGTGAGTAATTCTATGTTCGAATTGATTTTCCATTGTTTAATAGACAAACAAGAATAAATTTGAAACATTAAAATACCAACCTGATGAGTACTGATGGTCAGTTGGCGGGAGGTAGAGGGAAGAAGAAACGGGAGGTAGTAACACCTAATGATATTATGATAAGTTTATAATTAAAAAAAACATGAATAATTGAACAAACGAATAAACTTTGAACAAACTGATAAGTGTCCAAATGAGCATGTTTTATGGGTGTATTTCATATATTATATTAGCACTTTTCTTGCTCATTTCTCCACTTCGGTTAGTTTTTCTCTAGTTTATGTTTTATTGGTTATCTCACAAATTTATTGGTTAAACATGGAAAACCAAGCTAGGAGCAAAGTAGACGAAGAAGAGACGAACGCATAGGCGAAAACGGATCTTAAATCGGAGCTGAAACGAATATTTTAGGAGCAAACTAATTTTCGTCCGAACCACTATCCGAAACATCGACCTGTCCGAACCAGACTGGTCCGGACACTGGTCCGGACACGTCAAAATCTGCACTTGTCCGTGGAAAAAAGGCAGGACAGCAACCAAGGACATGTTATGTCTGCCCAAAAAAGGCAGGACACACAAACAAGGACATGTTATGTCCGATGAAAAATGGCCGGACAAGAAAGAAATGTCCATGGCTGTCCGTGGATATTTGGCCGGACAGAAAACAGAGAGTATGACCTGTCCGTGGATATTTGGCCGGACAAGAATAGGCACGTCTGTGGCCTGTCCGTGGATATTTGGTCAGACAGAAGACAGGCTGCATTAGAGACGTCCGCCCAAATAAGGTCGAACAAGAGATAGAGACGTCCGCCCATTTATGCAAGGACACAAACAAGGACGCGTGTAAATGCAACCCAGATCTAGAAAATCGACATCGCCGACTGTCTTCCCCATTTTTCTTGTGGCGCCTGCAAACATATCTATCTACCCTATCAGCTTTATCAGGCGTCGGCACTCCTTAATTTCCTCACGCGTGTTCCAACCTGTCTTCTTCCTCCTCCTTTCTTCTATATAAACCCACTGCTTCTTCATCAGAAATATGATCCATCGCTCACAACAGAATCGAACACCACAATACGAACCACACCTACGATCCATTCCATCCTCTTATCCCCCACTTCTCCATTTTATTTTCATTCTTCATTCCACCACTCGGCAGAACCAGGATTAAAAGAAGAGAAGAAAAGCAGCTGGAGCAGGAGCGAATCGCAGTCCCGTCTCCTCCGGCAGTCTCCAAAATAATGGTTATTTCTATCTTTATTTTATTTCCATCCTTGTTAATGTCTGAGTAATAAACTTAGCTTCCCGGGTTTGGAAGCGAGCCTATATATTATATATTGTGTTATGTAAACTTTCCACTATAATTTATCTAAGCAGTATTTTGATTCTTGTTCGTAATGCGCTTTAATCTTCTTGTACAATTATTAAAGTGATATTTGTAGTTCCCTTGTTAAAATGCGATGCTGAGACAAGGTTCTAGACATAGGAAGTCAAAACGGGTTAACGACTAGAAGCGTGACTCGCCTATAGGTTAATCTGTCTCCAATAGGAATTGGTAATAGTTAAGCGATTAAATTATAATGACTTGGGCAAGAATTGCGGCTTGTTGTTTAAGTTAATCTGGGTTTATTGTACAAGAACCGGTCAATGAACTAATTAAGATTCCTGAGTTTATTGCTAAAGTGGGAAAGTTTATATATTATAATTGGATAAAATAAGTGAGCAGAACAACCTAGGATGCTTCTTTAAAAACAAAAAGATTTACAATTTCTATTTCTATTCTGTTTTGATTAATTGTTTTTATTACTGTTTTGTTTAGATTAAGTTTTCAATCGCATCTTTCCCTAAAAAATGATAAAAATCTGTTTACTAGAAATCTCAGTCAATTTACTACACTATCAGTTATCCACAGCGAGGTCCCCAAGAGTACGACAACCCCATAAATCCACTATTCCGCAAAACGATAGGTACACTGCCTAAGTTGTAGAAGTAGTCACATATTTCTCCAACAAGCTTTTGGCGCCGTTGTCGGTGATCTCCGACACGGTTAATTGATGGTTTTAATTTTATTGAGATTTTTGTTTAGTTTTTTTTATAATTTCTGTTTTATTTATTTCCGCTTCATTTAATTTTATTTAATTTTACTTACTTTTTATTTTAGCTATTTTCTTTTATCTCTTTTTTGTTTCATATTAGTTTTTCTATTAAGTTAATTTTGTTTTTGTGTTTATTTTCTATTTTTAGTTCTATTCTACTTGGTATTTTTATTTTTGTTTTTGTAGGATAGTTACTGATTATGGAGAGCGGCTACGATGAGGTGAGAAAATTATTGATTGATTTGGAATGGACGCACATGAAAGAGGAGATGTCCTTCTATCAAAGGTTGGTCAAGGATTATCAACCCCTCAACAATCAAATCGAGAGTCGTATTGGTGGGAAGTCGACCAGGCTAATACACAGTACAAAGAAGCTCAGTTGGGATATGACTACTTCAATCAGAATGAACAGTAATCTACACAAGTGCCAGACGAATTTTTCCCGAGTCAGGCCAAGCCGCTAGAAGAGATTCCAGTGGTGACTCCAAGGAGCAAAGATCGATTCGAGCCAGAAATTCTTGAAGCTACAAGTTCTGATGAGGAGATAAAGAAACTTATCAGGACATTTTTCTCCGACGCTGAGTTGGAGCAAATGTCTGAAAGTTACAATTCTCCTTCATCTCCATCCCCAGCACAAGAAGAGCAATTAAAATTTAAAGATATTTTGTCAGAGCCAGTCCGCGAGCTAGATGAGGATTATCCTATTAAGCCTCATCAACCAGGAGAGGAAATTTACATCCTCGAATCTGAGGAAGGAACACCGCTACCACCGGTCTCTCATCAACTTCCACCCTGCCTCCATAAACCTCAACAACAAGAGGAGGATGTCTACATCCTCCTATTTGAGGAAGAAAAGTCATCACCACCTTGTCTCCTGTTAGAACTACATTACAGGCAGTACCTCCTCAAACACCAGGTTTTGTGGAGTATTTTTTTCCTATTTTATTTGCCAAGGTGACGTTTTGTTTTGATCCAGGTGGTTTGTTTTTAATTACTGCTAACTTTGTTTTCCTGGCAAAGCTGTTATCTACTTTTATTTTTGATCCAAGGATAACGAAGCGGGAGTCTAGCCAAAGACTATAAATACGGGCAGCTTACTAGGAGGCAACCCAGTAGTTAAATTTTATTATCCTACTATTTTTGTTTTATGTTTTGTTTTCCATATTATTCCTATATATGTTTTTATATAAAAAAAAGAAGGAGAGAGAACGAGGAGAATTAACTTGAGTTCTTCTGGCTGTTTAGAATATTCATTACAGGAACATCTTGCACATTCCTACAGCTGAACTCAAGTGTGGGGGAGCTCTGTCTAAACAATCTACGAACTCTGGGGAGTACACACTCTTTTCTTTGCACTTCAAATTTTTACATACTCCCTACTGGCCTGCATTGTGTGAGATACTCTGGTAGATTGCATGACCTCGTTAATTTAATTCTTCCTACTCAATGAGGACATTGCTCCAGTCTAAGTGTGGGGGAGGACTCACTCTCTGTCGCTCGTCTTAAGTCTCTCTTTATTGACACATTGCTTAAAATGTTTAATCTCTCTACTTATCTTGCGTTTATCCAAATTTAAATTATGGACCCTGCTGATGTGGGTTGTTCTCTTTAAGAACAAAATACTGTTATGAATTGTGGGATAAATGGTACAAAAATTTTAAATTTTGATTGCTTTTGAGGAGCATTTTTTTATGCGGTGTGACCAAATGATCTGCAATGGTTGGATTTTTTATTGCTCAGGGGTTCTATCTGTCTTCTCTCTTAGGAATTGCTAAGGGGTGCTTCTCTGTCTAAAAAAATATATACAAAAAAATAATAAACAAGGGACTTGCGAGACACCATTGGTAACCAACAAAGAGAGTTGAGTGTTCTTAAATACAGAAGCTTGATGCCTACATATTATCTTCTCATCTCTTATGCAAAAGTGAAACAAATACATAAATCTATTTTTCCTTTTTGTTTCTCCTCAATGCCCATTCTTGAGAGCAGTTGGCCGTGGTAAAAGTTCTCAAAGTCACCTTAACTGAGAAGCATTGAAGTACTCCGGATCATACCCTGAAACTCTAATTTTTATTTTTACCCTGAGCACACCTGTGCCACCAACAGTTGATGGATCACACACCTCAAAAAGTATTAAGATCCTGAACTGTTCACCTCCTTATCCCTACCCTTCATAATATATGTTTGTTAGAATTGAGCATTCCCTACTTACTTGGGTACATGGTTTTGCTTGAGAACAAGCAAAAAGATAAGTGTGGGGTGTGATAAATGTCCAAATGAGCATGTTTTATGGGTGTATTTCATATATTATATTCGCACTTTTCTTGCTCATTTCTCCACTTCGGTTAGTTTTTCCTCTAGTTTATGTTTTAATGGTTATCTCACAAATTTATTGCTTAAACATGAGGAAAACAAGCTAGGAGCAAAGTAGACGAAGAGACGAACGCATAGGCGAAAACGGATCTTAAATCGGAGCTGAAACGAATATTTTAGGAGCAAACTAATTTTCGTCCGAAACATCAACCTGTCCGAACCAGACTGGTCCGGACACGTCAAAATCTGCACCTGTCCCGTGGAAAAAAGGCAGGACAAGCAACAAGGACATGTATGTCCGCCCAAAAAAGGCAGGACACACAAACAAGGACATGTTATGTCCGATGAAAAATGGCCGGACAAGAAAGAAATGTCCATGGTTGTCCGTGGATATTTGGCCGACAGAAAACAGAGAGCATGCCCTGTCCGTGGATATTTGGTCGGACAAGAATAGGCACGTCCGTGGCCTGTCCATGGATATTTGGTCGGACAGAAGACAGGCTGCATTAGGGAAGTCCGCCCAAATAAGGCCGGACAAGAGATAGAGACGTCCGCAGCCATTTATGCAAGGACACAAACAAGGACGCGTGTAAATGCAACCCAGATCCAGAAAATCGACATCGCCGACCGTCTTCCCCATTTTTCTTGCGGCGCCTGCAAAATATATCTATCTACCTCATCACCAATATCAGGCGCCGACACTCCTTATTTCCTCACGCGTGTTCGAGCCTGTCTTCTTCCTCCTCCTTTCATCTATATAAACCCACTGCTTCTTCATCAGAAATATGATCCATCGCTTACAACAGAATCCAACACCATAATACGAACCACACCTACGATCTATTCCATCCTCTTATCCCCCCACTTCTCCATTTTATTTTCATTCTTCATTCCACCACTTGGCAGAACCAGGATTAAAAGAAGAGAAGAAAATCAGCTGGAGCAGGAGCGAATCGCAGTCCCGTCTCCTCCGGCAGTCTCCAAAATAATGGCTATTTCTATCTTTATTTTATTTCCATCCTTGTTAATGTCTGAGTAATAAACTTAGCTTCCCGGGTTTGGAAGCGATCCTATTTTATATATTGTGTTATGTAAACTTTCCACTATAATTTCTCTAAGCAGTATTTTGATTCTTGTTCGTAATGCGCTTTAATCTTCTTGTACAATTATTAAAGTGATATTTGTAGTTCTCTTGTTAAAAATGCGATGCTGAGACCAGGTTCTAGACATAGGAAGTCAAAACGGGTTAACGACTAGAAGCGTGACTCGCCTATAGGTTAATCTGTCTCCAATAGGAATTGATAATTAAGCGATTAAATTATAATGACTTGGGCAAGAATTGCGGCTTGTTGTTTAAGTTAATCTGGGTTTATTGTACAAGAACCCGTCAATGAACTAATTAAGATTCCTGAGTTTATTGCTAAAGTGGGAAAGTTTATATTGATATAATTGGATAAAATAGGTGAGCAGAACAACCCAGGATGCTTCTTTAAAAACAAAAATACAATTACAATTTCTATTTCTATTCTATTTTGATTAATTGTTTTTATTACTGTTTGTTTAGATTAAGTTTTCAATCGCATCTTTCCCTAAAAATGATAAAATTTGTTTACTAGAAATCTCAGTCAATTTACTACACTATCAGTTATCCACAGCGAGGTCCCCAAGAGTACGACAACCCCGTAAATCCACTATTCCGCAAAACGATAGGTACACTACCTAAGTTGTAGAAGTAGTCACATATTTCTCCAACACAAACCATGTTTTTGAATCATTCTTAAAATACTAACCTAGTGAGTAGTGATGGTCAACTCAGAAATGGGATAGAAGAGGAATTTTTCAACCGTAGTAACACCTATCCAATAAAATAAGAATAAGGTTTAATTCTGGAAAAATTGGGCATGACCTTTGTGTATTGCTAGAAACTCCACACTTTTTTTAAGCAGAAACAAACACAATAGCAGCATAATAGCAGGCTAAGAGGTGCATCCTACATCACACACTACTAGTAACATTTTTTAGAAAAAACTGCAGTAGCAAACTCACTCAGAATGAATCCGATTTCTTCGATTAATGCGCAAGGGGCAATTAAGTACCAAAGGAAGTTGAATTAATAGTGTAGGTTGAAGGATAATATTTCCAAACCCATAAATAGTAGATACTGAACATGAATCCACATGTCTGATCCAAACACCGGGCCCAATATCGAATCCAAGATGCCACCCTCAAGTCATGCTTTGGTCCAAGACAGCAGTATGAGTACCTCGATCAAGTCAAATCTGATATAAGGAGTAAAACAATGGTGTAAATAGGACCAGCCCAAAATACTTAAACGCATCAAGATGTCGGATCCATAACAAACTCACGAGAATGCATGCATTCAGTACACTAGGAAATGAAAAAATAAAGGAAGTGATCAATTTGAACATATATGAGCCTCATTTATTGTGACATACAATCTCTTCATTAATATAATTAATCATCAGGGATTGATTGATTGACCGATCGATCTAAATCTTTTTGGCCAGGATTTTTTTCTCTCGAATCTTTCTAGATCCCCTTAATAAACAAAATAAATGTATGGTTCAATAAAACAATTAAACAACCAAATACTACTAGATTAATTATGATAATAAACATGTGTTTATATATTAACTATTTGTGGCAGGCTTTGTGTTGTATCATATACTCATATGGGGATAACGAAGCGTAATGGGGATTTGACCGACCTGTTTCATTAGTTACTAATATTCCTCTTTTGTTTAGAATAGCGTTGTATATGTCGATCTTGGATTTAAGCGAAAACAGGTTAACCATCATTTTGAGCCAATACCAACAACCCAATGCGGGACCAATCCAAATTGGTGTGCAGATTTTGTTTGATTTCCCTGATAACATCATCACCAATCAAACTGACATTCCAAAAAAATCGAGGTAGTCCAATGTATAGCACATGGCAGATTCAAACCAAACTAGCATAACAAAGGTGGTTTATCATAATTTTCCTAACCAAATCAAAGGAGCAAGACATATAACATCGATTAATGCCAGCAAGAGATCGGCAGTTAGAGAAATGAAGAAAAAAATACGAAGCATATACCTGGGCGGCGGCGTTCAGAACAGGTGGTGGCTCACGGCGCTGGTGGAGCTCTGGCGCGGCTTCAGACTCGTCGACGACACAGAGAGCGTTGGGGCGGTGGGGGAAGACGGGACACAACCAGGGCGCTTAATGAGTCTACGCACAGCTTCAGGCGACGATGATGTCGAGCTAGGGCTTGGGGAAGAATGGGTGAAATACCCCAACCTTGATATGTGGTTTAAATATCAAATTATGGTATGTAAAGGCTAAAAAGTGCCTTAGTAACATCAGTGAACAATTTAAACCATATAAATGCAATAAAGCATTAAGACACAGTTTGAGCAAAAACATGCTCTAAGCTATGAGTGAACTTGGTTAGGACTCAAAGAGCCTACCAAGACTTGATAACATTTAATTATGATTTAATAAGGCTAAATAAGTCCTTAAGAAACTTTGGTGGACAGTTAAAACCAAATAAAACATAAGAAAATACCTTAAAGTCAATATGAGCAAAAATGTGCTCTAAGCTTGGGATGAATGTGTATAAGACCTAATGGTCATACCTATACCTTATTTATATGTTAATGAACATATTAAATCAATTACTAAAGAAAACCAAGCTTGAAAACAAGTTAAAACACAAATGTGCTTTAAGGAGTCTTAAAGCACGTTTTTGAAAAATTGTCTTGTAAATGAGTTTTGAATGGCTAAATGTCCATCATTACTCTTTAATTAACATGTGTACTATATAGTATCACATTTGGGTGGCCATATTAGTGGGAAATCAAAAATTTCACTTCTATGTGCCTTAGTTTGTGAATAGTAACTTTTATAAGCTAGTTTGTAACATATAATGTTATAAGTAATTAAATTGGTCAACAAAGACTAAGTACCCCTAAGTATAATGGGGGCCGGTTTTTAGTAAGGTGAGTCACCACCATGTAAAATCAATTAAGTAAGGAAGGAAAAGAAAGTAAAAAGAGAAAGTTTTACTTTAGTATATAAATATCTTCAAAAGTAAGTTCTATCTTCATTCTCCCTTCCTTTCCTTCATTTCCCACGGTTCCAAACACCACCACTAACCTCTCTTCTTCATTCTCTCACGGTTGCAATAGTACTCACCACCATCTCCTTCTTTGATCTCTTGTAAAATCTAGCTCACTTAACCAAATCAAAAACAAACACCACCATTCTCTTAGTTAAGCCAAGCTCTACAATCTTGTCTTTTCAAAACTTCAAAACCTCCATTTTGGTGCCAAGAGAACCACCATGGGAGGAGCTTGAGCTCACCTTTTCACATATTCATGCTCTCCTTTGCTTCTAGGTAAGGAAACTCAAAGAAAATCCATGTTTCCTCCATGTTTTCATGTTGACCGAAAATTCACCTCACCATGGTGTATTTACCTTGCTTGTTTTAGCTCATTTGAATCTTCCAAGGGCTAGGAGGAGTCCTCTCTTGATACTTGTTCAAGTTCTCTTCCAATTCCAAGGTAAAACAATTACCTTAATGTGTTAAAAACAATATGTGTAACTAGGGTTTACAATGAGGTGAAGCATAATGCTTGAATACTCATTCTATTGTTTGTATAATGTTAATAGTTGAAAAGGGACCAATGCCCTACCACCGGTTTACAAGGAAACAAGAAAGAAATTTGTGAGGAAAAGAGGTAAACAAGCTATCTCAATGTAGTTTAAATGCCTTAGGAAAATGAGCTTGATTTGCTTACTAAAATACCTAAGGAGCCAATGGTGAGTGACCTAGTAAAGTGTTCTCAAGGAGACTAGTAAAAGAACATATGTTTGGTGTATGTATTTGCAGGTCAAAGGCATTATTTATGTGGGAAATTCAGTGTTTAAGGTTATGCAATTTAAGGGCCTAAGAGCCATGTTATTTAAGGGCCTAAGTGCCAAGCAATTTAAGTTATGCACTATATTGTGATGTAGTGCTTAATGTGTGAAGTTTGTGTATAAAATGTGTTTGATGGATTTTAGGTGTTCTTGAATGAATTAAGGTAAAAACCTAAGTGTTTGGATGTGAGTAAATACAAGAGAAGCTATGGCCAAATTTGGGAAATGTGTAAGAAGTTCTAAGTGTTTTAAGTGGTTTTGGTGAACTAGGAAGTGTTAAAGGTGAATAAATGTTTACTTGAGAAGAAACATGTATTAAGGTGATTTAGAGTGATGCAAGGATTTAGGTGTTGTCTTTGAAGTTCTAGGAATTCAATGTGTGTTTGGGGATGTGTGTAAGTCTTGGAGGAGTTTGTTTAAGGTTAGGTAATGTTGATATTCAAGGAATAAGTGATGTTTGGTAAGATGTAAAAAGGAGATTTAGTTAGTAAGAAAATGAATGCTTAAGAGATGATGTTAAGATGAGGAGAAGTTTTTGGGATAGTAGTTATAATAGGTGAGAACACCACTTAGGAACCTAGTACAAATGTTGAAAGTGTTAAGAAATTTTACAAGAAATAAGTAAAGGCTTAAGGAGTTAGAAAATGAGTTTCATGGATGTTGTATGTGGATATAAGGTACCCAAATGTTGTTAGAAGCATTAAGAGGCCTTAGGAGAAGTTTGGTGAAGAATTGGCAAGTTTGGGTAAGTTTAGAAGGCGACCGACCCAGGGGCCGACCCAGTTTTTGGGTCGGTCGAGCCTCTGTTAGATGTTAGGAATGTGTTCGGTAATGGTCCGACCCAAAGGGTGGGTCGGACATGGGTCGGTCGGTCAAGTTTCAAAGGAAGAAAATGTTCGCACATGGTCCGACCCAGTCGAGTGAGTCGGACGTGGGTCGGACGGGCATGATTATAAGGAAGTAAAAGGGTCTGTAATGGACCGACCCAGCTGTGGGTCGGACGGTGGGTCGGTCGGACCAAAAACATGGTTTAAGGTTATGAAATGATATGTGATGATGGGGATTGGTAGGTAATGATGTTATAAGGATGTTGAGGACATGTAGGTGAGTTTTAATGACATAAAATGGGCTAAAAGTTGTATTAAAATGTGAAAGTAAAACAAGTTAAAAATGTTAAGTTATGTAACTAAGTTAACGGGAAAAATTAAGCATTGACATTAAAGATCAAGCGAACCCCGATGTTAATGAAAACACGTGTGATGTTAACAGTTGTTCGAGAATTGCTCGAGGAACATAAATGGACAGGATAAGTGGACTCCGGTGACAGGTATGGTTTTCTTGCAACCTGCGTCCTACCGGATTACACCGGCTTGTATGCCAATGTGTTTTTCTGTATGTTTGCCACGTTGTAAGATAAACATGTAATGAGTTTACAGTAATTCATATATGTGGCGTGTTCAACTCCGATACCATTTAACCTCGGCAGTGTTAACCTTAGTTAACTGAGTCTAGGATCACATGAGAGTTCGGTATTCGGAGTAAACGACCCGTACCATGGGACGTACTAACCAACCACGGCTATGCGTGTGTTAATTGTGTGATATGTGTATGTGAATGTAGGGATCTCCCTTGTGTGTTAACCCAGTTGTAATACTGTATGTGTGTTGGTGTGATAGACTCCATAGTGGGGTTCTAAGTATTATCTAAATAAGTATGTACTAACAGTAGTGAGGAATCCGTTTGGCCGGTCGCGCGTTGTTTGGGAGAGGGTATCCTTCCTAGCCTTACCCTTCTCTTTGTTATGGTTGTTTCCCTCACGGGTTATGATCTCCCATTAGCTTACTCCAAAGCTTGGCTATTCTGACTTATGATCGGTTTAGGGGGAACATGTGTTTGTGTGGTGTGTTCGGGCCTCCAAACCCGAACCGCCTTAACTTAAGTTACTCGTCCAACTATTAGGACGGTAATGAGTGTTGTTGTTATTGTATAACGAGCTTATCATGAGACTGGCAACATTCTCTAGGCTCACCAGTGTGTAAACAATGTTTGGGTCGGTTCCTAAGCGAACCATTCCCGTTGTGTTATGTGTTTTGTTGTGATGCAATATCCATTGCGGTATTATGTTGTGTACGTGGAAACGTGCAAAGTGTTGTTAAGTGTTGTATGTAGTGTATGTTATATGTTGTATAATGTAGGTTGTGTGGATCATGGATATGATTCCCAGTTTGTGATAAGAGGCGTTTAAGGATAACCCGATTTAAGGGTATGTGTCGTCTATTAAGGAAGTAGCTCCATTAGAGGAGAACACTCTAGGGATGATGAATACCATGAGTGACTTATTAAGTAAGGATATATTATCCGTTGTTGAGCCCATTGAGGCGAAATGTTATGTGATGTGTGTTTATTGTTACATGCATGATTTAAATATAATCACCGCATGTTAAGACGACAATTAGTTGTGCGTGGCCCGGTAGCATGTGGGCTGCGGGATTACCATACCAGCAAAGGTGCTGAGCCCCTTGGGGCCACCCCTTTCTCTTCTTTTCCTATTTCAGGTACGAAGTGCTGGAAGCCGTTCGAGAGTAGGACGGGTAGTCATTGTACATGGGTAAACTTTTAAGTGTATGTATACAGTAGGTGTAGTAAGACCGAAATTGTTGTCGGCACAGTTTATAATACTCGGTATAGTTGATAAGTGTATGTTGTTGTGTTTGTTAATGGAAAGGGATACTAATGTATAGTTGCTCGGGAATTTAGCCCATCAGACCGGTACATTGTGTATGTATTAGCCTTGTTAGCCACGTGGGTGGCTAACGGCGTGTAACACCAACAAGTTAAGTAATGTGATGAGGTTGTTCTTCCGCTGCAGTTTGTTGTAAGTATGTTAATGTTGGATGGGGTGTTACAAAAAGTGGTATCAGAGCGAAGTATCGCTCTGATGACTGAATACCGAGCTTAGGAAGTACCGAGTTAGGATTTAAGTACTTTGGGTTAAGGGTTGAGTGATAGCGTGAGAGATACGCTAGATAGGAACTACCAGTGTGTACTGGAAACCTACAATATCCATCCCACCCTCCACAATCCCTGTTTATAACTTGGGGAAACAACGCCAGGGAGATGGAAGTCCTCTCTTACTCGGGAATACCCGATCTGGCTGTTATTAAATACCTTTAGGGTACGGAGAACCTGTCATACGGTAGATCCCGAAAACTGGGAATCCCGGAGACGGTCTCCATCTGAATAATGTTAACCGCATTTCATAGCAATGAATGAAGGATCTTGTGTATTGGAGAATAGAATTTCCGGCAACCTGGGTCGACATGCAGAGCAGTCGAGAATAACCAGCTTGCAACGCACCTACCGTGCAACAGGCAAGAAGTGGATTAGTGAAACCCGAGACGAGTGTCTACGGGACCACAGTTGATAAATAAACACCAACGGTATACCAACCGACAAGGGAACTACAACGTAGTGCCCAACAAGAGACAAGTCTCAGTAACCACGACAAATGCGTGGACGGGCTACGAAGAGGAAAAAAAAAAATACAAAAAAAGGGGACTCCAAGAATGGGAAACCCCTAGTTGATGATTATTATGTGAAGACAGTGAGAAGTCACCTAGACAAGTTATTATTAAGACAGTAAGATCAGTGAGGGCCAACAAGGCCACTGATGACAGTGCGGGTAAAAACAATACCACAACCGGTATGTGTTAAACTGATAGCCAGTTAGCATGGCGCACTTGCCATAGCAAGTGCTGCTATAATAGGGCTGTTCGGGAAATTTATAACCACTACGAAGTACTTGGAAAAGTACAATAAAGTTAAATGTGATTGTCATAACAGTGGAAGGGCCTGTTAGCCTAACCTCTGTAATTGTAAGTACACCAGTCAGCAAGAAGCTAGACTTGGTTAAGGTAAGAAGATGTTGTGAAACCATGAAAATTTTTCTTTCAACCCAGATTTATTCAAACCCTTTTCTTTCAAACCAGATTTTCTTTCAAACCAACACTTCTTTCCAACCTTCTTTAAACCAAACCAAGTAAAACCAGGACAGTTGACAAGGATACAACAATGATAAACTTTCCCTCGATTAAGTTCGGGAAGCAGGGAATGAATATTGTCACGGGACAATATAAGGGAGTTGACAACAGAATACTTCACCTAGGCGTGTGACGGACACTACAAGTGTACCAACTGTGTTGTGGGACGACCGCACTCCGATAGGAGCATGTGGGCCTGACAGACCTACTTATGGTTAGTTGGGTAAGTAGTAATGTATCAGTATGATACCCCATATATGTATACGAGTAGAGTCCGAAACACGGGAAGTAGTCGACTCCGTCTACGGTCAGCAGTATAAATCAAACGAGAGCTAAGGATTACAAGGAATAGTTGAAGTTAAGGAATTCAGTTAAGTTAGCAAGACTAAAAGGATTAGTGAACTCCTTTCAAGGAAATGTTAAAGAGTTAGGAAGTGCGATGGGCACAAACTGTTATGTAAAGACACACATATGTCTTAAGGATCCTTAGGGATAAACATTATAGCTGGAATGGTGACCCAGCCTGTACATGGCAAGCAGATGCCTAATGTGGACACATTAATGTGCAATGAACGGATAAATTCCCAGAATGAGTACCTACCTACACTAGGAAATGTTAATCTTCACAGAAGAAGATAATAACCAGTAAAAAACGCGAAAGGCGTAGCTAACGGAATGTACCAATAAGTGTGAGCCAAATGTAAAGGCATAACTTAACAACACCCAGGAGCAATCCTTGAAGGTGTTCACATCAACAATTGTTGAATGAAATGCATGACAGAAGCACAAGGGTTGAAACTAACACACAGTTTAGACATAAGTTGTCAGGAGACGGACTGACAAACCTAAGGGGCATCCCATGAAAGGAAACGTGATGCAACGACCTTGTAATATTGTACAGAGAAGTACATGTGTGTGGACAGCCTATAATGAGCCCAGCTCAAGGCAAATAAGGCTTATAATCCAAAGCAGGATATGTTATATAATTCGATTGATGGTAGAAGTTTAGGTTGTATAAGCGAATAGAGTGGTAAACGAACCACTGCATTAAGAGTGGGGATACCTCTCGATATTGTGACACCGCAGGAGCGGTAGTTATGTGAATCAAGTTCAAGAAATATTTAAGGATGGACGATGTTATTAATGAAGAGAGTATTAGCTTAGTAGTATGTGTATAAAGTGAAACACGAGCTGAATATGCCGGCTTGTGACTCGAATGATCGATGCTCAAGGAGCATTCAGTGGTCATCCAATGGGGATGAACCATAATATGAATAATGTAAATTTATGTGTGGAAGTTAATGTGACAGTAAATACTATGTGAGTTAGTGTTATACAATAAGTGAGAGCACGGTGCGCAGTAAGCGACCGTTGTATAAGTGTTGTTGAATGATAATATGGTAGGTCGAACAGTTACGAGATAAGAGTCTCAGTGAAGGACAGTGTGAATTCCATGGCGAATCGCATAAGGGATTTACTGTCGAGAGTTTACGCCTCTGCACTCTGTATGACTGAGTGTTTTGGTATTGCACTTGCGCAGTAATGATCGAGTGGGATAGCTAGGAATGGAGACATGTTAATTATAGAGGAATAATGTTATAAGGCCGATGCATAGGAAATGCAAGGCCGCACCAATAAAAAGTACTTGTACAAAACCGAATGTGAAGACATGATTAACAGTAAGTGACTACAGTAGCACTAACTACCAAATATCGGTATGGAATATACCCCAAATATTGGAAATAGCTGAGAGAGCACTACACACTAGGTAGTAGCTCAATCTCAACCGACAGTAAGTCGGAAGGGAACAAGTCAATCATTGTGAAATACATAGCTGTATACACAGTAAATTATCATGGAAGTGGATGAAAATTGTGAAACTCACCGAATCCGCTCAGGGTAAAAGATACCGTGCGTCGGTTGAGAAACCATTGTTACCAAGATGAAGGTGACAATTGGGGATGTACAATACAGTAAGAATAACAAAGGGAGCAATTAAGCTCTACAGTTATTAGAGTTTCGCAGCAGAAACTAGTGAACCAGTGATTCAAATGTACAATGTAATAACGAATATGAGTGGATGGCTAATTATTAACGCCTAAAAGCCTACAGGCCAGAACGAAACCAATTAAGAGTTTAAAAAACTCCAATGAGAATTCTTGGTTTAGGAACTAAACCGCCAATATGGTTAAGATCCTCTAATCAGAATCCATTGTGTAATAGACCGCGTGGAAGTTAAAACACTTCACGACGGCAGAACATTTAAGCCAATGTTTAGTGATTGATTACGTGGGCGTAATCCCTTTTAAGGGGGGTAGAGCGCAAAACCACTTGTGTATATTACCGTACAAGTGTACGTAGTGTATGTGACTCATATTGTGCATAGCACAAAATTATTGTTTGTTTTGATGATTGGTGTGTGTGTTACGTAAACATACACATTCATTCATGGTTTAATTGTGGTAATTGCGCACAGAAGATGCGAATACCATTGTGATAAGTGTGTGTGTTTGTTAACAGTTGTGTGTGATTGTACAAGTGTGGGGAGTAGAGAAACTCCCGGGGGAACAAAAGCCCCGACAGTGTATAAATGTAAAATGGTGTGTTGTATTTTGATAAAATATATGTGTATATATATACTTATAGTGATGCATGAAAGGGCATGATACCGATATAAACCTAGTGAGAATAAGATTCCCTAGGCAACAGGATTAAAGTGAATGGGGTAACTGATAGACGAGTTCTATCCTTTGGAGATGTTGATCATGACTAGAATGATTCAAAAGATAGAAAATTGGAAATGAGTGATTTACTTGATGCTTGAAAATGAAGTGGGAGGTGGAACTTGATTTGCATGTGATCAAGGGAAGCCGAACACAAATTGGGGTGGAAGGATAGTTCAACACTGATGCTGATCACATCAGGGTTGGATGACTCTTGAAACTCCCTATAAGTGGTCACAAATAACCACGCTAATAAAAGAAGCAAAGAGCTTAAGTTGGACTTGGAGTTGTGTGTGTTTTCAAAGGATTTTAAATTGGTATTTATAAAACGTTGATGGATACTTTACGTAATTAAAGTTTCTTACTTAACCTCACAAAGAAATTTTAAATTTAAGTGATTGTTTTAAACTCCCAAAGGCACGGGGACGGAAGGTGTCCATCGCGACCGGTTCTGCGGGATCACAGTGTATATCAAGGATATTTTTGATTGCTATACATGCTCTGACATGTTGTGTGGTATGTGTAATGAATGTTGTTTTGACTTGGATTTCCTAAAGTGTATACTATCAAGGCCTATGAGTCTAAATGTGTGTGTTACATAGACCTATGTGTCTAAAGACTGTTATGTTACCAGGACCTATGTGTCCAAATGTTGTTATGTTACCCAAGACCAGTGAGTCAAAGGGGTTGTTATGTATGTGTAAGTGTTGTTAAGATACCCGGACCATAGAGTCCGAGGTTATCATTTGGATATGTTATGTTATGTGTGGATGTGAATGTGTTGCCCGGACCATCAAGTCCGAGGTTGTGATGTAAAGTGTGTTTGGTTAAGGAAGTTTATTTCCAAGTGATTACTGTGTTCTAATCTAATGATATGTGAAAAGTGTGAACTTCGAGGACGAAGTTCTTTTAAGGGGGGTAGATTGAAATACCCCAAACCTTGATATGTGGTTTAAATATCAAATTATGGTATGTAAAGGCTAAAAAGTGCCTTAGTAACATCAGTGAACAATTTAACCATAATAAATGCAATAAAGCATTAAGACACAGTTTGAGCAAAAACATGCTCTAAGCTATGAGTGAACTTGGTTAGGACCCAAAGAGCCTACCAAGACTTGATAACATTTAATTATGATTTAATAAGGCTAAATAAGTCCTTAAGAAACTTTGGTGGACAGTTAAACCAAATAAAACATAAGAAATACCTTAAAGTCAATATGAGCAAAAATGTGCTCTAAGCTTGGGATGAATGTGTATAAGACCTAATGGTCATCATATACCTTATTTATATGTTAATGAACATATTAAATCAATTACTAAAGAAAACCAAGCTTGAAAACAAGTTAAAACACAAAATGTGCTTTAAGGAGTCTTAAAGCACGTTTTTGAAAAATTGTCTTGTAAATGAGTTTTGAATGGCTAAATGTCCATCATTACTCTTTAATTAACATGTGTACTATATAGTATCACATTTGGGTGGCCATATTAGTGGGAAATCAAAAATTTCACTTCTATGTGCCTTAGTTTGTGAATAGTAACTTTTATAAGCTAGTTTGTAACATATAATGTTATAAGTAATTAATTGGTCAACAAAGACTAAGTACCCCTAAGTATATGATGGGGCCGGTTTTTTAGTAGGTGAGTCACCACCATGTAAAATCAATTAAAGGAAAGGAAAAGAAGTAAAAATAAGAAAGTTACTTTAGTAATATAAATATCTTCAAAAGTAAGTTCTATCTTCATTCTCCTTTCCTTTCCTTCATTTCCCACGGTTCCAACACCACCACTAACCTCTCTCTCTTCTTCTCACGGTTTGCAATAGTACTCACCACCATCTCCATCTTTGATCTCTTGTAAAATCTAGCTCACTTAACCAAATCAAAACAACACCACCATTCTCTTAGTTAAGCCAAGCTCTACAATCTTGTTTTTCAAAACTTCAAACCTCCATTTCGGTGCCAAGAGAAACCACCATGGGAGGAGCTTGAGCTCACCTTTTCACATATTCATTGTCTCCTTTGCTTCAAGGTAAGGAAACTCAAAGAAAATCCATGTTTCCTCCATTTTTTCATGTTACCGAAAATTCACCTCACAATGGTGTATTTATCTTGCTTGTTTTAGCTCCATTTGAATCTTCCAAGGGCTAGGAGGAGTCCTCTCTTGATACTTGTTCAAGTTCTCTTCCAATTCCAAGGTAAAACAATTACCTTAATGTGTTAAAACAATATGTGTAACTAGGGTTTACAATGAGTGAAGCATAATGCTTGAATACTCATTCTATTTTGTTTGTATAATGTTTAATAGTTGAAAGGACCAAATGCCCTACCGGTTTACAAGGAAACAAGAAAGAAATTTGTGAGGAAAAGAGGTAAACAAGCTATCTCAATGTAGTTTAAATGCCTTAGGAAAATGAGCTTGATTTGCTTATAAATACCTAAGGAGCCAATGGTGAGTGACCTAGTAAAGTGTTCTCAAGGAGACTAGTAAAAGAACATATGTTTTGGTGTATGTATTTGCAGGTCAAAGGCATTATTTATGTGGGAAATTCAGTGTTTAAGGTTATGCAATTTAAGGGCCTAAGAGCCATGTTATTTAAGGGCCTAAGTGCCAAGCAATTTAAGTTATGCACTATATTGTGATGTAGTGCTTAATGTGTGAAGTTTGTGTATAAAAATGTGTTTGATGGATTTTAGGTGTTCTTGAATGAATTAAGGTAAAAACCTAAGTGTTTGGATGTGAGTAAATACAAGAGAAGCTATGGCCAAATTTGGAAAATGTGTAAGAAGTTCTAAGTGTTTTAAGTGGTTTTGGTGAACTAGGAAGTGTTAAAGGTGAATAATGTTTACTTGAGAAGAAAACATGTATTAAGGTGATTTAGAGTGATGCAAGGATTTAGGTGTTGTCTTGGAAGTTCTAGGAATTCAATGTGTGTTTAGTGGATGTATTAAAGTCTTGGAGGAGTTTGTTTAAGGTTAGGTAATGTTGATATTCAAGGAATAAGTGATGTTTGGTAGATGTAAAAAGGAGATTTAGTTAGTAAGAAATGATGCTTAGAGATGATGTTAAGATGAGAGGAAAGTGTTTTGGGATAGTAGTTATATAGGTGAGAAACACCACTTAGGAACCTAGTACAAATGTTGAAAGTGTTAAGAAATTTTACAAGAAATAAGTAAAGGCTTAAGGAGTTAGAAAATAGTTTCATGGATGTTGTATGTGGATTAAGGTACCCAAATGTTGTTAGGAAGCATTAAGAGGCCTTAGGAGAAGTTTGGTGAAGAATTGGCAAGTTTGGGTAAGTTTAGAAGGCGACCGACCCAGGGGCCGACCCAGTTTTTGGGTCGGTCGAGCCTCTGTTAGATGTTAGGAATGTGTTCGGTAATGGTCCGACCCAAAGGGTGGGTCGGACATGGGTCGGTCGGTCAAGTTTCAAAGGAAGAAAATGTTCGCACATGGTCCGACCCAGTCGAGTGAGTCGGACGTGGGTCGGACGGGCATGTTTATAAGGAAGTAAAAGGGGTCTGTAATGGACCGACCCAGCTGTGGGTCGGACGGTGGGTCGGTCGGACCAAAACATGGTTTAAGGTTATGAAATGATATGTGATGATGGGGATTGGTAGGTAATGATGTTATAAGGATGTTGAGGACATGTTAGGTGAGTTTTAGTGACGATAAATGGGCTAAAAGTTGTATTAAAATGTGAAAGTAAAAATAAGTTAAAACTGTTAAGTTATGTAACTAAGTTAACGGGGAAAAATTAAGCATTGACATTAAATGATCAAGCGAACCCCGATGTTAATGAAAACACGTGTGATGTTAACAGTTGTTCGAGAATTGCTCGAGGAACATAAATGGACAGGATAAGTGGACTCCGGTGACAGGTATGGTTTTCTTGCAACCTGCGTCCTACCGGATTACACCGGCTTGTATGCCAATGTGTTTTCTGTATGTTTGCCACGTTGTAAGATAAACATGTAATGAGTTTACAGTAATTCATATATGTGGCGTGTTCAACTCCGATACCATTTAACCTCGGCAGTGTTAACCTTAGTTAACTGAGTCTAGGATCACATGAGAGTTCGGTATTCGGAGTAAACGACCCGTACCATGGGACGTACTAACCACGGCTATGCGTGTGTTAATTGTGTGATATGTGTATGTGAATGTAGGGATCTCCCTTGTGTGTTACCCAGTTGTAATACTGTATGTGTGTTGTTGTGATAGACTCCATAGTGGGGTTCTAAGTATTATCTGAAATAAGTATGTACTAACAGTAGTGAGGAATCCGGTTTGGCCGGTCGCGCGTTGTTTGGGAGAGGGTATCCTTTTTAGCCTTACCCTTCTCTTGTTATGGTTGTTTCCCTCACGGGTTATGATCTCCCATTAGCTTACTCCAAAGCTTGGCTATTCTGACTTATGATCGGTTTAGGGGGAACATGTGTTTGTGTGGTGTGTTCGGGCCTCCAAACCCGAACCGCCTTAACTTAGTTACTCGTCCAACTATTAGGACGGTAATGAGTGTTGTTGTTATTGTATACGAGCTTATCATGAGACTGGCAACATTCTCTAGGCTCACCAGTGTGCAAACAGGTTTGGGTCGGTTCCTAAGCGAACCATTCCCGTTGTGTTATGTGTTTTTTGTGATGCAATATCCATTGCGGTATTATGTTGTGTACGTGGAAACGTGCAAAGTGTTGATAAGTGTTGTATGTAGTGTATGTTATATTTGTATAATGTAGGTTGTGTGGATCATGGATATGATTCCCAGTTTGTGATAAGAGGCGTTTAAGGATAACCCGACTTAAGGGTATGTGTCGTCTATTAAGGAAGTAGCTCCATTAGAGGAGGAACACTCTAGGGATGATGAATACCATGAGTGACTTATTAAGTAAGGATATATTATCCGTTGTTGAGCCATTGAGGCGAAATGTTATGTGATGTGTGTTTATTGTTACATGCATGATTTAAATATAATCAACCGCATGTTAAGACGACAATTAGTTGTGCGTGGCCCGGTAGCATGTGGGCTGCGGGATTACCATACCAGCAAAGGTGCTGAGCCCCTTGGGGCCACCCCTTTCTCTCCTTTTCCTGTTTCAGGTACGAAGTGCTGGAAGCCGTTCGAGAGTAGGACGGGTAGTCATTGTACATGGGTAAACTTTAAGTGTATGTATACAGTAGGTGTAGTAAGACCGAAATTGTTGTCGGCAACAGTTATATAAATACTCGGTATAGTTGATAAGTGTATGTTGTTGTTGTTGTTAATGGAAAGGGATACTAATGTATAGTTGCTCGGGAATTTAGCCCATCAGACCGGTACATTGTGTATGTATTAGCCTTGTTAGCCACGTGGGTGGCTAACGGCGTGTAACACCAACAAGTTAAGTAATGTGATGAGGTTGTTCTTCCGCTGCAGTTTGTTGTAAGTATGTTAATGTTGGACGGGGTGTTACAATGGGAAATCGCACAGGGCGGCGGAGGAGAAGTCGACGGCGACAGGGCTAGCAGTAGTGGCGACGGCGGAGGAGAATGGCTCGACGGGGAAGACGAATTACACAGGAAATCGAGAGAGAAGCTGGGAGGAAGAAGAAAATGTGGCGTCGGGGGTATTAGTAAAACTTTTAAACGACGGTTAACCGTCGTTTAAAGCCTATGCGACGAGAACAATAAACGACGGTTATAAGAATAACCGTGGTTTTAAATTTTTGGCGCATAATATAAAATGACGGTTCATTGAGAACCGTGGTTTATAAGGACTTTATACGACGGTTGTATTGGAACCGTCGTTTTTTTCTCTAAGCGGTGTAATTATAAATGACGGTTCTTATAAACCGTCATTTATATCTGATGAAGCGTGCAACATAAACGACGGTTCTTCCTTGAACCATGGTTTATAATGTTTAAATAACGACGGTTGTTTGTTTAACCGTGGTTTAAAGTGCGTCATTTAAATCTTTTTTCTACTAGTGGAATGATAGAGGAGGATGAGGGGAGTTCAAATATGTAATTATTTTTGTGATTGGGGCTTGAAGGAAGCTTGGGCAAGGCAAAGAAGTTGAGGTAGCCATGGATGGCACCTTAAAATCGCCAGCAAGGGGGGAGAGGGAGTTTCAGTCGGCTGGAAAGGAGGAGAAAGAAGAAGGAAGGAAGAGAGAGAGGGGAAAAAAATAAGGAGGAGAGAGAGGGTACCTTTTTGCTTTTCTACTTTTTCTCTTTCTCTTCTTTTCTCACTAACTAGCTAGTTGTAAGTGAGTGTGTGAGTGGTCGGTTTTACTAATTAAAACTGGCCCCATATATAAGTACAAGCTGGAGCGTTTTTCTTCTTTACAGAAAACGCTCGTTTATTTACCCGGTTTAGCACTATTCACTAACCGGGCCCGTTTTCCGGAATTTTTCTCGTTTCTTTTCTTTTAATGGTTATTATACTCCCATTAACGTTTATTTATAGTTATTTATGAACTATAATTTTTACGGGTTCGTTTGACCACTCAAAGTCACGTTTAAGGGTTTCTCGAAAAACGTGCGCTAAAGCTCTATTAGCGTTTTAATAACACTATTTGGTTCCGTTTTTTCTTCGAAAGTCATTCCCGTATATTAAATAGGAATGAATAAGCCTTAGGAATCCTTATAATACTCTAAACCGAGGTCCCGTACCTCCTATATTATATAACGCTTATTTTAGCGTTTTTCGCTTTTTAAGCGTTTTCTCATTTCTTTTGGATTTATTTTCCTACCAAATTACTTAGGCACTATTAGGCCCTTAATACCATATTAAAATAATTTAATCACCATATTTAAGTTCGAGGTATTTCAATCTACCCCCCTTAAAGAACTTTGCCCTCAAAGTTGGTGAATCTAATATTGTTACTCGTATAAATACTCTATGCTAAGGTTATGACCTCTACATATAACTTGTCAAACTCCAAGTGTCTGACTCGATGTTATACACTACATCCAAACAGTCACTGCATTGCATAGCAATCAAAAAAATCTCTGTTACAAGCTCTCTATGGGGTCCGTCCGCAGATAATGAGGTACCATCTCTCCCATGTCAAGCGATCCCTCAGGTACCATTCACGTTTGAACACTTACGCTTTCTGGTTCACGACCATCATGACATTGAGCACTTACTCTTTTTGGCTCTACGGTCCTTTGGTTCAGATCAAAATTCATTTGCACATATAGAGATCCTCAGGCACTTACTCATACTTACTTACTCATACTTACTCGGGACTACGCTGCCCCAGTGCCCTGGGAAAATACAAACACACACTGTCACCGCACACCAACTGGCCACTTAGGACCGCCGCACGAACGGTGTAGTGGTTTCAAAACTAATCAACACTTCCACTGACTCTAAACTAGCTTCACCTCCATGGTTTCGACCGGATACCCGTGCCTAGGCATGGAAGATCCACTAGCGCCCGTGGGGCGGTTTCAAAACCGATCCTCGTTCTCAGGTTTGAAGAAAACATTGTACCAAACTAGTTTTGGAAATTCATTTTGAAAACTTGCATACATCTCCCAAATTCCATTTATGATGATTATACCTATTACTAGTGTTATTACTGTGACCAATTATAGGGAGTTTCAAGAGTCCTTCAACCCAATGTGATCAGCATTGGTGTTGAATTATCCTTCCACCCCAATTTGGTTTTAGTTTCCCTTGATCGCTAGCAAACCAAGTTCCACCTCCCACCTCAAACAGACAAATCGTCAAACATTATTTCGTTTTCTATCTTTATAATCTTGATACTCATAATCACACGCATACATTTTCCAATTTCTAGAATTCACTTACTCACTTACTAATCATCTCATCAATTACTACCATCTTCTCCAACTACTATACTAGGAAATTCATGGGTATATACTATACTCCAATTTATACTCATATCATACATCGGTTCATACCGATTTATACTCATTACATGCATCGGTTCCATACCGATTTATACCCTCAAATCTCCCGTACATACTCATTCCTCTATACTATTACCAACCAATCGGGGTTCTCATTCCCCTGGAGTTTCTCTACTCCTTTTCCCTTTCTTACTTCTCAAATAACTACATTACACGATGAGTGAATACAATGTTTGTAACATAAGTATCACCATCAAGACGAATTCTCTTGTCGCTTGCGGATTGTAGTTTACGCCTTTATCACATAAAACATACATTTCGCGGTTTTCGCTCTACCCCTCTTAAAAGGGATTACGCCCACGTAATCTACCATGTGTCAACATTGGACATTGGTCGAAGGCATTCAGCCGTCATGGAGTGGTTCGGCTTCCACGCGGTCTATTATACAATGTTCCTTGATCAATGGGTCTTAACCGTATTACCGGTTAGTCCCAGCATCAAGAATTTTCATCGGAGTTATTCAACTCTTAACCGGGTTCGGTTCTAGCCTAAATGGCTTTAAGGCATTGATGATTAACCTTTTATTCACTAGGTGTATTCCACTTAGAATTCTGGGCCCACCAGCTTCTGCTGCGCGACCCTGATAGCTTGGGTTATTCGCCCTTTTTGTTATCTTAAACGTGCTATACATCACCTTTTTATCCCTCTTATTGTGGGAATAAGGTTTATTCCACCAAGTGTGGTATTATTTTACCGTGCGTGAACTCAATGAGTTTTAGATTTATAACCGGCTCTCTGGCAATCTATATACACACTGTTGTGTTTTGTAATGATCATTCACTTGGTTCCTCCGACTTATTGTCGGGTGAGGTTAAGCCACTACTTAGTCGTAGTGCTAATTACGCCAGTTTCTCTGATTCAGTACCAGTGTTCTTTACTTGTATGACCTTGAATTTTCTATGCGTCGGTCCTTGTGACTTTCTTAAGTCTCCCTTTTCTTTTATTCCAATGGAATTCACATCTTGTGATTGTCGGTGTGTTTCACACTCTTCGTGCATCTTTGGCCTTGGGCCGCACGGTTTGTTTCTAAGCTTTTGCTTAACTGGCTTATGCCATGTTGGTAAAAGGAAGAATTTACCACGATTTACAATTTCTATATTCCTAGCTATCCCACCAGATCATTAACCGCACAAGTGCAATACCTAAACACTCAGTCCTACAGAGTGTAGAGGCGTAAACTCTTGGCAGTAACTCTCTTATGTGATCGCAATAGGAATTATCGTTACTCCTTCAGGTGGTGCTTCATCATTTGGTGCAGACTCCTGGCTTGTTGCCTGGTCTGTCCACCATCTTGTATTAACAACTCCATAGCATTGGATGATTATTCGCATATGTTGGTCGTCTGTTGCGCACCATGTTCTTACGGATTCCACAGTATTGGTTTACATGGCATCCGCTGTTGCTAGCTTCAGCTCATGCATTTCCACTATTTATATCACGGTTCGATGTTTATACGTCTGAGCTCCTCGAGCGTCATTTACTTATACTTTACATTCCCACATAGCGTGTTCCTCCTGAACCGATTACTTTCTGGGTTGTCAATAATTGTTGTTGATGCTTATTTTGCATTGCTTGACTGTATTTGTAGGCTCAAGCTTCACTACATTAGTAGTTCTGAAAGGGATATATTTTCAGACATTTGTTGACGGTATCCCCTCCTTGGGCTCCATGTGATCACCGCTCTCGCGGTCTTACATTTATGAGGGGTATCCTTGCTCGTTGGTTATTAACCTTTATTGGTGCCGTCCTTGACCACCTCCCATATGGGTTACAATGGGTTTTGCGACCGTTGGTTGTATATGGTAATAGTTTCATGGCCTACTAGCCATATTTCCTAGAGCTCTGCTCATCATAGGCTGTTCCAAAGTGGTTACTTCTCCGTAAGCCATCGCTGGATTGAAGGTGATACTGGGCTCCATAACAAGATCATCGCATCACGCTTCTGTTTGTTGGAGACCCTTTGTATCTTGGGATGATCGGCACCATTTATTAATTTGGGATATCCCCTGTCAAGTGGGATCCCTTCGGTGTTCTAACCGGATGTTCGTTCTGATTGTGGTGTCCTGATACCCTTTATGGATTGCTCCTGGGTATTACTGATTATGCAGTAGCATCTGGCTGACATTTGTGAGTATGTGCAGTTTGTTATCCTACCTTGCGGTTCTGGATCTGAGTTATCCATTGAGGGTTATAAAGTCTCCCGTTCTTAGGGTAGACCATTGGTGTTTTTCCTTATGTCGCAACTGGTTTGATATTCTCTTCGGTGATGCATGGTATTTCCCGGTACCTTATATGATCACCCTGTGTGTTTGCGGTAGCTGTCCTGGGAATTCCATCCCGTTCATTGAACACTAATGTGTTAATGTCAGGCATTTGCCTTACAGTGTTTAGACTGGGTATTCCTTCCAGTTATCCTGCTTTACTTTGATATCTTCGAGACATATCCAATGTCTTATTCCGTTGTTAGTGCTTCTCGCACTTTCAACTCTTAATGGTTCTCCTAGAGTGAGTTTCTAACTCCTTAGCTTGTAGCTTATCTAAGTTTCTTTTGCTCGTTTTGGGTATCCTACTGTTCTGTTTTGAATTACTTATGGTCCGTAGAACGGAGTTGACTGCCTCCCGTGGTTCGTACACTACATGTATACATACGTGGGGTACCTTGTTGGCACGTTACCACTTACCTGACTATTTGTCGGGCCCGCAAGCTCCTTCGGAGTGCGGTCGTCCCACATCCTGTATTTGGGTACACTCGTAGTGTTCGTCACACGCCTAGGTGAAGCATTCTATTGTCAACTCCTCTTGTATCATCCTATGATACTCACCGTAAGTCTGTTAGTTTGGTTTAAAAAAAATCAGAGGTTTAAAAGAAAGGTTTGTAGTTTTGAAAGAAAAAATTTTGGGTTTTGAAATAACAGTTCGGTGTTAAAAGAAATTCTTCATGGCGTTGCCATGTCTGAGGTCTTGACCAAGTCCAGCTCCTCGCTGACTGGTATGTTCTTAATACAATGGTCGGGCCGTTAGGCCTTTCTAAGGTTTCTTATTTAAAATCCTAAGGATTGGTGATCCTATATTCGCTCCATTCGTCATAGCGGTACTTTAGCAAGTACTTGCGGGTTGTTAAAAGTCGTCCAACCGTCTTGTAGTTGCTGCACTTGCCCTGGGCAAGTGCGCGGGTTGGTCATTTTTCGGTTAACGTATACCGGTTACGGTATCGTTTCCATCCATATTTGGTGGTCTTATTAGATCTTCCTTTGATCTTTTGATCTTGGTGATCATTCTCCTGAGTCGTTTCTCAGTGTACTTGACCTGGTTGTTGTCAATCCGGGTGTCTCACACCTTCACTATGGTTATCGAGACTTGACTTATCCTTAAGAACCACGTTGTAGTCCTATAGGTGTATGTTTTATGAATACTTACATAGTTATCTGAACCATGTTGTTTGGTTATTATAGCCTCTTGGCGTGTAGGTTTGGTATTAATCCAACCTCGACTAATTCCTTAGTCGGTTTGTATACCGTTATTGGTATCATCAAACATTACAGTCCGTAGACTCTCTTGTCTCTGATAAGTGCGAAATATATAGACTTTTAAGGGTTTAATTACCTTATAATTTGCAGTATTTTAAGTAATATTTCTCACTTATCTGACGATTTTCCTAGGTTTATGTTTTGATATGAATTGATATATTTTATGTATTAAATGTAGGAAAAAGTGTTGGAATCAAGTAGTTTACTTCACAAGCTTTCCAACGCAACAAACGGCGAGTCAAACGGACTTATAACGAATAATCTGGAGCCGATTCAAGATTGGACTACAATCGTGTATATATATACATATATATATATATATAGCATAACTGGCGGACAGGAGAGGCGCGGACACAACAGAGGCGTCCGCCTCTTATCTCGCGGACAAGGGATAGACGTCCGCCTGGTTTGGTCGCGGACACAACAGAGGCGTCCGCCTCTTATCTCGCGGACAAGACTCAGGCGACCGCCTGGCGGACAGGAGCAGAGACTACCGCCTCTTATCAGGCGGACAGCACACAGACGACCGCGAGGCGGACGGGACCAACACGCGCGGACAAGGTAGAGACGACCGCGAGGCGGACTGAGCTAGGCGCGAGGCGGACAAGAGCATTTCAGCGCACGAAACAGAATTCCGAACAGAGTTTTCTTCTTCCTTGTTCAGGCGCCGCAGTCGAACTACTTCATTAATTGCGATCGCCCACCTTAATTTGCGCGAGCGTGACGCCGGCTCTTCAATCAATGGCTGCTGCAGATCAATCAATTAAATCTGTCTGAAATCAATTGCACTGCCCGATGAAATCTCAATCTTCACGGATCTGCACCAACTACTCCGACTATCTTGATTCACCCTGTCACTTCTCCTTTGTCTGTTTCCCATGTCCTCCGCCTATATAAACCCACACTACTGGAAGCTAAAATACACGATCCATCCATCCAGTCATCCATCCATCTATCAGTCCACGAATTAATCCGTTCACCCACGCATTCTCCCACGATCGCACTCCATTCACTTCATCAAAAATAATCACCCATCCACTCCATTAAATTCCCACGTAATACATACACCCCACTTTCCATTTTATTTCCACTATTACGCACCAGCTCTACAGAAATAAGTTAGCAGTCAGGGGCAGCGCAAGACGAAGTTGAAGCGAGGAACCGGAGTGAACTTCTAAACTGGAGTTATCTCTTACCCTTACTTTAATTTATTTAATGCATTCCTTTTCTGTTATCGTTGTTTCTGTAACGATGAGCGAGTAAGTATTTTAGCTTCCCGGGTTGGGAAGCGAACCTATTTCCTAAATTCTGTTATGTATTTCTTTAAATAAATTCTGTTAACTGCAACAGTTCAATTCCTGTCCTTCAAGTGTTTTAATTATTTGGCCGGTAGTTAAAACAACCCTTGTAGTTATTTTATTAAAATGCGAGAGCTGAGATAAATAACTAGACGAAGGAAGTTGAACCTAATTAACAGCTAGAAGCCTGATCCGGCCTATAGGTTAATTAGACTCCAATAGAAACTGCTCTTTATGCGATTAATTGTGTCCGGTCTAGAGCATTAGCCTGCTGCTAGGTCTAACAATTGGTTAGGATTCATTATACTTAGTCGTTAATGAATTAATTAAAGTTTCTGAGTTTTTGCAGTAAAATTAAAGGAAGAATTTACTAACAGATATAAAAGGAATAGGTAAGCAAACAACCCGAGGTGCGCTTTTCTATTTATCACATTCACCGCTCTTTAAATCCCTCTGTGTTTATTTAAGTTGTCTTAATTGTCCTTGTAGTTTAGTTTCTTTTCAACCAATCAATCAAAACCGAAAAAGTGATATTTCCTGTTTTCTTTAGTTTAACTTAATTTCCAGTTAATTAAATATTTGTCAATTAATTATACGAGGTCCCTGAGATCGACAACCCCATTTAATCACTATACCCGCAAAACGATAGGTACACTGCCTATGTGGTAGAAGTAGTCACATATTTCTCCATCAAGTTTTTGGCGCCGTTGCCGGGGACCTCCGGCACGGTTAATTGACAATTATTATTTAATTGGGATAAGTTAAATTTTTCATTCTTTTATTTTTATTTTCTGTTTAATATTTTCTCTTTATTTTTGCCACGTATATAGTTAATCTAGTTTTTCCATATTCATACCAACTCGTCTCTTATGCGTCGGACCCGATCTGCAGGAGAACCTATAGCTGAATTTCAGCCAGAGATCGAAAGAGTTCTCCACAGCAGGCGACAACTACAGTTTGCCATGACGACCAGACAAACTCTGGGGGAGTACCAACCATCAGTAGAAGGACGATCTCTGCTATCGTCCTCCCTCAAGTGACGCAAACTGAGCTCGACGCCTGGCAATTCAAGACGAGCTTCATCACCACGTTGTACCACCAGGGACAATTCAGCGGACTTGACTCAGATGATGCCCCACACCACATCTCTGCATTCCTGGACTTCTGCAATACATTCAACAAGACGGGGAACCTGAACGAGCGCATTCGTCTACAGCTGTTCCCCTATTCTCTGAAAGACGGAGCGTCCAGGTGGCTAAGGAGTCTGCAACCGGGTAGCATCCACACTTGGGCTGACTTGGCAAACAAGTTCCTGGCGAAGTACTATCCACCGTCAAAGACAAGGGAAAAGATCGCTGAAATCACAAACTTTTGTCAAGAACCAGGTGAGTCCCTGTATGATTCTTGGGATAGATTCAAGGAGCTGCAGATTCAATGCCCACACCATGGTATGAGTAGCGAAGAACTAGTACTGTCATTCTTTAAGGGATTAAATGATTCAAACAAAATGGTACTAAGTTCCTCATCTGGAGGAAACTTTATGGCAAGAACTGGGGATGAAGCGATGGAGCTTTTGGACACCATGACCGCTAGTACCAGACAGTGGTGCAAGAACAAGGGGAGAGGTGAGACAAAAGCAGGTATGTATAATATTCCCCCACAGGATCATTTATCCGCTCAACTAACAGCTCTTACTAAAGTTGTGGAAAAGTTAGCTGTAAACCAGACGCAACAGCAAACCGCGAAGGCAGCTACTTCTTCGCCTTTCCTGAATCCTTGCTGTGAGAATTGTGGAGGAGCCCACGAAACGTTCAACTGTGAAGGTCCTAGCTTTGCAGGTAACCCCGAAGAGCTAAAATCGATCAACAACAGACCAGGTAACCCCTATCCTAACAATTTCAATCAGAATAATTGGAGGAACAATCAACAACCTCCATGGAGGGGTAATGATCAGTCTTTAGGTAATTTTGGGTTCAATCAAAATAGACCACCTTACTTTAGACAGCAGGAGCAATCCCAAAATTCTCAAGGAGGCAGTGGTAAAATTGAGAATATGCTGGCAGAAATCCTCAAACAAGGCCAAACTACAAACTCCAGGATTGCCGAAATAGAAGCTAAACTTTCTGAACAAGCCGCTAAAAACGCTGATCAAGCTTCTATCAACCTGAGCCTAGAGAGGCAAATGAGTCAAATTTCACAACAGCTGGCACAGCGACCGACGGGGTCACTTCCCAGTCAGCCTGACCCTAACCCAAGGGAGCATGCAAAAGCAGTAACTCTGAGAAGCGGCAAGGAACTAGTTTCTGATGTTCCAGAAGTTGAAGAAGATTTTAATAAGCCAGCTGAATCTCAACCTGAAGTGGAGGAAACAACAAATCCCAAGGAGAAGGAGTCTCCTGAATCTCTCACTATTAAACCTTCTCAACTCTCTTATAATCCTCCTATTCCATTCCCTAACAGACTAAAGAAAAAGAACATGGACGAGCAATATGGGAAATTTCTTAATATCTTTAAGAAATTAACTATTAATATCCCTTTTTCTGATGCTTTGTCTCAAATGCCTATGTATGCTAAATTTATGAAGGATATTTTGTCTAACAGGCGTTCTTTGCTAGAGTCTGACACAGTCAAGTTGACAGAAAGAGTATCTGCAGTTCTCCTGAAGAAACTGCCACCCAAGTTAGGAGATCCGGGTCTTCCCATCATTCCATGCGCTATCGAGAAGGTTGATTGCGGTAACGGTTTATGTGATTTAGGAGCAAGTATTAATTTGATGCCTTTATCTATTTTCAAGAAATTAGGTGTAGGTCAATGTGCTCCCACATCTGTTCAGTTACAACTAGCAGACCGTTCCATAATTTATCCTAAAGGAAAAGTTGAGGACCTGGTAGTTTCTATTGATAAATTTATCTTCCCTGCTGATTTTATCATCATTGATATGGAGGAAGATACAGATGTACCACTAATTTTGGGCAGACCGTTTATGAGAACTGCCCGCACTCTCATTGATGTGGAAGGAGGGAAGATTATTCTAAGATTTCATGATGAGCAGGTTGTTTTCGACATGACACGCAACATGAAGCGTCCTGCCACTGTTCAATCCTGCTTTGCTATAGATATTATTGACTCTTTAGTGCAGGAAACTATTTTAAGCAGAAGAAGAGAGGAAATCCTGGAAAGATGTCTTATGGCATCTTGTGAAGCTGATGATGAGGATCCAGATATGGCCCTCATGGCTGAGGAGTTAAACAAAAGGCGGCCACACTTCCACAAGTACCAGCAGCAATTTGAGAAAGTTGAGCGAAGTGCTGACCGGCCAAGACCATCTATTGAAAAACCTCCTACAGTGGAGATGAAACCTCTTCCCTCTCATTTGAAATATTCTTTTCTTAATGAACCATCGGAATTACCTGTTATAATCTCTTCTGACTTGACAGGAACTCAAGAGAAGCAACTACTGGAGGTTGCGCAATCATACATCAGCTATTGGTTGGTCGATAGCAGATATTAAAGGAATCAGCCCTCAGTTGTGTTCTCACCGAATCTATATGGAAGATAACTACCGACCATTGGCTCAGCCTCAGCGACGTCTTAACCCAGTCCTAAAAGAGGTAGTTAAGAAAGAGGTAATCAAACTACTCGATGCAGGCATTATTTACCCTATTTCAGATAGTAAATGGGTAAGTCCAGTTCAGGTAGTACCAAAGAAAGGAGGAATCACTGTGGTTCCTAATGAAAAGGGTGAGCTGATTACCCAGCGTCCCACTACAGGATGGCGGGTTTGTATTGATTATAGAAAGTTAAATGATGCCACTCGTAAGGACCATTTTCCATTACCTTTCATTGATCAAATGTTGGAAAGACTAGCTGGACATGACTACTACTGCTTTCTGGATGGCTTTTCAGGTTATTTTCAATCCCTATAGCTCCTGAGGATCAGGATAAGACAACTTTTACCTGTCCGTATGGAACCTATAGTTATAAAAGAATGCCATTTGGATTATGTAATGCTCCTGCTACGTTTCAACGTTGTATGATGGCCATCTTTGCTGAATATATTGAGAAATGCATTGAGGTTTTTATGGACGATTTTTCTGTTTATGGTCTAACATTTGAATCCTGTCTAGAAAACCTTGATCTTGTGTTGTCCAGGTGTGAAGAAACCAATCTGGTTTAAATTGGGAAAATGCCACTTCATGGTTCGAGAAGGAATCGTCCTGGGCCACAAAATTTCTTCAAAAGGTATTGAGGTAGATCGGGCTAAAGTCGAGGTAATTGAAAAGCTCCCACCACATCTTCTGTTAGAGATATTCGTAGTTTTCTTGGACACGCAGGTTTTTATAGAAGATTCATCAAAGATTTTTCCAAAATCTCTAAACCTCTGTGTGATCTACTGGCGAAGGATGTTAAGTTCCATTTTTCTGAAGAATGTCTGACAGCTTTTAATTCATTAAAAGAAAAGCTAATTTCTGCACCTGTCGTTGTGTCTCCTGATTGGTCACTCCCTTTTGAGATAATGTGTGACGCTAGTGATTACGCTGTGGGAGCCGTGTTATGTCAGAAGGTTGATAAAATTCTTCGGGTAGTATATTATGCAAGTCGAACTTTAAATGATGCCCAGAAAAATTATGCGACCACAGAAAAAGAATTACTAGCTGTAGTTTTTGCTCTAGATAAGTTTCGATCTTATTTACTGGGTGGCAAAATTATTGTGCATACTGACCACTCTGCTCTTAAGTATTTGTTTGCTAAGGCAGAGTCTAAACCCAGGTTGATTAGGTGGATTCTCCTATTGCAAGAATTTGATATTGAGATCAGGGACAAAAAGGGAACACAAAATGTGGTAGCTGATCATCTGTCCAGAATGGAAGCATCTGATGATGGGACTCCCATCAACGAGTCTTCCCCGATGAGTCAGCATTTGCAGCTGAAGATGTTGAGGATCCATGGTTTGCTGATATCGCTAACTACCTTGTTAGGAAGATGTTCCAGCTGATATGACTTATCAGCAGAGAAAGAGGTTCTTTTCCATTGTCAAACATTATTTTTGGGATGACCCTTATCTGTTTAAAGTCTGTGCAGATGGTATCATTAGGAGATGTGTCCAGAAGTCAGAGTCAGAAAATTCTCCTCCATTCATTCCAGAGAAGCCGGTGGACATCATGGCGCCACTCGAACCGCTGCAAAAATACTAGAATCAGGTTTTTTCTGGAACACCCTTCACAAGGATTGTCATGTTTGTTTCGACATGTGATCGGTGTCAAAGGCAAGGTAATCTATCTCGTCGAATGAGCTACCACTGAATAACATGTTAGAAGTTGAGCTATTTGACGTCTGGGGTATTGATTTTATGGGTCCCTTCCCAAACTCTTTCGGTAATCTTTACATCTTAGTAGCTGTTGATTATGTTTCAAAATGGGCGGAAGCCCTTGCCTGTTCTACTAATGATGCTAAAATTGTTGTGAAGTTCCTGAAGAAAAATATTTTCACTCGATTCGGCGTTCCTCGAGCCATAATCAGTGACGGTGGCTCCCATTTCTGTAACCGCCAGTTTGAAGCACTATTAAAGAAATATGGGGTTCGACATAAGGTTTCCTTACCCTACCATCCTCAAACAAATGGGCAGGCCGAAGTGACGAACCGAGAGCTCAAGTGGATCTTGCAAAAGACGGTGAACTCTTCTCGAAAGGATTGGTCACTTCGATTAGATGAAGCACTCTGGGCCTACCGCACTGCTTTCAAGACACCAATTGGCATGTCTCCCTACAAGTTGGTTTTTGGGAAGGCATGCCACTTGCCTGTGGAATTAGAATACAAGTCATATTGGGCCCTGAAAGCTCTTAATTTTGACCTACAGCAAGCCGGTGATAAACGTAAGTTCCAGCTGACAGAGTTGGAGGAACTCAGGAACGAATCTTATGAGAATGCTGTAATATATAAGGAACGTACCAAGCGCTGGCATGACAAGATGATTGCCAATCGGGAACTCAAGGTGGGGGACCAAGTTTTACTTTTCAACTCCAGGCTCAGATTCTTCCCAGGTAAGCTGAAATCATACTGGTCAGGACCTTACCCTATTATTAGCATTTCCCCATTCGGTGCGATTGAACTCGCCAATGCAAAGGGGGAAACATTTAAAGTCAATGGGTCAAGAGTCAAGAAATTTCTGGGTACTACACTGGATCAAGCTGCTACATATGAAATATCTCTTAAAGATCCAACTGCAGGTTAGCTACTTCACAAAGTCCAGCCAATGACTATAAAGAGGGCAGCTGACTGGGAGGCAACCCAGGGGTAATTTTCAAATTCATGTTTTATAAGCTACGCATCTATTTCTCTCTAATATTTGTGATATATATATATTAAAAAAAAAGGGGCGAGGAAGAAAGAAGAGGAAGGAGATAATTAACCTGTGCTATTAACGCAACGCTTCCTAGCGTTATTTTGGTATTTGACAGTGTGTGTAGGTAAACCGTTTGTTGCAATCACTCCAAGCTGAACCCTTGCTTAGACTCAAGTGTGAGGAACATCGACCCCACCGCCAATGCTTTAAGTGTGAGGAAGGGCACCTTCCTCAATCTCACGATATCAGGGGAGTCTCAGTTCCTTTATTTTTAATATTTATGTTCAGCCACTCGAGCTTTAACTGTTGATTCATGAGTCTGGCATATTTTGAAAGGTCTTTTCTTGATTATTTTATGAACAATGAGGACATTGCTCCTCTTAAGTGTGAGGAAGTTTAGACCTTTCCCTGAAAATATGCCAGTAGTACCTAATGCCACACTTGATTTTTATTGTTCTCTAATTATGATAGTAAGCTTCTCTAAAGGCCAATACATGTTGAATTTTCGGGCTAAAATTTTTGTGGAAGTTTTTGAAATCGAGCCTGATGACAACCTCAAGAATCGTTCTGCTTGACGTTGTTTGTATGTATCAATTTCTTTCTTCAAAATTAATCTATTTTCACTGAAATCTGGTGGATAAGCTGATTGTGGAAATTGAGTTACCTTAGCTTGGCAATCATGGGACTAAGTGAAGTTTGGTATGGAAAGGATAAGGCAAGGTACTCCTCTGATCATATAATGAAGTTTTCTGAACCAAAACAGGCCTCGTTCATTCGGTTATTAAGTCCTTGGGGTGCCTTATCACCCATCTACCTAAGGTCTTGTGATCTGGGATAGAAGGCCCAAAACCGCTACATGGGTGAAGAGAAAAGTCTGGGGGATGAAAACAATTGTGCAAACAATGAAAAAAAAAAAAAGAGAAGAGAAAAAGAAAAAAATGAACATGCAAAACTCTTAATGCTGAATAATTGTCACAATTTTTCATATTTCGATCATGAGTATGTGGTGTTGAAAGGTATCACGGAATAAGGTGTTACTTCACACCCCTTGTCATCCAAAGGTTAGAGAAAAGAAATTGGTGGAAGGTTCCAAGCTAATCTATGTTCAATTTTTACAATCTGACTTATCCATGCTCTTATTAAAAATTTTCTGTTTCACTGTTTACAAAAACCTACATCTAAGAGCAGGATTATTCTTTTGATTGCCATTTAGCTTGATTTCCTTCCACGATTGTTGAATCCCGGAGTTTGATACTGTAACCTTAGAGAAAGTTTGTTCTTTATTTGCTTGAGGACAAGCAAAAGATAAGTGTGAGGAAGTTTGATAAGTGCGAAATATATAGACTTTTAAGGGTTTAATTACCTTATAATTTGCAGTATTTTAAGTAATATTTCTCACTTATCTGACGATTTTCCTAGGTTTATGTTTTGATATGAATTGATATATTTTATGTGTTAAATGTAGGAAAAAGTGTTGGAATCAAGTAGTTTACTTCACAAGCTTTCCAACGCAACAAACGGCGAGTCAAACGGACTTATAACGAATAATCTGGAGCCGATTCAAGATTGGACTACAATCGTGTATATATATATATATATATATAGCATAACTGGCGGACAGGAGAGGCGCAGACACAACAGAGGCGTCCGCCTCTTATCTCGCGGTCAAGTTAGAGTCGTCCGCCTCTTATCTCGCGGTCAAAGAGGAGTCCGCCTTTGGTCGCGGACAAGGAACAGACGTCCGCCTGGCGGACAGACAGAGACTACCGCCTCTTATCAGGCGGACAGCACACAGATGACTGCGAGGCGGACGGGACCAACACGCGGACAAGGTAGAGACGACCGCGAGGCGGACTGAGCTAGGCGCGAGGCGGACAAGAGCATTTCAGCGCACGGAACACAATTCCGAACAGAGTTTTCTTCTTCCTTGTTCAGGCGCCGCAGTCGAACTACTTCATTAATTGCGATCGCCCACCTTAATTTGCGCGAGCGTGACGCCGGCTCTTCAATCAATGGCTGCTGCAGATCATCAATTAAATCTGTCTGAAATCAATTGCACTGCCCGATGAAATCTCAATCTTCACGGATCTGCACCAACTCCTCCGACTATCTTGATTCACCCTGTCACTTCTCCTTTGTCTGTTTCCCATGTCCTCCGCCTATATAAACCCACACTACTGGAAGCTAAAATACACGATCCATCCATCCAGTCATCCATCCATCTATCAGTCCACAAATTAATCCGTTCACCCACGCAGTCTCCCACGATCGCACTCCATTCACTTCATCAAAAATAATCACCCATCCACTCCATTAAATTCCCACGTAATACATACACCCCACTTTCCATTTTATTTCCACTATTACGCACCAGCTCTACAGAAATAAATTAGCAGAGGGGCACGCAAGACGAAGTTGAAGCGAGGAACCGGAGTGAACTTCTAAACTGGAGTTATCTCTTACCCTTACTTTAATTTATTTAATGCATTCCTTTTCTGTTATCGTTGTTTCTGTAACGATGAGCGAGTAAGTATTTTAGCTTCCCGGGTTGGGAAGCGAACCTATTTCCTAAATTCTGTTATGTATTTCTTTAAATAAATTTAGTTAACTGCAACAGTTCAATTCCTGTCCTTCAAGTGTTTTAATTATTTGGCCGGTAGTTAAAACAACCCTTGTAGTTATTTTATTAAAATGCGAGAGCTGAGATAAATAACTAGACGAAGGAAGTTGAACCTAATTAACAGCTAGAAGCCTGATCCGGCCTATAGGTTAATTAGACTCCAATAGAAACTGCTCTTTATGCGATTAATTGTGTCCGGTCTAGAGCATTAGCCTGCTGAGGTCTAACAATTGGTTAGGATTCATTATACTTAGTCGTTAATGAATTAATTAAAGTTTCTGAGTTTTGCAGTAAAATTAAAGGAAGAATTTACTAACAGATATAAAAGGAATAGGTAAGCAAACAACCCGGGTGCGTTTTCTATTTATCACATTCACCACTCTTTAAATCCCTCTGTGTTTATTTAAGTTGTCTTAATTGTCCTTGTAGTTTAGTTTCTTTTTAATTAATAATCAAAACCGAAAAAGTGATATTTCCTGTTTTCTTTAGTTTAACTTAATTTCCCAGTTAATCAAATATTTGTCAATTAATTATACGAGGTCCCTGAGATCGACAACCCCATTTAATCACTATACCCGCAAAACGATAGGTACACTGCCTATGTGGTAGAAGTAGTCACATATTTCTCCATCAGTCTCGGGCTTGTTACCTTGTCTTTTTCACTCCACTGCGCGGTTGTGCTTCCCTTCTCGCCAGCTGCGCATGGTTCTTGCGACTGCGAAGCACGTCGCCCCATGGTGCCACAAATTCGATATCCTTTATTTAGGATCTTCAATCCTCCGCCATTAAGTGCGGTCGTTGTCATTCAACGGGAACCGTCTTCGGGACTTCCAGTTCTTGGACTCTACCGTATGACAGGTTCTTTTTCTACTAAGGTTTGTTCTTGCAACTGCCAGATCGGGTTTTTCCCTAGTGTGAGAGGTCTTTCCATCTCTCCAGCGTTCTTCTCCCAACTTAATACCATGGGTCGCGGAGGGCGGGTATGGTTGTTGTAGGTTTCCGGTTCATACAGAAGTTCCTATCTAGCGTACCTCACACGCTAACACTCAACCCTTAGCCCTAAGTCTTTAATTCCTAACTCGGTATTTTCCTAAACTCGGTATTTCATCATAAGAGCGACACTTCGCTCTGATACCACTTTTTGTAAACACCCCTACCGCTAATCCGTCATGACTGTACAAATACTTACCTTCACAGCGATAATACATACACAAACGCGGGTGTACAATGCCGCTAGTCACCCACATGACTAACAAGGCCAGCTACACTACTACATACCATCGGTCTGATGAATTGAATACCGAGTACTCTACCCAATACATTACTTTCCCTTGCATACTCAAATAATTCCAATTACAACTCAATACAATACTATACCGAGTCTACTACAATCCTTAAAATACCGATACAGTTTGGACTTCCAAATTCGCATTACAATTCGAATACAAATCCTATAATTAAACTACTCATGCTTACAGGCAGCCCGCGACACTCTCGAACGGCGGTCAGCTTCAAATACCTGAAAATAAAAACGGGTGCCCCTAGGGGTCAGCAAAAATGCTGCATATGAAAATTTGCATATACCGCGTGCTAACCGCGGTACGCCGACTACTTTGGGTCGGATTACATGGAGTTCGTTTTACATGCATACATACATACTCATACTACAATAATACAATCAACCATACTTACATACATATACAAGGTTCATTACCTACCAAGGAAGACAAGTTGTTCGTCAACCGTTCATTAGTTATTCGTTCGCAAAGTTTCCACCAAGCTTAATCTTACTTACTCGTTGTTTTACTCACGTTGCGCTCACTACCTTACTCATTATTTACTCATGCTCTACTCAGTACTCACTACTACTATTACTTACTCTTACTCAGTACTCATCACTTGCTCTCGCATACTCAGTACCCATATTCTTCTCCTTACTCATACTTACTCATTGCTCGGTACTCATTACATACTCATACTTACTCATTACTCAATACTCATTACTTTACTTATACATACACAATACTCAATACTCATTACATTTGGCCTCTGGGCGGAGTCATACACAAGACTCGCCACCGGGCCTACAAATACAAAGGACTATACACTTAGCTCCTCAAATATACGAATGTCCATTTTTACCGGACTACTCAAATTCCCAACACTCCTCTCTCGGAGTATCTTACAATCTCATGGATTAGCCTAGAAGTATCTCTCTCGATAACCTCCACTAGCTTAGGGAATTACCACTGTCTAGTATTCTCAGATTTAAGGGTTTCCCCAACGTATCGAATACTCTCATGTTCGGGACATTACTTGCATCAGTCGGCACCTCTCATAGTGGGTCGACTAGTTGCTAAGGGGTTTGAAGATCCCTCATCATTCTTTACTACTCTCATGGTTCATGACTTGCACCAACATTAATTCCTCTAATAGGGGTTATTTATATACTTCCACTACTTATTGTTTGTGGATTGTCCATTTCGGTTCTCCTACCGTTATCGAGAGATTACTACTCCCGTACACTCTCTCACATTCTAGTGAGTTCATTGGTTTGCGTTATCGTTTGTTGGTTCGTTAGTTTAGTGTGTTTCTACGTCTCCGTTAGTTCACAACATGACTCTTACTACGAGTTACTAAACAACAAGACTCATCTATGAGTCGGTCTACGCACTAAGTGAAGCCACACAATCAATCAAGGAGGGTTAGCTCATACAACATACAGCAAGACATTCAATGAAAGGCAATAAACCGTTTTCATGCTTTAGTCTTGATTAGCCGGCATACATCACACAAATCAACATAACTCGGTTAGCATACGGGGCATGAGAAAATCATACCTTTCACCGGGGTTAGTTTTACCGTGTGTTCCCTTGTCCCTCGGTTCACACTTGTTCCACTGGTAATTTTTCAAACATTGTTATTAATGCTATGCTCATACGGTACACCAATAATTACTACTCCCGTACTTACCCCGTTGTCCCGTTATACTTAGTTTAACTCATGTCGGATTATGTCCTTACTTCTCGCTCACTTCCTACACTTGTTTACACTCCTTTGGACCTTTAAATATCACCAAACAAGGCCTTAACAACTTCTAAAACCAATACCATTCACTTCCCCATCATTAGGACACTTAAAAGTACTTTCTGACATGTTTTTACACTGGTCCGGGTTTGTGTCCGGGGTTACAAACCCGGACTAGACACGGTTTCTACTTTCTGGACAATTTTACATATGGTCCGGGTTTGTGTCCTGGGATATAAACCCGGACCAACCCCTGTATTCACTCTCGGGTGTGTTTTTGATGTGGTCCGGGTTTGTGTACCGATTTGCAAACCCGGACCACCCCTGGAATGGAGTTTCCAAACTCCATCCCAACATTCAAGAAACACAAAACACACTCAATTAATTATCTAAACCCTTAAGAAATCTTAATTCAATGAAAGGCCTGAAAGCATATAGTTAGGGTTTACCTTTTAAGCTTTTTAAGAGGGGTTCTCACCCTTGAATCAAGAAGGGGGTTACCCCACCATTGGAGGGTTGAAACAAAGCTCCAAAACAAGAGAAAAACAAGGTAAGAGAGAGAGGCAAAATCGGCCATACTTAAGAGATGGAGAAAAGTGAGGTCTTTCATGGAGATTTTTACCTTGTTTGAAAGAGGAGACTCCAAGCTTCATAATGGTGTGCTTTTCTCTTCAAATGGGGAAAACCCATGGAGATGAAACTCATCCTTTTTGAATTTTGAAAAGAGGGGACGATAGAGGAGGATAAGGGGAGTTCAAATATGTAATTATTTTTGTGATTGGGGCTTGGAGGAAGCTTGGGCAAGGCAAAGAAGTTGAGGTAGCCATGGATGGCACCTTGAAATCGCCAGCAAGGGGGGAGAGGGAGTTTCATCTGGCTGGGAAGGAGGAGAAAGAAGAAGGAAGGAAAGAGAGAGAGGGGAAAAGAAATAAGGAGAAGAGAGAGGGTACCTTTTTGCTTTTCTACTTTTTCCCTTTCTCTTCTTTTCTCACTAACTAGCTAGTTGTAAGTAAGTGTGTGAGTGGGCTGTTTTACTAATTAAAAACCGGACCCATATATATGTACAAGCTGGAGCGTTTTTTGTCTTTTACAGAAAATGCTCGTTTATTTACCCGGTTTAGCACTATTTACTAACGTGGCCCGTTTTCTGGAATTTTCTCGTTTATTTAATTTTAATGGTTATTATACTCCCATTAATGTTTATTTATAGTTATTTGATGAACTATAATTTTTACGGGTTCGTTTGACCACTCAAAGTCACGTTTTCGGGTTTTCTCAAAAAACGTGCGCTAAAGCTCTATTAGCGTTTTAATACACTATTTGGTTCCGTTTTCTTCGGGAGTCATTCCCGTATATTAAATAGGCATGAATAAGCCTTAGGAATCCTTATAATACTCTAACCGAGGTCCCGTTCCTCCTATAGTTATATAACGCTTATTTTAGCGTTTTTCGCTTTTTAAGCGTTTTCTCATTTCTTTTGGATTTATTTTCCTTACCAAAATTACTTAGGCACTATTAGGCCCTTAAATACCATATTAAAATAATTTAATCACCATATTTATGTTTGGGGTATTTCACCCCGTGTTTTCGTTCTGCGAGTCCGACTTACACTTTGATATGGCATTTTGTTCAGCTTTGGAATTTGCTCTACTTTTGATTTGTCTATTTTTAAATGACTTACGTTACCCTCTATTTTGTGCATTTCTGACTTCTGTTTTGAGTGGGCTTCCTTGAAGAAGTCTTTTGCTTACTGGGTTGTAGAGCTCACCCCTTTATTTCACTCATGCAGATTATGCACTTGGAGACTTCTACCTCTTTCCTCTATTTGGTGCTTCGGTTATGTTTTAGACTATTTCCTTAGACTTTGTATTTGGTTTTGCGCTTAGAAACTCATTCGGATTATGTAGCCTTCGGGAGTATGTTATGTATCTACTTTACCTTGTTACTTTGGGATATTGTAAACTCTTTCCTATTTATGCAAGTGCGTTTATTTGCATTTGAATTCGATTTACGTTAGAGCCTTGCGTTATTAGGTAGTAGACACGCGGCGTGTAACATTCCTAACTCTTAGGCCGGTTTTGGGGTCGTTACAGAGGCACTACCGTAAGTGTAAGGGCATCGGCCCAAAGTAATATGAATTACAATAAGATTACATGAAATACTCCTAAATTAATGGGATTTCTTTTATTAAACCATAAATAATACTATTAATTATTAAATTATTGTATGGAATTATGAATAATAAATTATTATATTATTATATGGAATTATGAAAATTAAATTAGGGGATTTCTTCTATTTAACCCTAAAGAATACTATTAAATATTAGATTACTATATATTATTATAGTATTATGAATTTTAATAAGATTTATAAGTCAATAAATCTTGGAAAATTTTCTAAACACTCCAAGTATATTATAAAGATTTTAGAAATAGTTGGAACATTAATTTGAACCATAAAAGTCAATATAAAATCATGGAAACCATAAAGCTTCTTAAGCCTTGCTAGGGTTGACTTTTTGAGAATGGTCAACCTAGCCCATGAAACCTATACCAATAAAAAGGTTATGGAAAACCAAGAAGATTGATAAAAAGAACATCAAAAACGGATCATCCTAGCCAAAGTTATGATAAAATGAAGTTTAGAGCCAAAATTTTGAAAAAAATGCTGATGTGGCATGGTTGCTGACTCACCAGCGTGCCTCGGGAAGCATGCCACATCAACCTCGCTGAATTCCCCATAAATTCGGCTAAGTGCCCTCAGCTTTCACCTGATCATTGCCCTATCTTGCGACTTCAATATCTCCATCGTCCCTTGGTATTTTTGAACACAGTTTTCTTCATTCTCTTCTCCTTAAACTCCTCTTTCCAACCATAGCTCACACTTAACCTAACTCTTTATACATCCGCCACAAACTTGATCTGAAGTTGCCTCCCTGAACACTTTCAACCCAGATTTCCAGAAAACGTAATCGGTAAGGTAACTTCGTCTCGTCATAACTCCTTCGTCTCTCAGTCAAAATTCGTGTTCTTTAGCTTGTTGTGTAGATCTCTAACTCCTCTACAATTCTTATGTTTACACCCAAGGCTAATTCCCAACCGTGTGCAAGAACTAAGTGTCTAAAGTTCCCATTTTGTCACGCACATAAAATCATAGTGAAAACGCGGGTATAAACTCGTAACTTTCGGTATATATTTCTTCCTGTATATTGCAAATTAGATTACGTTCTTGCTATCAATCTGTAGAGATATATTTCCTCTTTCGATTAAGCCCACACACATAGTCTGACTCGATCTGTACTGAAAATTATAGAGCTTCAAAGTCGGCTACCCGAACAGCCTGGAAGTTCGAATTTTTCCAGAAACAGGATCGGATTCTCCTCGTTAACGAATTCCGGTGAGTTTCTGATCAAATTGTTCCGTTGTTGCCATTCAAAATTTCATTACCGGTCAAACCCACGCTTCAATTTGTAACACCCCAACTCAATCCAAATGTGGTCTCGCAACTTAACAGCACATATATATACATGTCATAGCGGAATTCTTTACACTCCAGGACCTTGCCACGGTCTGACTACAGAATATACCAAACAATAGTGCATTACAACCTTAACCAAATACATAATCTTCTTACAATCCTCTCACATCCTATACATCTTACTAACTCAATTGCCATACGAGTGTACATGCACAACTCGTAGGCCAGACTTAACCCTTAACACTTGTACTTCTTCTTACTCTCGCGACGGCCGCCTCCTGATGTTCACCTGTGTAGTAAAAACAGCCCCCAAAGGGGGTCAACACGAATGCTGGTACGATCCTCTCATGGCCCCCAAGCTAACGTGGCTACGACGACTAATTGTCGATAGCATGGAGGTTGATTAGATGCACAACATAATAGTAAATGCTGTAAACAACAATCCAAATATGAACAATCAAAGTTCACACACAATGAACGACTTAAATGCGTTCCCTTGATTAGAGAGTTAGTTATTTAACTCCTTAAGTAATGTTCCCTCTTAATCTTAGTCCATCCTTATCTCACCTCAATCTTAGTCTTATCTTAATCTTAGAAACAACCATCCTTTAATAAGGAGTGGATGTAGCTTATCTTAATCTTAATAATACAAACCATCCTTTAAAAAGGAATGGTTGCAACTTATCTTAACCTTACCTTAATCTTAATCTTAACTTAATCTCAATATACAAACCGTTCCTGGAAGGGAATGGTTGTAGCTTAATTCGAACCTGGGATTTAGGTGATCCCACCGCACCATCTGATAAGTGCAAAACATATAGACTTATTAAGGTTTAATCACCTTATTAATTGCAGCATTTTTAGTAATGTTTCTCACTTATCTTAGGTTTTTCCTATAATTATGTTGTTATATTAACTGATGTATTATATGTGTTAAAATGTAGGAAAAATACCAAATAAACACATATATTATGAGGGATTAAACAAACGGCCACGTGAGGAGCACACAGAGGTTTGTACGCCCAGGCAACCGCCTGAGTATTAGGCGGACGTGAGTAAGATAGAGGCAACCGCCTGAGTATTAGGCGGACGTGAGTAAGATAGAGGCAACCGCCTAAAAACAAGGCGGACGGAAGAGAGGTAACAAAGCGTAACGCGACGGGTTATCTTCTTCGCCGACTCGCTCTGCAACTTGACTCCGCCATTATCCTTTAGAGTCGGCGCCTACCAGAAATCACTCACACGCTTATTTTCCTGTCCCCTGCAATCAACGAGCTCAATCAATGAGCTGCTGCTATGCTTCTTCTTCTTCCTCTATAAATACAACGCTCAGTTTACCTTATCCAGTGTCCTTCCAGAGGTTCCGTCCGTGGTTCCTCCTGGAGTTCCAATTCACACCATCATTCCATCTTCATACCACTACACTTTCACTCACTCGTTCATTTTCATCTCTAATCTCCCGCTTCTCCATTTGTTTTCTTTTCATCTCATTAGTTTCACCTCTAGTCTCACGTATTTAATTAGCAGATCACTATTAAATATGTTAGGCTAGTTTACGTATATTCTGGGAATAATTATTATGTATCTGTATTAATTATGCAATATGTTTTACTGGTTTTAATTTTAATAAAGTTGTTACGCTTAATGGTATCACGCATCTTTTTAATAAACCTCATGAATTTATTAAAATGTTTTACCAGTCCATTTTGATCAGACCGGTGATAAATAGACAGGTTAATTAAGCCGAAAAACTGGAGAGAGCTTGTTATGATTTAATAAGTTAATATTTTCAGTTGCAAAAATAATTCCTCATATCTAAACCGTCCGTTTACATATGATTTGCTTGAACCTTGATTAGAACCTTGCATTTTCTGGTAAACGAGTTCTTTTGAGTTTATGATTTTGACCTTAAGATAATAAGAGGGATTTTGCCAAATAATTATAATTAAACCAGTAGACCTAGCATGAAAGAGCAGATATTATATTAACGTGAACCAGAGTCCCGTTTAGTTTATTTGCTTACTTAGTTAATTTTATCTACTGTTTTTATTTATATAAACAAGTCAATTAATCCCCCCCTTTGTGACACGCTTAGGTACTATAATATGCACATTAGTCCCACGGTTCGATATCCGGTCGCTTACACTGTACTATACTACTGCGACCGGGATTTGTTTGCAGCCCGACGTTTATTTTGAGTTTTTAATTTCTTTTCTTTTAATTTTACACCAGTTTAACCACTCACTTTATAACGTCTGCAAAATGGCGCCGTTGCCGGGGACTAGATTTATTCTAGTTCCTAAGCTCCGGATTATTCACCTGTTTAATTATAAATATTTTGTTCTCTTATTTCTGTTAATATTATGTCTATAATATCTTGTTTATTGTTAATATAAATTATCTACTATATTATGTTAATATTAATTATCTAATAATCTGTTAATATTAATTGGACACCTGACTCTGGACATATGACTACGGACATCTGACTTCTGACATCTAACTTCTAACTCTTATATTATTAACATTAAATTTCCATTGTCTCTAACATTTTAATTTCCATTGTCCTTAACATTAAATTTCCATTGTCTCTAACATTTTAATTTCCATTGTCCTTAACATTTAATTTCCATTGTCTTTAACATTTCATTTCCATTTTCTCTAACATTTAATTTTATGTAAATTAACTACTAACTAATAATTTATGTTATCTAATTCCTAACTTATAATTTTATTTCATTTTTATTACTAACCCATTATTTTATGACTTCATTATTTTGTTGTTGTTTAAATAAGGATAAAATCGAAAAAAAAAACGAAGCAGCAGGCTGTCCGCTCAGCCAACCGCCCCACTCCCATGCGGACGGCACTGAAGACCGCACCGCCCCTCTGTCCGCCTACGCTACACGCGGACGCCACACCCACGTCCGCCTCGATTCCGCGCGGTCGTCCACGCGGACGCGACTCGATATAGAAAAAAAAAACACTCTTCGACGCTGCGTTTCTGAAATACCCCAAACTTAGATATGGTGTTTAAATGATAAACCAAGATATAAGAAGGCTAAATAATGCCTTAGAAACATTAAGAAACATTTCTAATCAAAGAAAATATAAGGAAACACCAAAAAGAGCAGTTTAAGCAAAAACGTGCTCTAAGCTTGGAGAGACATGGGAGAGTACCCAAATATTGTTCTAAGACCTTAGTAATATCCTAATGGTCATTTTAAGCCAATTACCAAAGAAAACCAAGCTTGAAAACAAGTTAAAATACAAAATGTGCTTTAAGGAGTCTTAAAGCACGTTTTTGAAAAATTGTCTTGTAAATGAGTTTTGAATGGCTAAATGTCCATCATTACTCCTTAATTAATATGTGTACTATATAGTATCACATTTAGAGGTCTATATCAATGGGAAATCAAAACTTTCACAACAATGTGCCTTGTTTTTGATGAATAGTGAATTTATTAAGCTAGTTTATAACATAAGTCTATATAAGTGAGACATTTGGTCAACAAAGACTAAACTACCCTCATTCACAAAAGGGGGCCGGTTTCTTTAAGTGTGACTCACCACACTTATCTAACTAAGTAAAGAGAAAGCAAGATAAGTAAGTTATAAAGCATAAAACACTATTCACCTTTTAAGATAAATATCACATTTGCTTACCTCTCTCCTCACTTCTTCATTTTCCCTTGTTGCCCACGATTTCTTGCTCTCTTTCTCTTCTCCATTCACGTAGAGCTCACCTCCATGAAAGCTCCACCTTCTCTTGCTCACCACTTGCTCATTTAAGCTCCAAATCCAAAACAAAATACATATTCCTCTTAGTTAGCTCAAGCTCCTTCTTCCTATCTTTTCAAAACTTCAAGAGCTTCATTTTGGTGCCAAGTCAAACCACCATTAGAGGAGGAAATTCAAGTTTGGAGACTCCATTGGCATCTCCATTCTCTTAAGGTAAAGAAAGTGTAAGAAAATCTAGGTTTCCACCATTTTCTTCACTTGACCGAAAGTATATACTCATGGGACTCCATGTTTATGCCTTGTTCTAGCTTGTTTCTACTCTTCAAAGGAGAGAGGAGGTCCTTCTTGCTTCACATCCAAGTTGTCTTGAGAAACCAAGGTAAAACAATCACATTAATACCTTAAAACATATTTTTAAACCTAGGGTTTGTTCCTTAGGGTTAATGTGTTATCTAGTACTCATTGGAGTCATTGGATACTGGTTAGAACATTGGCAAGGAGAATCACATTGGTGACCGAGATTGAACAAAGGAAACCTAAGGAGAAAAGCTTTTAAGCTTGTGAGAAAACAAGGTAAATTACTTACCTTAAGGTGTCTTGTTGTTTAAGGGAATGAGATGTGGGTATATGATGAGTTTAGTGTGTAGTTTATATTTGGAAGGTGCTATAAAACCTAGGAGAAACAATGACTAATCTTGTGAACTTGTGACTAAGGAGCAAATGGGAAAAGAGATAGTTTAAGAATATAAAGATGAAGTACAAGAAGCATTTTATTTAAATGGGAGCCTTGTTGAGTGTATTCGCAGGTTGAAGGCATATATATGTGGAAATTCAGTGGTTAAGATTACTGTCATTTAAGGGCCTAAGAGCCAAGTATTTTAAGTTTAAGCACTATATGATGATGTGGTGTGGTTTTGGTGTAATTGGGTGTTAAGCTATTGTGATGAGAATTGGTGTGGTATTGGTTGTTTGGTGGAGAAAAACCATGTGTTAGGAGGTACTATATACTAGAGAACCCATGGCAAAATTTAAAGGAGAGTTTAAGTGTTTAAGATATCCTAAGGGAATTTAATGACTAAGAAAGTACTAGGAGTGTTCTATGGGTTGTCTTGAGGAAAAAGGGTGAAGTTAAGGTGTTTTAATGACTTATGATGACTTAGGTATCACCATGGAAGATTTGGGAATCAAGAGAATGTATTCGAGTGTTTAGGACTTAGGCAAATGTTGATGCACAACTAGGAAGGAAATAATGTGATGATGATGGAAGTTTAGACTTGTTGAGGAACCCTAAGTAAATGTTTAAAGAGTTTTAGATAGAGAGAGATGCTTGGGAGATGATGTTATAGTGGTGAAGGAAACATTTGGCATAGTGGTTACACTAGGTATGAACCACCACCTAGAAACCTAGAGGAAAACATTACAAGTGTTAGCATTATTACAAGGAAAATGCATAATGACTAAGGTGGATCTTGGTGGATGATTTAAGGTATTTTAAGGAGGGCTTAAGGTGTATTAGAGGTGCCCAAATGAGGTTATAACATATTAAGATATATGAGGAGAAGTTTGGAGTTGAAAAGGAATTTAGAAACAAGTTTTTGGAGCCGACCGGCCTTAGGACCGGACTTGCAAGGTCGGTCGGGCTCTGTTACACTACCGGGAAATGTTTCTGGAATCGACCGGACTTGGGGACCGGACTTACAAGTCCGGTCGGGCTTGTTTTGTGAGAGGGAAAATGTTTCTGGAATGGACGGACATGGGACCGGACTTGTCAAGTCCGGTCGGCATGAATTTTGTACGGATTATAAGTCTCTGGAATCGACCGGACATAGGACCGGACATGTAAGTCCGGTCGGAGTGAATTTTCCAACGGTAAAAGGTACTGGAATGGACCGGACTTGGCAAGTCCGGTCGGTAAGTCCGGTCGAGCCTAAAAATAAAAAAAAAAAGAAATTTCAATTTCTAAAAATGGTAATGGGTAATGAGGTATGCCTTGGTAGGGTAGTAATGATTGGGACCCTAAGAACTTGAGGAAATAAGTTAAGATTAAGTATAAGTTTTAATGTTTAAAGTTAAGTTTGTAAGATTAAGTGATAAAGACTTGAGAGGTTATTGAATGGAAGTCCTTAGGGACTAAGTGAGTTGAGTAAGGTGCAAATAACTAAACCTAAAAAGAATGAATGTTTTAGGTTGTGAATTGGGACCCCGAAGAAGGTTAAACAAAACAACGATCGACGGTGAACGGTACAATCCTTCTTGTGACTGCTTGCTAACGAGGTGTCCCTCAGCTGTGTGCTATCTGTTTATGCTTTGAGCTAAAACAAGATAAAGACTGCAACCGGTTATATTGTTCTCGTTGTGATTGTGTTATATTTACACTAACCCGCGAGATTGAGATTGTTACTAACCAAGTTTAGTACTTACTGAGTTAAGAATAAGAGTTAAGTTGATGGTTGTTGGTTAATGCCCGTTAAGGCTTAGCTAGCACATGGTGTTTAAGATGTCTACTAACTGGAACTTGAGTGAGGAAACCCGGGACCGATCTCCGGTCATGCATGCTAAGTGAAAGGGGGACGGTATCTGAATCAGATCCGCCCCCCGCTTAAGGACTTGTCTTCGGACTTGTAGCCTAGGGCCGGTTGCCGGCTCAGCTACGCTGGACTCCCGTCCAGAGTAGGTGGCATTAAGATGGTGCGGTGGGATCACCTAAATCCCAGGTTCGAATTAAGCTACAACCAATCCCTTCCAGGAAAGGTTTGTATACTGAGATTAAGATTGAGATTAAGATTAAGGTAAGGTAAGGAACTGAGATTAAGGAAATGACTAAGGAGGGGGTTACTAACCCACTTGTTAAGGGAACGCTTGAGTCGTTCATTGTTGTGAACTATATATGTTCATCTGTGGTTATTGTTATTGCACTTCATATTATGTTTGTATGTAATCAATTTCCATGCTATCGACAATTAGTCGTCGTAGCCCCGTTAGCTTGGGGGCCATGAGAGGGTGTACCAGCATTCGTGCTGACCCCCTCGGGGGCTATTTTTACACTTGCAGGTAAGAGGCCCATGAGGACGCACTACGAGAGTAGGAGCGGTTAGACTTAGGTGGGTTTTTTTGAGTTCGGGTTGCGCCTGTGCACCCGACTGTTTATATTAAACTGATGTAAGTTTGGATTATGTTTGAGATACTAGTACTCGGTTGGTTGTGGTATTTGAATGTTGATGTTTAAGTTGGATAAGTATTTTGGATAAGTATTGTAAGTATTTAAGCCGGTATATTCTAACGATCAGACCGTGGCAAGGTCCAGGTGTTGTTTATTTCCGCTGCGACGTATTCGATTAAGTGTTCAGATTGCGATAACCACGATAGGCTTTGGATGGGGTGTTACAAAAAGTGGTATCAGAGCGTAGTTACGCTCTGATCAAGAAATACCGGACATAGTAACCACCGAGTTAGGATATAAGTTAAGGAATAAGTATTGGGTTAAGGGTGTGAGAAGTTAGAGTGAGTAGAGTCAGATGACCACTAATAAGTGTGGATTGTCTTTACCGTCTACGGACGTTATAAATTTACTAACCAAACAATGGTGAGTACGAATCTAATGTAAGTTATGCTTGTTCAGATGGCAGGACGCCCTAGAGGAGGCCGAGGTCGCGGCCGGGGTGAGGACATTCCAGGGATACCTGGAGGGCAGACGATCGCAGAGATCGTAGCTGCCGCTTTAGGGCATGGGCTATCAGCCTGGTGTGGGTGCACCACCTCCACCGCCACAACCTAGGGAACCAAACTGGGTGAAGAGTCTTGCTGATCTTCGACCCGCTCACTTCAAGGGGGAGACCGATCCCGCCAAGCTTGAGGCGTACATCTCCGAGCTGGAGACCGCCTTCGAGACCCTTGATGTCCCTGCTGGGATCAAGGTGCGCTTAGCTGCTTTCTACCTGAAGGGGGCGGCGGGCGATTGGTGGAAGCTGGTGAGGGCCGAGCATGTGGCCAACCCAGAGTTCGGCTGGGAGCAGTACACCGCCTTGCTACGGGCAAAGTACTACCCCGCCCATGTCCAGACGAAGAAGCGCTTGCAGTTAGATGCGCTTAAGCAGTCGGACAAGATGACGTGGACGAGTATTACTCAGAGTTCACCGCCTTGCTCCGTCTTCTGCCAGGTCTAGGGTATTCTGACCAGATCTTGGTAGACCGCTTCTATGGCGGGCTTAGCCATCGACTCCGCTACGGCATGGGGCCGACGAGTTACACTACCTTGCAGGTAATAAGAATGATTGAAATTTGAGTAAGTGGTGAATAAGATTTAGATTATGAGAAATAAGTGAGACTAATACTATGGAAAAGCAGGAGTGCTATCATGCCGCTGCTAAGGTTGAGATTACCGTCCAGCTGAGGGACGAGGAGAATGCAAAGCGGAAGAGTGCTGGGAAGAGCTCAGAGAGTCAAGGGCAAGGAGGGTACAAGAAACAAAGTACCAGCCTCAGGCCCAGAAGAATCAGAACCCGAAAGGGAAGGAGGAAAAGGAGAAGGCTTCGGAAGAGCCATTGAAGCTGACCTATGCTATTGCAGCTACACCACTGCGCTCTAAGGCGCCAAAGGGTGAGGAAATTGATATTGAATGAGTTAAGAAATAAATTAGTAACCGTTTGAGATATGAGAATTGACAATATGAATCATCAGGATCTGAGACTGAGAGGGGAGCCGGTGGTGGCTACCAGCGACGCTTCATCTGTAGATGGTGTCACAAGGACCACCCCGGGCTCGACTGTAAGGGAATAAGGTGGAGTGCAACTTCTGTGGTGTCTACGGGCATCGAGCTTATGAGTGTTACCGGAACCCTGCTAGCAGAGCCTATAGGCCCGACACCAGGGGCAAGGGCAAGACCGATCAGGGAGCTGGATCTGACGGTCAGAGGAAAGTGCAGCAGCCGGCGGACAAAACCCACGGGCGACCCAGAAGACGGGGCCCACTCTACACATGGTGGATCGGGACGATGAGCCTGAGCCCTCATCGAGGCCAGGTACCACTATAACCATTTAGTAATAAAACTACCTGCTTACCGCATTATCATGCATGTTTGGTGAAATATATGAGTTAAGTAAAATAAGATGAGATTAGAACCTAAGTAAGATATAACCTACTACCACTTTAGGAAGATTCAACATCTGCTACCCTATACCATCTACATCTAACCCGGAGCACACCGACATCGAAACCATACACTTTCCAACCGAACAATGTCAGGTTATCCGCCCAGGTATGATTTTATTAAGGGGATACCTGACACCCGACGCACAAATAGCCATCATCAGGAGATGCAATCAACTAGGAATGGGACCGGGAGGTTTCTACACACCGGAGTACCCAGGGGGAGCAAGGATGAAATTAAAGATGATGAGCTTGGGCAAGGATTGGAATCCGTATGCCAAGAATTACCAAACCACAAGGGAGCAAGATGGAGTCTCACCACCGGGAATACCCGAAGAGTTCCATCCAGTTATTACACAAGTCATGGAAATCGCTCAGCAGTTGGAAGCTGAACCGATTCCAGACATCCAGCCAGACATTTGCATTGTAAACTTCTACGAAAAAATGGGAAACTGGGACTACACCAGGATAAGGACGAGACAACGGAGTCTCTCGAAAGAGGGATACCCGTAGTGTCTTGGTCCATTGGAGATGATGCGGAGTTTTTATACGGCGAGCAGAAGCGTGCGGACCGTGCAGATAAGATAATACTTAAGTCAGGTGATGTATTAATTTTGGGAGGAGAATCAAGGATGTTATACCATGGGATTAAGAGAATCAAGCTGAATACAGCACCGTCAGCAGTAATCAATGCGACGCATATGAGACCAGGAAGATTAAACCTAACCTTTAGACAATATTAGCCATGTAATGTTAGAATGAGATGAGAAATGAGATGTAAGATTGAAGCACATGTTGTAAACAGGATGGTCATGAATAAAATAACAGTGTTGTTCATATAAATTGTTACGACTCTTGTTATACCATCAATACTCATGGAGCTTGTGAACACAATTAGGTTATGGACTCGGTACGGAAGGTGCACTAAGCATACTCACAGAGGCACAGGCCGACGCTAGCGGTACTATCCTCACCGGCACCTTTCCGATCAATGGGATTGAGGCATCAGTTCTCTTCGACTCAGGGGCCTCGCATACCTTTGTCTCTGCATCATTTGCGAGCAGGTTGGGGCTAGACGCTGATGAGCTACCCGACTTCACGGTTACGCTCCCGTCTAAGGAGAAGGTTCGTTGCACTCGTTACTACCGAGGAGCCACCATCAGAATTAAGGGGGAAGACTTCCCAGTCAGTTTCATTGAGTTCAGTAAGCTAGGATTTGATGTTATCTTCGGGATGAACTGGTTGGAGCGGCACAAGGGACGTATCCTCTGCGCCGAGCATAGATTGCTGCTCAGGAGTCCGTCTGGGGTAACAATATCATACCGCCAGAGGCCCAGAGCCTTCGACTAAGATCATCACCGCCATGGCAATGCATAGAGAATTAAGGAGAAAGGAAGAAGTATACCTCTGCTATGTACAGGACATAGAGAGAGACCCTGAGTTCGACCCCGACTTACCGGTAGTGTCGGAGTTCCCCGACTTATTTCCACGGGAACTGCCCGGCATGCCACCCACTCGGGAGGTAGAGTTCACCATTGAGCTGCTACCTGGTACCGGACCGATAGCCAAAGCACCATACCGTATGGCTCCGGCAGAAATGACTGAGTTAAAAGAACAACTGAAAGATTTGTTGGATAAGGATTCATTAGACCAAGTGTGTCACCATGGGGAGCGCCAGTCCTCTTCGTGAAGAAGAAGGATGGTAGTCTCCGCCTCTGCATCGACTACAGAGAGCTGAATGCAGTGACAGTGAAGAATAAGTACCCACTACCCCGCATTGACGATCTGTTCGATCAGTTGAAGGGAGCATCTGTGTTTTCCAAGATTGATCTCAGATCGGGGTATCATCAGATAGCCATTAAGGAGGGAGACATTGAGAAGACGGCATTCCGGACACGATACGGCCACTATGAGTTTACAGTGATGCCGTTCGGTTTGTCGAACGCGCCAGCGAAGTTTATGGATCTGATGAACCGCTTGTTCCGGGAGCAGCTGGACAAGTCGGTGTGGTTTTTATTGATGATATTCTGATATATTCAAAGTCTAAGGTTGAGCATGAGGAACATTTGAGGGTGTTGGAAATATTAAGGGAGAACCAGCTATATGCTAAGTTCTCCAAGTGTGAGTTTTGGCTTGACCAGGTCTCTTTCCTAGGTCATGTCATCTCAGATGCTGGGATCGCAGTGGATCCAGCAAAGATTGATGCCGTACGTACCTGGCCAAGGCCGAAGACTGTTACCGACATCCGGAGCTTTCTCGGTCTGGCAGGTTACTACAGGAGGTTTGTTAGAGATTTCAGCAAGGTCGCGAAGCCGATGACCAGTCTGATGAAGAAAGATGCACCATTTCTATGGACAGTCGACTGTGAGAGATCATTTCAGCGCTTGAAGGACTCACTGACCACTGCACCGGTACTGACCATTCCAGACGGTACAGAGGGCTTTGAGGTTTATTGTGATGCATCCGGCAGAGGGCTGGGTTGCGTGCTCATGCAACATGGCAAGGTGGTGGCATATGCCTCACGCCAGTTGAAGAAACATGAGGAGAACTACCCCACACATGATTTAGAGCTGGGAGCTGTAGTCTTCGCTTTGAAGATATGGCGCCACTACTTATATGGGGTTAGTGTCACGATCTACACCGATCACAAGAGTTTGAAATACATATTCACTCAGAAGGAGTTAAATCTTCGACAGAGGAGATGGTTAGAATTTCTGAAAGACTATGACATTGACCTCCAATACAAAGAAGGGAAGGCCAATGTTGTAGCAGATGCCCTGAGCCGTCGAGCACACTCACTCCATTCGCTAGTTTCTTTCTCCAGCTTGGTTGATGAGGTGCGAGAGGCTCAGAGGACTGATGAGTATATGAGAGAGGTCAGACAGAAGCTGACAGATGGTACCTTTGAGAGTCAGAAATACGACTTCAGACTTCATGATGATGATCTGATCAGACTTAAGGGCCGATTATGCATACCACGAGGTAACACGGATCTGAAAGACCGTATACTTAGAGAATCACACTGTTCTTCAGTTTCCATCCATCCGGGAGCCTCTAAAATGTATAAAGACATGAAGAGATACTTCTGGTGGTCGGGGATGAAGACAGATGTTACCGAGTTCGTCTTGAGGTGTCTCACATGCCAGAAGGTGAAATTCGAGCACAGACGACCGGGCGGAATGGTACAGTCGATGCCAGTTCCGGAGTGGAAGTTCCATGATATCTCCATGGACTTCGTAGTTGGACTTCCACCTGCTAGGGGAGGTCTCAACATGATATGGGTGGTGGTGGATCGCCTTACCAAAGTAGCCCGATTCATACCGATGAAGGATACTTGGAAGGTGACCAAATTAGCTGAGTTATTTGAGAAAGAAATCATGAGACATCACGGCATACCAAAGACCATAGTGTCAGATAGAGATACCAGATTCCTTTCGAGGTACTGGAGAGCTACCAGAGAAGCGTTGGGTACAGAACTCAAACTGAGTACCGCGTTCCATCCTCAGACAGATGGTCAGACTGAGCGTACTATTCAGACACTCGAGGACATGCTGAGAGCATGTGCCTTAGACTTCCAGGGCAGTTGGATTGACAGATTGCATCTGATCGAGTTTTCATACAACAACAGCTATCACGCTTCGATCAAGATGGCACCTTTTCAAGCGTTGTACGGTAGACCATGTCGTACACCGCTCTGCTGGGATGAGTCGAGTGAGACGGTCATTATAGGACCAGAGTACTTAGAACAAGTTAAGGCTGAAGTTCAGCAAATCAGGGAGAACATGAAAGCTGCTCAAGATAGGCAGAAGTCGTATGCTGATGTTCGACGACGAGACCTGGAGTTCGCAGTGGGCGACCGGGTATTTCTGCGAGTATCACCGATGAAGGGTGTATTCAGGTTTGGGCAGAAGGGCAAGTTAAGCCCGAAATTTGTTGGTCCTTATGAGATTACGGAGCGGGTGGGCCCGGTTGCTTACAGGTTGAATTTACCTGCTGAGCTGGGTAAAGTGCATGATGTTTTTCATGTTTCACAGCTAAAGAAATACATGCACCACCCCTCCCATGTGTTAGAACCTGAGAGGTTGACTTTAGAACCAAATATGAGATCCGTGGAGACTCCTCAGAGAATCTTGGACAGAAGACTAGGGACACTCGCCACAAGTCAGTGCGACTGGTGAAGGTTCTCTGGTCTAACCAGGATGTCGAAGAGGCCACGTGGGAATTAGAGGATAAGATGAGGGCGAAGTACCCTTCTTTATTTACTGACTAGATCGTCTGTATAGGGTACGGGGCGTACCCCTTTTTAAGGGGGGTAGAGCTTCCTCGCTTTTGAGTTAGGAAACGATCATGTTTGTCGTTTGTTTGGTTGTTTAAGATGTGGATTTGTGTAAGTTGCTACACTTCGGTGTAAGTTTGAGTTATGTATGATACTTATGTATTGTATTTGAGATTGACCTTTGAGTCTTGAGATGTATGAATGTGAATATAAGATGTGGTATTAAGATTAAGAGAACTGTGTACCGTGAATGGTTAAACACATGTGTGAACTTTGAGGACAAAGTTCTTTTAAGGGGGGTAGATTGAAATACCCCAAACTTAGATATGGTGTTTAAATGATAAACTAAGATATAAGAGGCTAAATAATGCCTTAGAAACATTAAGAAACATTTCTAATCAAAGAAAATATAAGGAAACACCAAAAAGAGCAGTTTAAGCAAAAACGTGCTCTAAGCTTGGAGAGACATGGGAGAGTACCCAAATATTGTTCTAAGACCTTAGTAATATCCTAATGGTCATTTTAAGTCAATTACCAAAGAAAACCAAGCTTGAAAACAAGTTAAAACAAAATGTGCTTTAAGGAGTCTTAAAGCACGTTTTTGAAAAATTGTCTTGTAAATGAGTTTTGAATGGCTAAATGTCCATCATTACTCTTTAATTAATATGTGTACTATATAGTATCACATTTGGAGGTCTATATCAATGGGAAATCAAAAATTTCACAACAATGTGCCTTGTTTTTGATGAATAGTGAATTTATTAAGCTAGTTTATAACATAAGTCTATATAAGTGAGACATTTGGTCAACAAAGACTAAACTACCCTCATTCACTAAAGGGGGCCGGTTTCTTTAAGTGTGACTCACCACACTTATCTAACTAAGTAAAGAGAAAGCAAATAAGTAAGTTATAAAGCATAAACACTATTCACCTTTTAAGATAAATATCACATTTGCTTACCTCTCTCCTCACTTCTTCATTCTTCCCTTGTTCCCGATTTCTTGCTCTCTTTCTCTTCTCCATTCACGTGAGCTCACCTCCATGAAAGCTCCACCTTCTCTTGCACACACTTGCTCATTTAAGCTCCAAATCCAAAACAAAATACATATTCTTCTTAGTTAGCTCAAGCTCCTCTTCTATCTTTTCAAAACTTCAAGAGCTTCATTTTGGTGCCAAGTCAAACCACCATTAGAGGAGGAAATTCAAGTTTGGAGACTCCATTGGCATCTCCATTCTCTTAAGGTAAAGAAAGTGTAAGAAAATCTAGGTTTCCACCATTTTCTTCACTTGACCGAAATATATACTCATGGGACTCCATGTTTATGCCTTGTTCTAGCTTGTTTCTACTCTTCAAAGGAGAGAGGAGGTCCTTCTTGCTTCACATCCAAGTTGTCTTGAGAAACCAAGGTAAAACAATCACATTAATACCTTAAAACATATTTTTAAACCTAGGGTTTGTTCCTTAGGGTTAATGTGTTATCTAGTACTCATTGGAGTCATTGGATATTGGTTAGAACATTGGCAAGGAGAATCACATTGGTGACCGAGATTGAACAAAGAAAACCTAAGGAGAAAAGCTTTTAAGCTTGTGAGAAAACAAGGTAAATTACTTACCTTAAGGTGTTTTTGTTTAAGGGAATGAGATGTGGGTATATGATGAGTTTAGTGTAGAGTTTATATTGGGAAGGTGCTATAAAACCTAGGAGAAACAATGACTATCTTGTGAACTTGTGACTAAGGAGCAAATGAGAAAAGAGATAGTTTAAGAATATAAAGGTGAAGTACAAGAAGCATTTTATTTCAATGGGAGCCTTGTTGAGTGTATTCGCAGGTTGAAGGCATATATATGTGGAAATTCAGTGGTTAAGATTATTGTCATTTAAGGGCCTAAGTGCCAAGCATTTTAAGTTTAAGCATTATGATGATGTGGTGTGGTTTTGGTGTAAATTGGGTGTTAAGTGTTTGTGATGAGAATTTGTGTGGTATTGGTTGTTTGATGGAGAAAAACCATGTGTTAGGAGTACTATATACTAGAGAACCCATGGCAAAATTTAAAGGAGAGTTTAAGTGTTTAAGATATCCTAAGGGAATTTAATGACTAAGAAGTACTAGGAATGTTCTATGGGTTGTCTTGATGAAAAAGGGTGAAGTTAAGGTGTTTTAATGACTTATGATGACTTAGGTATCACCATGGAAGATTTAGGAATCAAGAGAATGTATTCGAGTGTTTAGGACTTAGGCAAATGTTGATGCACAACTAGGAAGGAAATAATGTGATGATGATGGAAGTTTAGACTTGTTAAGGAACTAAGTAAATGTTTAAAAGAGTTTTAGATAGTGAGAGATGCTTGGGAGATGATGTTATAGTGGTGAAGAAACATTTGGCATAGTGGTTACACTAGGTATGAACCACCACCTAGAAACCTAGAGGAAAACATTACAAGTGTTAGCATTATTACAAGGAAAATGCATAATGACTAAGGTGGATCTTGGTGGATGATTTAAGGTATTTTAAGGAGGGCTTAAGGTGTATTTGAGGTGCCCAAATGAGGTTATAACATATTAGATATATGAGGAGAAGTTTGGAGTTGAAAAGAATTTAGAAACAAGTTTTTGGAGCCGACCGGCCTTAGGACCGGACTTGCAAGGTCGGTCGGGCTCTGTTACACTACCGGAAATGTTTCTGGAATCGACCGGACTTGGGGACCGGACTTACAAGTCCGGTCGGGCTTGTTTTGTGAGAGGGAAAATGTTTCTGGAATGGACCGGACATGGGACCGGACTTGTCAAGTCCGGTCGGCATGAATTTTGTACGGATTATAAGTCTCTGGAATCGACCGGACATAGGACCGGACATGTAAGTCCGGTCGGAGTGAATTTTCCAACGGTAAAAGGTACTGGAATGGACCGGACTTGGCAAGTCCGGTCGGTAAGTCCGGTCGAGCCTAAAAAAAAAAAAAAGAAATTTCAATTTCTAAAAATGGTAATGGGTAATGAGGTATGCCCTTGGTAGGGTAGTAATGATTGGGACCCTAAGAACTTAGGAATTAAGTTAAGATTAAGTATAAGTTTTAATGTTTAAAGTTAAGTTTGTAAGATAAGTGATAAAGACTTGAGAGGTTATTGAATGGAAGTCCTTAGGGACTAAGTGAGTTAAGTAAGGTGCAAATAACTAATAACCTAAAAATGAATGAATGTTTTAGGTTTGTGAATTGGGACCCCGAAGAAGGTTAAACAAACAACGATCGACGGTGAACGGTACAATCCTTCTTGTGACCTGCTTGCTAACGAGGTGTCCCTCGGCTTGTGTGCTATCTGTTTATTTGCTATGACTAAAACAAGATAAAGCATGCAACCGGTTATATTGTTCTCGTTGTGATTGTGTTATTTACACTAACCCGCGAGATTGAGATTGTTACTAACCAAGTTTAGTACTTACTGAGTTAAGAATAAGAGTTAAGTTGATGGTTGTTGGTTAATGCCCGTTAAGGCTTAGCTAGCACATGGTGTTTAAGATGTCTACTAACTGGAACTTGAGTGAGGAAACCCGGGACCGATCTCCGGTCATGCATGCTAAGTGAAAGGGGGACGGTATCTGAATCAGATCCGCCCTCCGCTTAAGGACTTGTCTTCGGACTTGTAGCCTAGGGCCGGTTGCCGGCTCAGCTACGCTGGACTCCCGTCCAGAGTAGGTGGCATTAAGATGGTGCGGTGGGATCACCTAAATCCCAGGTTCGAATTAAGCTACAACCAATCCCTTCCAGGAAAGGTTTGTATACTGAGATTAAGATTGAGATTAATTATTAAGGTAAGGTAAGGAACTGAGATTAAGGAAATGAGGACTAAGGAGGGGGTTACTAACCCACTTGTTAAGGGAACGCTTGAGTCGTTCATTGCTTGTGAACTATATGTTCATCTGTGGTTATTGTTATTGCACTTCATATTATGTTGTGTATGTAATCAATTTCCATGCTATCGACAATTAGTCGTCGTAGCCCCGTTAGCTTGGGGGCCATGAGAGGGTGTACCAGCATTCGTGCTGACCCCCTCGGGGGCTATTTTTACACTTGCAGGTAAGAGGCCCATGAGGACGCACTACGAGAGTAGGAGCGGTTAGACTTAGGTGGGTTTTATTTTGAGTTCGGGTTGCGCCTGTGCACCCGACTGTTTATATTAAACTGATGTAAGTTTGGGATTATGTTTGAGATACTAGTACTCGGTTGGTTGTGTATTGAATGTTGATGTTTAAGTTGGATAAGTATTTTGGATAAGTATTGTAAGTATTTAAGCCGGTATATTCTAACGATCAGACCGTGGCAAGGTCCAGTGTTGTTTATTTCCGCTGCGACGTATTCGATTAAGTGTTCAGATTGCGATAACCACGATAGGCTTTGGATGGGGTGTTACAGTTTCAAGACTTGTTCTTCCCCAATTCTGAAACTGCTCGAACCCGACGACAGAGAAGAACACGCAGGCGCGAGCTCCCCTCCTCTTCAAATCGACACATCTTCTTCAATTCTCCACCAAATTACGCAAGGTTAGTACCGAAATCTTCGTTTTTCAATTCTCTACGTTTCTATAGCTTCAAATCCACAAATGATCAACTACACTAGGAGAAATTAAGGACTGAACTTTCGAACCCTAGGTCGACCCGTTCGAAATTTCGAGCTTAATGCGATTTTTGTCTCAAATTCTTCTTCTATAATTATATTATACATCACAAGGTTTAATCTACAGTGTTTATACTTAAATTTGTTGTTTTGGGTGAATTCCAAATTTAGGTATATGTAGATACGAGAATTGCTTGTACAAAAATGCATTTTTCGAATTCTGTAAAACCTTGTTGTTACATTAACCGATTAAATATATGATTATAGTAAGTTATATGTGGATTTATGCTGATAACGGTCTTAAATTACCTTGTGTTTGACTGATTTAATTGTGGAGAATCGAAGATTTTTAGGGGAGGTTCTCTCGAATTTTCGATAGAATTTATGTTGTATAATTATTCTGCTTATATTTCACATTATTTGTTCTTCTTGTTTTCTATTTTTGCTAATTTACTAAGTTGTTTATGTCAAATATTAGTGTTCTGTTGTTATTTAATTTTTATGTTGTTTTTGTGTTTATTAATTTTCATGTTATTATTACTCTGTCTAATATTAAATATTAATTGTTATGCTGTTAATATTTGTTTACTTTCAAAATCCAAATTATTAGTATGCCTCCTCGTATGCGTGGTGGTATTTCTGGTTCTGGACCTGCTAGGGGCGACTGCCCTGGAGCATCATCTTCTTCTACACCGCCTCGTCATCCGGATCTTCGGGATGACGGCTTTATCTCAGCAGAGGCTCGTGCTTGGTACGATCTAGGCAGAGATTTTGTGATAGAGAGGAGATTTGCACCTGAGGTGCTAGAGGCTGCAGGGGTGGATACTCTGTTTGCCAGATTAGGACTTTCGATGGTCCTAAAGATAGGTGCGGGAGTCTTTTGTCCAGAGGTAGTTAGAGAGTTTTATGCTAATGCCCAGGCGGGCAATCTGAGCATTACCTCTTTCATACGTCATCACCCCGTGGAGATCACACCCTCGATATTCTCATTTATCTTCCAGATCCCGGTTAATCCGGGCGATTGCCGAGGATTCACAGAGGACCACATGCATATGTCGAAGTCGAGGTGGCTTCAGGATGTAGGTCGGAGGACCCGACATCGAGGGGAGGAGGACAAGGAAGTCCTCCCTTTCGCGAGCTTCCCTACACTGCAGCAGAGGCTTCTCTTGGACATCATTGGCCATCAGATTCGCCCATCTGCGGCGCATGATGCTTCTGATGAGGACTGCGCCTTACTAGACTACCTCCTCTCTCCATCTCCACCCACTCAGCACCTCTCCTTCAGCCACATCATGTTCGACCAGCTCCATAAGGTGGTTTCCTATCTGAGGACGAAGAAGAAAAAGATCACCCCTATTTTTCCCTTCTCCATCTGGTACTACCTTATCACTCACCTCCCAGCAGAGGCCTTACATGGTGTAGAGCTACGAACAGGAGAGCGCCCAGTCACACTGCAGACTGTGCGGCGCTGGGGCTTTAGGTGCTTAGACGACGGTACTTGGGTGAAAGGTAGCGCTGCCCGGTCTTCCACTGCATCATCCACAGCAGCAGGACCCTCTACGGGAGCTACACCTTATACTGATCCCGACCACCCGTCCGCTGAGACTACACAGGGAGAGGAGCCCTACGTGCCGACTACTGACGTGATGCAGACTCCAGCTCATGTTCCTTACTCGACAGATCTACAGAGTTAGCTCCAGGCCTTCCATCAGATGCAGCAGCAGATGCATCAGCGCTTCGAGAGCTTTGAGCAGACTCAGCAGAGGATGCTGGCTGAGCAGTCACAGATGACGCAGCGCTTGGATCGGAGTGACGAGTTGTATTCACGGGTGACACAGCGCTTAGACCGGAGTGACGAGTTGCATGCACAGACCGCTCAGCTCATGCAGCATCTCCTCGCTCAGATAGGCCAGGGACCAGCACAGCCTTCACAGCCTCCACCACCACCATAGTGATTTGTATTTGTATTTTTATTTTATATTTCTCTGTTTTTTACTAACATTTTGTAGACTAATATTGTTTTAACCTTGCCAAAACTTTTGTTACATACAGGAAGGTAACAGTTAATTTTACTTTATGTTTTTGTTTTATGCAGTGCTTAAATATTTATGTCTATTTATTTATGTTTTTCATATTATTATTTTCTTTTTGTGCCACTTGAGTTCTGCTGGCTATATATGATTTTCTTTTCAGAATAAATATTCGAACATATAGCTGAACTCGCCTATGGAAGCAACCTCAGTTGCTCTAGGAATTTCGATATCTTGGGTTGAACACTTGCGTAAACTTAAGTGTGAGGAACGTCTCACCCCTACCAAAGCTCTAAGTGTGAGGAAGGATACCTTCCTCAATCTACAATACAAGGGGAGTTTCAATTCTTCCTTTATTATATTAATGTTCAACCTATATTTAATCATTTTTGAGTCTGTCATATTTTGAAAGGTCCTTTTCTTGAATTTAATTCTGAACAATGAGGACATTGCTCCTCTTAAGTGTGAGGAAGGAGAGACCTTTCCCTGAAAATATGACAGTTGTTCGATAATGTCACACTCGCTTTTTGCTACTCTAAACTGCCTATATAAAAAAAATTGCAAAAATGAGATGAATAATTGTAGAAATGTCTGAAATTATGTCAAGTGACAACTGAAAGATGGTTTTATTTAAAGGAGTTTGTATAAAATTATTTTCCTTCAAAATACTCTATTTTCACTCTAAAAATGTTAGATCTGCTGATTGTAAAAACCAATTTAGTTTAGCTTGGGATTATGGAAATATGTGGAAAGTCAAGGAAAGAAAAGGATAAAGACAAGGTATTCCGCTGTTTATGAATTTTTCTAACCAAAAACAGGCCTCGTCTATCCGGTTATTAAGTTCTTCGGGGTGCTTTAACACCTATCTACCTAAGGTCTTGTGACCTGGGATAGAAGACCCAACACCGTTACAAGGATAGAGAGAAAAGTCTGAGGTACAGAAAAATAATGCAATTAAAAAAAATGTATGCTTTGTATATACAATTTGCACATTCAAAAAAAGATGTAAATAATAAATTACAATTTATATTTATAAACATGAGTACGTGGTGTTGAAAGGTATTGCGGAATAAGGCATTACTTCACACCCCTTGTCATCCCGGGTTAGAGAATTGAAATTGGTTGAAGATCCCAGGTTAATCTAACTTGTTTTCTGCAGTCTAGTTTTTCTATGCTTTTATTAAATTGTTCTTCTTCACTATTTATAAAAACCTACTTCTAAGAGCAGAATTATTCTTTCATTGTCACTTTGTCTAAATTCCCTTCTACACTTATTTAATCTTGTTTTAATATTATGGCTTAGAGATAATTATATTCCTTATTTGCTTAGGACAAGCAAAAGTCAAGTGTGAGGAAGTTTGATAAGTGCAAAACATATAGACTTATTAAGGTTTAATCACCTTATTAATTGCAGCATTTTTAGTAATGTTTCTCACTTATCTTGGGTTTTTCCTATAATTATGTTGTTATATTAACTGATGTATTATATGTGTTAAATGTAGGAAAAATACCAAATAACACATATATTATGAGGGATTAAACAAACGGCCACGTGAGGAGCACACAGAGGTTTGTACGCCCAGGCAACCGCTTGAGTATTAGGCGGACGTGAGTAAGATAGAGGCAACCGCCTGAGTATTAGGCGGACGTGAGTAAGATAGAGGCAACCGCCTGAGTATTAGGCGACGTGAGTAAGATAGAGGCAACCGCCTAAAAACAAGGCGGACGGAAGAGAGTAACAAAGCGTAACGCGACGGGTTATCTTCTTCGCCGACTCGCTCTGCAACTTGACTCCGCCATTATCCTTTAGAGTCGGCGCCTACCAGAAATCACTCACACGCTTATTTCCTGTCCCCTGCAATCACGAGCTCATCAATGAGCTGCTGCTATGCTTCTTCTTCTTCCTCTATAAATACAACGCTCAGTTTACCTTACCCAGTGTCCTCCTCCAGAGGTTCCGTCCGTGGTTCCTCCTGGAGTTTCCAATTCACACCATCATTCCATCTTCGTACCACTACACTTTCACTCACTCGTTCATTTTCATCTCTAATCTCCCGCTTCTCCATTTGTTTTCTTTTCATCTCATTCGTTTCACCTCTAGTCTCACGTATTTAATTAGCAGATCACTATTAAATATGTTAGGCTAGTTTACGTATATTCTGGGAATAATTATTATGTATCTGTATTAATTATGCAATATGTTTTACTGGTTTTAATTTTAATAAAGTTGTTACGCTTAATGGTATCACGCATCTTTTTAATAAACCTTATGAATTTATTAAAATGCTTTACCAGTCCATTTTGATCAGACCGGTGATAAATAGACAGGTTAATTAAGCCAAAAAACTGGAGAGAGCTTGTTATGATTTAATAAGTTAATATTTTCAGTTGCAAAAATAATTCCTCATATCTAAACCGTCCGTTTACATATGATTTGCTTGAACCTTGATTAGAACCTTGCATTTTCTGGTAAACGAGTTCTTTTGAGTTTATGATTTAGACCTTAAGATAATAAGAGGAATTTTGCCAAATAATTATAATTAAACCAGTAGACCTAGCATGAAAGAGCAGATATTATATTAACGTGAACCAGAGTCCCGTTTAGTTTATTTGCTTACTTAGTTAATTTTATCTACTGTTTTTATTTATATAAACAAGTTAATTAATCCCCTCCTTTGTGACACGCTTAGGTACTATAATATGCACATTAGTCCCACGGTTCGATATCCGGTCGCTTACACTGTACTATACTACTGCGACCGGGATTTGTTTGCAGCCCGACGTTTATTTTGAGTTTTTAATTTCTTTTCTTTTAATTTTACACCAGTTTAACCACTCACTTTATACGTCTGGCACCATCTAATGCCACCTACTCTGGACGGGAGTCCAGCCAGCTGAGCCGGCAACCGGCCCCTAGGCTACCAGTCCGAAGACAGTCCTTAAGCGGAGTGCGATCTGATTCAGATACCGTCCCCCTTTTTCCTTAGCATGCTGACCGGAGATCGGTCCGGTTTCCTCACTCAAGTTCCAGTTAGTAGTAATCTCAAGACCATGTTGTTGGTTAACCTCTTTCGGTTCATATCGCCCCATATTAGGGAGCGTTCCTTAGTCTCACTCAATTCCTTACTAAACATTGGTTAGTAAGTTCTCACGGTATGTTGTGTTAGTTTTCAAACATCACACAACAATACAATAAATATAATATATTCCGGTTGCATGCTTTATCTTGTTTAGTGAGCACACAAAACAAAATAGCACACAAGCCGAGGGACACCTCGTTAGCAAGCAGGTCACAAGAGAACTGTACCGTTCACCGTGGGTCGTTCGGTTGCTTACTCTCTTCCGGAGTCCAAATACTCAAGCCCTAAAACATTCATTCAGTTTTAGGTTGTTAATCACTTAACTTAATTCAACTTCTTTAACTTACTTAACCCATAATGATTCCCCACCTAACACCTCATAAGTTTTACAACTTATTCTTACAACCTAACCTTAAACTTTAAAGTTTATACTTATCTTAATCCCTTAGGTCTTTATACCTCTATTCATCATTGCCCTCTTAATGGGGTACCACTAATACCTCTAAACTTTCTTAGGGTTTCTTTCTTCTCTTTTTTTTTACAACTTAAGGGTCGACCGACCTTACCGACCGACCTTACCCAAGGTCGGTCCATTCCAGAACTTATTGCCGTTTGAAAATTTCACTCCGACCGACCTTGCAAGTCCGGTCCCCAAGGTCGGTCCATTCCCAAGAGTTTTCCCTTTACAAAATTTTAGACATGACCGACCTTGTAAGTCCGGTCCCCAAGGTCGGTCCATTCCAGAGACTCTTTGCGTTAGTGTAAACTGGGCTCGACCGACCTTGCAGGTCCGGTCCCCAAGGTCGGTCTGCTCCAGACCTTTGTTTTTAGATTCCCATTTGACTCCAACTTCTCCACAAGTTCCCCCATGCGTCCTAATACCATTTAGGCACTTAAACTCACCTTTAAACATCCACTAAAAACTCCTTAGCTACTTTCTCAATTCTTACTAGGAATTCATAACACTTGTTTGCACCTCTTAAGGCCTTTACATGTCACCAAACAAGGCCTAAACATCATCTAAAACCATTACCATTCAATCCCCCATCATTAGAAGCCAAAAACAAAAAATTTCCTTTTTCTCTGCACTGGACCGCCCCTCTGGGGCGGTCCCCAGGGGCGGTCCCAACCAGAAGCTAATTTCCTGCACGATTGCCTGGACCTCCCCACAGGGGCGGTCCCTAGGGGCGGTCCACAGCAGAACCTATTTTCCAAAGTGCTTTTCTCCTCATTTTGAACTCCAAATTCACCCCAATCTTTTCCCATTCATTCCACAATCTTTCCACATGTTTCCTACATGTTTAAACACCTTAAAACATGCACTAAATCTACCTCAAAAATCACCAAACTTGGCACTCAATTTCTTACAAAAATTCTTACACTTAACACTTGATTCCTTACACTTCCCTCTTGTGACTTTGCCTGAGACCTCAACTAATCATTATGTTTCTTTACCACCATCTCAACTACTCCTCAAGCATCATTTTGCACACCCATTTGCCTTACTCAAACTTCTCAAAGTCATATATAATCTAGCACATGCTTACATCCTTATAAGTCATTATACCTTATTTTTCCTTCAAACTTTGTACAAGTTTCCTAGCTTCCTTAACCATGGTTTTGGTGTATAAAACTCACCATTAAATCCCCTAGTCCCTCTTATACATTCCTAGGTCTTCCTAGTACTCAAGAACTCCATGGTTTATCCATTTCACCAAATCAACCCTTAGTGATCACTAGAACATCCTTAGTCATAAAATCTCCTTAGAACACCTTAAACGCTTAGTTTCCTACTTAAATTTCGCCATAGTTTCTCTAGTATATTATCATGCCCAAATGCATTGTTTTCCTCATTCAACCATCTCACATACATCAAGTCTTTTCTCATCATATTTTCTCATCCAAATCAACTCATTCATAATAACTCAATATAGTGCAATAATCTTAAATTGCATAGCACTAAGGCTCTTAAATGACATGGCTCTTATGCCCTTAAATGACATGGCTCTTAGGCCCTTAAATGACATGAATTTAAACACTGAATTTCCCACAATAAAAGCTTTCCACCTGCAAATACACCCATCAATCTCATAGTAGTTATAATGCTCTTAAAATCCATCTTAACCTTATCTTATTAACTCATCCCCATTGGCTCCTTAGTCACAAGTTCATAAGCTTGTTTAAGTTCTTTTTCTTAGGTTATATAACCAATTACATAATGTAAGCTTTAAGCCACATTAGTACTTATCTAAATCTCATCCCTTAAAACCTTAAACCACCATTAGGTAAGCAATTTACCTTGTTTCTCAAGCTCCTCTTAACTTCCTCCTTAAGGATTTTCTTGAATGAATCTCGGCCAAGGGCTTTAATCCTCTTGCCAATGTTCTAATCCACATTCAAATAATCTAATGAGTACTAAGCAACATGCCTAAACTCATGGAATCCAATCTTAGGTTAAAAAATGTGTTTTAAGGTCTTAGAATGAATATTTTACCTTGAAGTCTTAAGGTAGGCTTGGATATGAATCAAGAAGGACCTCCTCTAGCCCTTGGAGAATAGAAAACAATCTAGAACAAGGCATAAAAATGAAGCCCCATGAGTATAAATTTTCGGTAATGGAGAAGAATGGTGGAAACCTAGTTTTTCTTACATTTTCTTTACCTTAAGAGAATGGAGAAGCTAATGAGCTCTTCAAACTTGATTTTCCTCCACCAATGGAGTTTCCTCTTGGCACCAAAATGGAGCTTTGAAAGATTTGAAAAGATAGAAAGATAGGTCTTGGCCTAACTAAGAGAAATATGTGTTTAGTTTTTGATTTGGAGCTAAAATGAGCAAGTTATGGACAAAGCAAGGTGGAGCAAGTATGGAGCTGGTTGGGAACGGTTTAGAACAGAGAAGAAGAAGAGGAACTCGTTGGTGAAGAAGAGAAATGAAGAAGAGAGGAGAGAGGTAGGCTAATAAAGGATATTTTGCTTTATAAAAGCAAATAGTAACTTTCTATACTTTATCTCTTATTTTCTTATTTGATGAAGTCTATGGTGACTCATCCCCTTAAAACTGTCCCCCCTACTAATTAACATAAATAAGGCCTTGTTTGGCCATTTAACTAATTAAGGTTGCCTTAAGTCAAAACTAGCACTATTTGAGCACTATTCACTAATTAGTGCACATATTCGTGAAATTTTTGGTTTCCCATTGATTTAGGCTTCCTAATGTGATACTAATTAGTACACATGTTGATTAAGGTGTAATAATGGGCATTTAGCCACTCAAAACTCATTTCTAAGACAATTTCTCAAAAAGGTGCTTTAAGGAGTCTTAAAGCACATTTTATGTTTAAGCTTGTTTTTGAGCTTGGTTTTCTTTGGCAATTGATTTAAAATGTCCATTAGCATATTACTAAAGTCTTATAATGTATTTGGGTGCTAATCAAAGTCACTCCAAGCTTTGAGCACGTTTTTGCCCAAATTTCCCTTAAGGCATTTTCATTGTGTTTTCCTTGGTTTAAATTGTCTACCAATCTTTCTAAGGCACGTTCTAGCCTTATTACATCATATCTTGATGTTTACATAGCATACTTAGGTTTGGGGTATTTCAATCTACCCCCCTTAAAAGAACTTTGTCCCCAAAGTTCCCATGCACCTTATCTTATTATGTAACACCCCAACCGCTAATCCTATGCTTACCGTCTAATCGTCCTATTAATCGTACGAGTTCGCAGCGGAATTATTACATACTTACTACGGCGGGTGAAACAATGCCGCTAACCGCCCATACGGCTAGCTAGGCTACTAATACTTACAGTCACGGTCTGATGAACATAACGTACCGAGCTACTAATTTGCTTGCCAAAATACCATACACCAAATACTTACATCAATGGATCACCGAGTATTGAAGTATATTCGATTACATCATTTCTAAGCTCCAAAAGAATGAGTTTCTAAGGCTACTCATCTATACCAATCCCCTTCCATCAGTATCCAAAAAGGTGTACCCCATGGTACACCGGCTATTCAAAACTACAGCCATGTACTACTCAGTACACCAATCATAAATTCATTGTTTACATTCCAAAAAGAGGATAAAAGAAATGAAACTAGATCTTCGCATCTTCATCCCTCGCGGGTACCTGCGTGTAGTAAAAATGGTGCCCCAAGGGGCTCAGCAAACGCTGCATATGGACTCCGCATATACCGCGTGCTAGCAAGGGCACGCCGACTATTTGACGTCCACTAAACATGCCAATTATTTATTTCATACATACATGCTTTTCATACAAATTACATGCTCATACAATTCATTACATAATTCAAGGCAACAATGTAGTGGCACACAACTTACTTACCTTCACAAGGTTAGCCAAATTATGCATCCGGGTTAATCGGAATGCTTTACTCTTTTACTCATTACTTACCTTTACTTACTTACAAATATTTACTTTCATTTACTTTACTTATTCATTCTTACTTACTTACTTATACTCAAGTTAAGTCGTCGGGACCTCCGGCCTTGGGGACTACACCGTCCCACATCCGGGATTTACTTGACTCACCAATCCGGGATGCTACCCACTTAAGGGATTTGGGCCGCAGACCAGTTTAAGAGTCAGGAATTAGAGCCAACCTCTCGTGACTCCGCATCCTCACGCGTGGCCGAAACTATATCGGACTTCTACTCATTCCAATTTAATTACCATTTTAAGTTAGGATGGTTAGCTTGTTAGGAATAAGTTAGATGTCCAAACACAAGAAATAACGGTCACGGTACAATACAACATACATACACACATTCATATTCATCCAAACATTTCATGAATTATACAAACTAAAATTTAAGAAAATATTCACAACATACAACACTACATATCCACAAGTATGCATATTAACTCCGATTCGTGCATTTATCTTATTTGGTGATCAATTAACACACAACACACAAATCAGAGTAACCAAGATAGCATACGGGGCATGAGGAATCCATACCGTTCACCGTTGTACGTGATTCCAAACGTCCTTCGGTGTCACAAATCAAATCCTATTATACACATACAATTAAATGATTAATCTAACTATCATTACTTAACTCATACTTACTATGTCCTTATACTTCCTACACTTACACATTACTTACTCATTTTTCATTACTTAAGTCTTTATTTTCTCACTTAAGGTTTGCATGCTTACGTACATGTACATATACATATATATATAGGTATACATAATATATATATACAATTATTACTTAGATTAAAATAATTTTTTTTTTTGTCAGGATTGGGCCGTCCGACCCACCGTCCGACCCAAGCCCTGGGTCGGACCATTCCAGTAAGATTCGTCCCAGAAAATTACCCTGTCCGACCTAGTACTATTCCGTCCGACCCATACCCTCTGGGTCGGACCATTCCAGAAGGTTTTGGTCTCGAGTCTTAAGCTCCGTCCGACCCACGTCCGACTCACCGTCTGGGTCGGACGAAGTCAGAAACTTCGACCATTATATTTTTTGCCTGTCCGACCCACGTCCGATCCACCGTCCTGGGTCGGACCATTACAGAATGTTTCATTTCATTATTTCAGCCATGTCCGACCCACGTCCGACTCACGGCTCTGGGTCGGACCATTACAGAAAGTTTTGTTTTCGTTTCTTAAGGCCCGTCCGACCCACGTCCGACTCACCGTCTGGGTCGGACGGTTCCAGAACCTTGTTACAGCATTTATTTTTCTTTCCCAATTCCACCCATTGTTTCCCCAATCTTCCTACACACATCCTAACATGTTTTTGTGCACTTTAAACACCCTAAACCATACTAATTCATTTCCTAATTCATTACACAACTTTATACTCATTCACTCACCTAATTTTCTAAGTTTCAACTCACACTTTCACTAGTTGTTTCCTAGTTGTGTTTTGCTACAGATTTTAACACTAACACTCTCCATCTACAACTCCCTCTTCTAATGTCATTTCCAACACCTCTAAAACATTACAACTACATTAACTATCTCTCCCCATCTTCCCTCTATCTATCTATCTCAAAATCTGTTACAACTTACATCATTCACCTAGTTTAAAATTCAATAAGTGTTCTAATTCTAGATAAATTTTGACATAACCTCCCCTATATTTTACACTCTCACCACATTGTTTTACACACCTTTTCATTCATTCTCACCTGTTTCAACAACCAAAACCATACAAGCTCTCATATACCAAACTCAATACTAAAACACTACAAAAATTTCCTACACTCAACAACTAAATCCCAATCTGTTTGTAACAGTTTTTAAATTGTTTTCAAAGGTTCAAAATGATTGCACTCTCTTACACATTATACTACTAATGCATTACCATCTTACAATGTACATTTTACTTCTAAAAATCTGTTACATATACAAATATATACAAGGCTACACAATGAGCATTCTTACCTTGTTTCTCTTCTAGTTTCCTTTTCTTCTCTCTTTCTCCTTCCTTCCTTCCTTCTTCTCTACCGGTTTGTAATCCCAATTCCTCTAACACTACCAACATTTATATATATGTTTCAATACTAAAACAAACACTAATTCTCATTTAAGCTTTTAATGTACATTCTAGGGTTTAGGAATTTCCTTACCTTGCAAGAGTTTATAAAACACTTGGAGTAGCTCAAGAATGATCTTTCCACCCTTTCAAAGATGCCAAAACCGGCTGGGCACAAGAGGAGCAAGCAAGGGTTTAGTCTAGATTTTCGTTTTGCCTTTGAGGCTAGAAAAAGATGGAGTTTTCGAAATATTTTTACCTTAGAAGAACAAGGAGAAGGAGGGCCTTCTAATGGTGGTGTTGAAACTCCAAATGGGATATACCCACAAAATCGAAAGTGGTTGTTTTTGGATTTTGGAAAGATGAAAATGTAGCTCTTGGTGAGAGGATTACAATGGTGGTGTTTTTATAATTTTTGGAGAATGTTTGAGAGAGTTACAAAGGAGAGAAGTAGAGGTTTGTGGGTGTTTCTATTTCCACCATGGAAATCGCATGGAGAAGGAGAAATAGAGAGGAGGAAGAAGATGGGTACGTGAGTGAGAGAATAGAGAGTAGGAGAGAGAGTAGAAAGTGAGGGTGGGGGTTACTTTTGTGTTTTTAATTGTTTTGTCTTTAGTGAGTAAAAGAGAGTAGAGTGTGTGTGTGTGTATATATGTAAAAATCGGACAGCACACATAGACCAAGGGGGTTTTAAAATTCTTTTTACATTCTTGGACACATAAGTTTGTGTTAATTATATTTCTACCCCACAACTTCCCGTTTTGACAGTTTTTACTAATTTCTCGTTTTCTTGATTTTATTGGTTCTAAAGCTTCACTAATATTTACTAATGATTATTTAGTTGACCAAAATTGTTACGAGTCTATTTGACCCGCTTAAAGACACGTTTTCCCGGTTACCTCGAAAAACGTGCTTTAAGGTTCGGTAATGTTTTTAAACCGTTTTAAAGGTCCGTTTTCTTCGGGATTTGTTCCCTACTAATTATTTATACTTAATTAAGCTTCTAAATTATTTATTAGCCTAATTAATCACTATTTTTAATTACGGGGTATTTCAATCTACCCCCCTTAAGAAACTTTGCCCTCAAAGTTGCTCAAGGTTAATAGTTTTATAATTCTACTCATTAGGCAACCAATTGCACTAATGTGTCTTACTACCACCTATGAGGTGTTTACTTCATTCCACATTGCAAGCATGCACATTTCAACATCATACACAATTCACATACGCAATATATCATTTCCATTCATACCATACCACCATACACAATACACCATTACCATTCACAATACACATTACACCAATACACCATACATTGCACATACACATCATTCATTACACATTACACATACATACACATCCGTACTAAATTCACTTGCACTACATGTGCCATACAAAATGCAATGCTTGCCCCGAAGCAATGCTAGAGCAAAAGGGTTCTACCCCCCTTAAAAGGGGTACGACCCGTACCCGTATACTAAATACTAGACTCTCTAGTCTATGAATAACTGGGGGTATTTAGCCTTCATGGCATCTTCCAACTCCCATGTCGCTTCTTCGACATCATGGTTAGACCATAGGACTTTCACCATTCGTATAGACTTATGGCGAGTGTCTCTGGTCTTCCTATCAAGGATTCTCACTAGGGTTTCCACATATCTCATGGTTGGTTCGATAGATAATCTCTCGGGCTCTAGAACGTGAGAAGGATCAGCAATGTACTTCTTGAGATGTGACACATGAAATACATCATGGACACACCCCAAGTCCTCAAGTAGTGGTAACCTGTAGGCTACGGATCCAACTCTTTCGGTGATAGTGTACGGCCCTACAAACTTTGGGCTTAGCTTGCCCTTCTGACCAAATCTGAAAACACCCTTCATAGGTGAAACTCGCAAGAACACTTGGTCGCCCACGGCGAACTCAAGGTCGCGTCGTCTCACATCCGCATAGGATTTCTGTCTATCTTGGGCTGCCTTCATGTTAGCTCGGATTTGTTGCACTTCGGCTTGTACTTGCTCAAGGTACTCCGGTCCTATTATGACCGCTTCACTTGACTCATCCCAACACAAGGGTGTACGGCAAGGTCTACCGTATAGAGCTTGGAAAGGCGACATCTTAATCGAGGCGTGATAACTATTATTATACGAGAACTCGATAAGGTGAAGCTTATCTAACCAACTCCCCTGAAAGTCCAAGGCACATGCCCGAAGCATGTCCTCTAGTGTCTGGATGGTCCTTTCTGTCTGACTGTCGGTCTGAGGATGGAAGGCGGTACTCAACTTCAGTTCTGTACCCAACGCTTCCCTTGTAGCTCTCCAGTATCTCGAAAGAAATCTGGTGTCGCGGTCAGATACTATGGTCTTAGGGACTCCGTGGTGTCTAATAATCTCCTTATCAAAAAGCTCAGCTAGCTTTACTACCTTCCAGGTGTCCTTCATCGGTATGAATCTGGCAACCTTGGTAAGGCAATCTACTACAACCCAGATCATGTTGAGTCCCCCCCTAGCAGGTGGGAGTCCTACAATAAAATCCATGGAGATATCATGAAATTTCCACTCCGGAATTGGCATCGATTGTACCATTTCGCCCGGTCTACGGTGTTCGAATTTTACCTTCTGGCATGTCAAGCATCTCAATACAAATTCCATCACATCTGACTTCATTCCAGACCACCAGAAGTACCTCTTCATGTCTTTGTACATCTTGGAGGCTCCCGGATGGACTGATAATGTAGAACTATGTGACTCTCGCAGGATGCGATCCCTTAGCTCAGCATTGCTTCGGGGGACGCATAGCCTGCCACTCAATCAAATCAAACCATCTTCATGTAGCTTAAAATCATACTTTTTCTTCTCAAATGTACCATTCTCGATCTTGTGTCTGATTTCGGTTAGGTAAGGGTCGCTCAACTGAGCGTCTCGCACCTCGTCAACCAAGCTAGAAGAAGCGAGTAGCGAATGGAGCGAGTGTGCTCGACGGCTCAGGGCGTCGGCTACAATGTTTGCCTTCCCTTCCTTATACTGCAGATTGATGTCATAGTCTGAAAGAAATTCCATCCACCTTCTCTGTCTCAAGTTGAGTTCTTTCTGAGTGAATACATACTGTAAGCTCTTGTGGTCGGAGTAGATGGTGATGCTTACCCCATAGAGATAGTGTCGCCATATCTTCAAGGCGAAGACAATGGATCCTAACTCTAAGTTGTGAGTCGAGTAATTCTCCTCATGTTTCTTCAGCTGGCGGGAGGCATAAGCAACCACCTTGCCATGCTGCATGAGTACGCATCCCATTCCTTTGCCTGATGCATCACACTACACCTCAAATCCCTCTGTGCCCTCTGGAAGAGTAAGGACGGGCGCTGAGGTCAATGAGTCTTTCAGTTTCTGGAATGATAACTCACACTCGTCTGTCCATACAAACGGTGCATCTTTCTTCATCAATGTAGTCATGGGCTTGGCGACTTTCGAGAAGTCCCTTACAAATCTCCGGTAGTAACCGGCTAGACCAAGAAAGCTCCTAACGTCGGTAACAGTCTTGGGTCTAGGCCATGATCGTACAGCTTCTACCTTCGCAGGGTCAACCGAGATACCTGCGCTCGAGATGACATGTCCAAGGAATGATACCTGATCAAGCCAAAACTCGCATTTAGAGAACTTCGCATAAAGCTGGTTCTCGCGCAGTGTCTCAAGCACTTTCCTCAAGTGGATTTCATGTTCCTCTGGTGATTTGGAATATACAAGGATGTCGTCGATGAAGACCACAACCGAAGTGTCCAACTGCTCACTGAATAAACGATTCATGAGGTCCATGAATTTTGCCGGTGCGTTTGACAAACCGAATGGCATCACTGTGAATTCGTAGTGGCCATATCTGGCACGGAATGTCGTTTTCTCAATGTCTTGTTCTTTGATTGCAATCTGATGGTACCCTGAACGGAGGTCGATCTTGGAGAAGACGGAGGCTCCTTTCAAGTGGTCGAATAGGTCGTCGATACGTGGTAGTGGGTATTTGTTTTTGACTGTGACCGCATTCAGCTCGCGGTAGTCAATGCAAAGTCGGAGACTACCGTCCTTCTTCTTCACGAAGAGGACCGGTGCTCCCCAGGGTGATACGCTCGGGCGTATAAACCCTTTGTCTAGAAGATCTCTTAACTGTTCTTTCAATTCGGTCATCTCTGCTGGTGCCATGCAGTACGGTGCCCTGGCAATGGGACCGGTACCTGGCAATAGATCAATTTCGAATTCCACTGCTCTCGGTGGTGGCATGCCGGGTAGCTCCTTAGGGAATACATCGGGATACTCGGATACAATGGGTACTTCATCACTGAACTCCGGATCTCGCTCCAGGTCTTGTACATAACAAAGATACACCTCTTGGCCCTTTCTGAGCTCCCGGTACATAGCCATGGCAGATATAAGTGTGGTCGAAGGCTCTCTTGGTCTCTGGCGGTAAGATACGGTAACCCCAGAAGGACTCTTGAGCAGCAATCGATGCTCGGCGCAGAGGATTCTACCCTTGTGCCGCTCCAACCAATTCATCCCAATGATTACGTCGAATCCCAACCCATTGAATTCGATGAAGGAAATGGGAAACGATTCGCCTTTGATTTGGATTGTGGCTGATTGATAATATTTGGTGCACTTTACCCGCTCCTTCGATGGGAGAGTAACCATGAAGTTCGGTAGCTCATCCGCATCTAGCTTCAACCTCTTCACAAAGGATGGTGATACGAAAGTGTGAGAGGCGCCGGAGTCGAATAACACATTGGCATCAATGCCATTTACTGGGAAGGTTCCCGTTAGAATGGTGCCACTCTTGCCGGCTTGTGCTTCGGTGAGGATGCTCAGGTTACCTTCGGTACCGAGTCCACAACCTATTGGATTCACAATTGGATAAGTATTGATGGTGGACACAAGTGGAATTAAATCAACACTACTCTTTATTGATAAACCAACCATCATACATACCGTGTCTCTAATACACGTTACTAATAGATTACATGGTACTAGGAATTTAATACTTTCTAAAGGTAAGGTTCAGGCGTCCTGGTTTCATGTGTGTGGCATTGATTATTGCTGGCGGTGCCGTATTCAACTTGATCTTGTTGATCCCGTGATACAGCATCCTAGAGTTTCCACCCATGATTAGGACATCTCCTGATCTCAATACCAATTTCTGTGCGAGGTCCACACGCTTCTGCTCGCTATACAGGAATACGGCGTCATCACCAATGGACCAAGACACTACGGGCACTCCTTGTTCAAGAGATTCCGCTGTCTCGTCCTTGTCTTGGTGTAACCCAAGTCGTCCTTCTTTCTCGTAGAAGTTGACGATACAGAGATCCGCTTCAAGTGCGGGGATCGGTTCAGGTTCGCATTGTTGTGCCAGTTCTACTGCTCGTGTGATGAGGGTCTGAAACTCTGGTGGTATTGTCGGTGGCGTCGTTCCATCTTGTGTTCGTGTCTTCTGGTATGTCTTGGTATAAGGATTCCAGTCCTTTCCCAAGCACATCATCTTCAGCTTCATCTTCGCTCCACCGGGGAATTCGGGTGTATAAAATCCACCTTGACCCGCTCCTAGCTCGTTGCATCGTCGAATGATTGAAATTTGCGCTTCGGGTGTCAGGTATCCCTTTAATAAGATCATACCTGGGCAGATGACCTGACACTGTGTGTTGGTGTAGTCGTGGTTGGTGATGTCGATCTCTTCTTGATTCAAGGTTACCGGTATCGGGTAACAGATACTAAAGTTTCCTATGGTTACAAATTTCATCTACGGTGAGTACTAGTTTCAACTACTTCATTTCGTGCTTAGCATACACTTCATTTATTTACTCATGCATTCACTCATACAGTTACTCTACTACTAAGCATGCTATTTCAAGGATTAAAGGTTTAGATGGTTACCTTGGCCGGATTTCGAACCGGGCCCATCACGGTCAATACATGGAGAACAGGCTGCCTCTGAGGTGCGCCCCTCTGAGGGCCCCGGGATCCCTGTCCCTGAGGTGCCTGCTGGGCCGGTGCATCGCCGGATGCCACCTCCTTGCCCTCTCTCTGCTTATAGCTTTGGAAGGTACCCCTCGGCTTTCCATTCTCTGGGCACTTGTTAGCCGTGTGTCCCAGCTTCTGGCAGTTATAGCATTTGATCTCCCTCCCGTAGCAGTCCTTACCAGGATGGTCCTGGTTGCACTTTCTGCACACATAGGTGCGGCCATCGGAGAAGGTTTTGGCGACACCGGAGCTAGAACCTGAGGTTAGAGGGTTAGCACATGTGTGCGTGGGTATACTAGAAATGATACTTGTACGAATACAAATTGGATTAGGAATTTACCCTTAGGTGGGTGCGATCTCAGTGGCTTAGCTGCCACCGGTGCAGAATAACCAAGCTGAAGGAGCTCAGCTGGTTTGCCCTGCTCAGCGTGGGCACTGCTCTCACCCTGGGATTTCTTGTGGGATTGCTGGAAGAAATTCCCCTTCTTCTTTTTCCAGCTCTTCCCCTGGTTCTGCTCCTCGGTGCTGGTGTTCTTGTTGTTAGCCTTGCGCTTCAACGCGGTTTCTTCATCCCTTAATTGGCAAGTGATCTCAACGCGAGAAGCCGCGTGATAACACTCCTGAAATTTCAGGTATTAGCCGGGATTCTCATTTAAGGAGGAATAAAGAAAGATTCAAGGAATTCGGGAATTTAAGGAATTGAAATGATACCAAGGGTTAACCGTTATTTACCTGAAGGGAGGTAAATCTGGTGTAGCCCATACCGTACCGAGGCGATGGCTCAGACCGCCATAGAAGCGATCGACCAACACCTGGCCGGTGTATCCTAGATCGGGAGAAGACGGAGAATGGAGGTGAAGTGCGGTAGTACTCATCCACAGACATCTTGTCTGTCATCTTTAAGGCGTCTAGCTCTAGCCTTTTCTTTGTTTTACATGCTCGGGTAGTATTTTGAACGGAGGAGATGCGAAGGAATCCCAATCAAGTGGGGTCGCTGACATGCTCATGCTTGACCAGTTTCCACCAATCCATAGCGCATCCTTGAGGTAGTAAGCAGCACTCTCACTCGAACTCCAGCAGGAGCTTCGAGGTTCGAAACCGTCTCCATCTCGGAGATGTAGGCCTCGAGTTTGCAGGATCACTCTCGCCCCTAAAGCAGGGAGGCGAGCTCTGCTAGCTTTTACCCAGTTTCTTCTCTGGGTGGCGGGGGAGGGATTGGCCCCGTTGAGTTTGTTGGTTTTGTGGGATTGTTGTACAGCTTGTATTACTTGAGGTAGCATCTGCGCTACCGTGGCGGCGACGATCTCAGCTATCGTCTGCGCGCCGGGTCCGTCATTGCCCCCTCCTCTGGGGCGACCTGGACCTCTGCCTGACATCTGAATATTTAACAGTTACGTTAGGCTTTGCAAGATATGACTCAAAGGTCTTGGAATTTAAGCAAGGTATCGTTCATAAGAACGTTAAGGGTATCCGTTTTAACAACGGTAGTTCCTAGTTAGGTTTCTAAGTATCCGTCTTAAGACGGTTGAAATCCTAACTCGGTAATCCCCTATGCTCGGTACTATGGACATCAGAGCGTAACTACGCTCTGATACCACTTTTTGTAACACCCCAACCGCTAATCCTATGCTTACCGTCTAATCGTCCTATTAATCCTACGAGTTCGCAGCGGAATTATTACATACTTACTACGGCGGGTGAAACAATGCCGCTAACCGCCCATACGGCTAGCTAGGCTACTAATACTTACAGTCACTGATGATAACGTACCGAGCTACTAATTACTTGCCAAAATACCATACACCAAATACTTACATCAATGGATCACCGAGTATTAAAGTATTTCGATTACATCATTTCTAAGCTTCCAAAAGAATGAGTTTCTAAGGCTACTCATCTATACCAATCCCTTCCATCATATCCAAAAAGGTGTACCCCATGGTACACCGGCTATTCAAAACTACAGCCATGTACTACTCAGTACACCATCATAAATTCATTGTTTACATTCCAAAAAGAAGATAAAAGAAATGAAACTAGATCTTCACATCTTCATCCCTCGCGGGTACCTGCGTGTAGTAAAAATGGTGCCCCAAGGGGCTCAGCAAACGCTGCATATGGACTCCGCATATACCGCGTGCTAGCTAGGGCACGCCGACTATTTGACGTCCACTAAACATGCCATTAATTTATTTCATACATACATGCTTTTCATACAAATTACATGCTCATACAATTCATTACATAATTCAAGGCAACAATGTAGTAGCACACACTTACTTACCTTCACAAGGTTAGCCAAATTATGCATCCGGGTTAATCGGAATGCTTTACTCTTTTACTCATTACTTACTTTCTTACTTACAATTACTTACTTTCATTTACTTTACTTACTCATTCTTACTTACTTACTTATACTCAAGTTAAGTCGTCGGGACCTCCGGCCTTGGGGACTACACCGTCCCACATCCGGGATTTACTTGACTCACCAATCCGGGATGCTACCCACTTAAGGGATTTGGGCCGCGGACCAGTTTAAGAGTCAGGAATTGGAGCCAACCTCTCGTGACTCCGCATCCTCACGCGTGGCCGAAACTATATCGGACTTCTACTCATTCCAATTTAATTACCATTTTAAGTTAGGATGGTTAGCTTGTTAGGAATAAGTTAGAAGTCCAAACACAAAAATAACGGTCACGGTACAATACAACATACATACACACATTCATATTCATCCAACATTTCATGAATTATACAAACTAAAATTTAAGAAATATTCACACATACAACACTACATATTCACAAGTATGCATATTAACTCCGATTCGTGCATTTATCTTATTTGGTGATCAATTAGCACACAACACACAAATCAGAGTAACCAAGATAGCATACGGGGCATGAGGAATCCATACCGTTCACCGTTGTACGTGATTCCAAACGTCCTTCGGTGTCACAAATCAAATCCTATTATACACATACAATTAAATGATTAATCTAACTATCATTACTTAACTCATACTTACTATGTCCTTATACTTCTACACTTACACATTACTTACTCATTTTTCATTACTTAAGTCTTATTTTCTCACTTAGGTTTGCATGCTTACTGTTATACCCAAAATTTTGACCCCCCTGGTTAGGGTCTGCAAGGTTTTGGTGTCGTGAGGGATATTTGATCGGGTAATGAGGGATTCCGGCTCGATCGGTGCGTTCCAGGGCCTGAGGAGCAGTTTCGTCATTGTCAGGGGCGTTTTCGTAATTTTTAAGGCTTCTGAGTTCTCCTATAAGCTTTCTCTCTCCTCCAGAGGTGCCCAAATCAGCTCGGAATGCTTTGATATTTTAACCCATGATAGAGGATGACATTTTAAGCATAATGGCGTTGGAATTTTGATTTTTCGAATTTCCAATAATTTTCTAGCAATTTCTGACTGAATCTGACGAGAAATTCAATTTAAAAATGCTCCAGCATTTAAAAAATTCGTTTCCACCTCAGAAAATCATAATATCCATTCTTGACATGTGGTTAAAATTTCATAGCAAAATTCCTTTGGGAAGTTACTTAGTTAAAATATCGAAAAATCTTACTTTTACTAGATTCTCTTTATCTTTAAGGAAGTCTATATAAGGGGATAGGTTTTTGGATAAAAGCAGAACCTCACATGCTGAAGAACCCTAGAGAGTCAGAAAACACGGCCTCCTCTCTCTCTCACGTTTTCCAACACCCGGCCACCCAAATCATACTGAAAATCCCCCGAAATCACCATCTAAACACGTTTTCCAATCCCCAAAGCACCAATAATCATCAAAACCTCACAAAAACACCTCTAAAACGTGAAGAACAGCAAGAACAACCAACAACCAGAAGCTGGGTCGAAATCCTCTCGGGTCTGCCATCAACGGAGCACTCGACGAGTCCCGGTGTGAAGAAACGTTGTGAATCCGAAGGTAAAACAGGTAGAAACTCCACTTCCCTGATTCACCACGGTATTATCTGTCTTGCCTCAAAATTTGGGCTCAAAGTAACCTTCGTAGGCTTCTGTATTGCTGTTTATTTAAGCCTCTGTCAGATAACTTGTTTGCTAAGTTTCGTGCTTAATTCGAATTCAAATTGAAAACTTTCAATCACTAACGTCTTGTACATCTTTCAGGCTACACACCCATAAAATTTGAGCTCAAAACACCCTCGGGAACCTTCTGAAAACCCCTGTCCGTGGGTGGTCCGTGACCTCGGACCTATGGTCCGGGACCTCGGACGCGTTGTCCGAGACCACGGACACCCACGGACGGCGGCGGGATTTTAAAAATTCAAAATTTAGGTTTTTCTAATAATGTCCGGGCCCACGGACATCCTGTCCGTGGCCCCGGACCTTGCGAATTTTTGTTTTCCTTTAATTTCGACTTTTCTGTGTATTTAGGTTAACTGGGGTCCGTGGTTTCGGACATTAGGTCCGTGGCTACGGACGGAAATGAAATTTGACCTAATTCTGCCTCCGAAACCCTAGTTTAGGTAGCTTTCAATTTCACTTTGTTTTTCTGTCAAAAAATGATAAAAACACAAAAAACAGAAGCGCGCACTTAGGTTAAAAACGACTTTGTAGTAAGCCGTAAATAAACTGAGTAGAGGAAAAACGACCTAGGAAGGGTAATGAAAGTAATTGAACCCTAAATAAGTCGAATATCAAGCCCCGAACCCGAACTCTCCTTTCCTAATTTAATCTAGGTCAAAATTAGGTGGCGACTCATAATAGGTTCCAGTGAGCTAGCTTAGGTTTTAATAATTATTGTTATGTGACATAGTTATTAATCTAAGGTTATAAGTGGACCTAAAACCCGTTTAGATCCTAATCAACTTTATTCAACATAGGATAGGGTTTAAAATCGAGGCTCACAGACTGGCGACTCTGCTGGGGACAAACTTCTTAATTTTAACTTGTTTGATTTTAAGAGAGAGGCTTAACTTGAAAATGTTTATTTATGGCTTCTACTATGTTGTTTGTTTACTTTTGTGCGCACTTTAATTTTTGCACCCTTGCATCATATGAGAGCGAGGGTCCATGCAAGCCAATTTCACCCCGGGACCCGTTTGAGGGTCCCCTGTCAGGGACTCACACCTTTTAGGTGATGTGAATAAGCGAGGGAAAAGAGGAGGGTGTCGTCTAACCACACCCCTTAATACCTGGGCCTTAGCCCCAAGCGTTTTCCTGGCAGTACCCTTACCAAGCCCAATGTTTGGTCATTCAAAGACCCGACCGTAGACGCACACTTAACAGTGATGTGAAAAAGTGGGGAAGCCCAAAGAGAATAGTGTGCAAGCCCTATTCCTTTGTGGTAACCTGGGCCCAAGCCCCAAGCACCTCTCCGGATCGATCCATTCCCAAGTTGATTTAACCGTCAAGTGAGGACATGTTGAATTTGTGTGGGCCTTGTTTGCTTGTATGATCGGCCCACTACCCCGCCTAGAGATTGATAGGAACTTCTCCTACATCAACCTAGCCCAACACGAATTGGCAACTCTATTTGTTTGCGGCCCAGAGGCCCTGTTTGGTTTAACATGTGAGTCGTTCGGGCTTCGGCCCAAAAGCCTAGACTTAGGTGATTTCTCTTCTGGCCCAATTTGAATTATCCAATTAGTTCTAGGCCCATAAAAAGAAATCCACCTGAACTTGAAATAGCTCACAAATCCTGCAAGTAAAATCTTTGTCAGCTTAGCAACCATCTTCTCTGACCCAAAGAAAGTTAGGCCCATTTGTGATCTAGGGATCATTCCAGCTCATATGCTTTTCTTGCGGCCCAAACAAGTTTTTACCTAGAACTTCTTCACGGCCCAGAATTTTAGCTCAGTCCACTGTTATTTTCCAACAGATAAACCCGAATCCAAAGTATGGCAGAAGGAGGAAACCCAGTCAGCATGGAGGCCCAGTTTGCAGCCTTAGATCAAAGGTACATGGCTGCCTTGGACGCCATGGAACAGAAACATAGGTCCGCCACTAATGACATGGAGGCTAAGTATGTCACCATCATCGAAGAGTTGAAAAGCAAAATCAATTCCCTTGAGATTGGTCATCAGGAAAACATTTCAGGAAAGATAGCCGACTCTGGGAACGGGCGCGACTACATCGAAGTTAACTCCGTTGAGGCCCAGGATGCACAAGGATTTGTAGGGCAAGTCGTCCCGGACTACCAACTAGCCGCAGAATTCAAGAAGGCTCTGAAAAGGATCGAGCGCATGGAAAAGGCTAGCAAGCCGGTTGGCCTCGATTACCTTTCCATGACATCGTATCCCGAGGTTGATCTTCCGCCAAAGCTGAAGATGCCCACACTCGCTTTGTACAAGGGTTCCTCAGATCCACAGATTCATTTGGCTATGTTCGACCGGGAAATGTCCATCTTGGGGCTCAACGACATGCAAAAAGCCAAAGTTTTTGCTCGCTATCTAGACGAGACTCCTCAGCGTTGGTATCTCACTCAGAAGATGAATACCAAGACCTACGAGGAGGTTTGCGAGGCTTTCCTAAATCATTTCGAGTATGCTAAGAACCTCGAGGTCACCAGAATCGATCTGGCAGGAACTCGACAGAAAGACGGTGAGTCCATGTCTGACTTCATCAAGCGTTGGAGGAGAAAGGCTGCAGCCATGCCTACCAGAATGGACGAGCAGGAGCAAATCCGCATGATAATTGAGAACATGCGAAAACAACACAACCATGAGCTAAAATTTATGTACTTTCCGAGTTTGGACATGTTGATGGGACAAGTCGGTATTCTAGAGGAAAGGATTCATAAGGAAGGCTTGGAGCTCGAGTGCTCAAGAAACTCCGGCAGTGGCTCCAAATTATCTAAGCCAGGACCAGAAAAGGCTTATCTTCAGACAGTAGCTTGCGCTCAAAGCAGTTTCCCAGAAGTGAATATGGTTCAACGACCTAGATCTCCGCATCAAAACCTTAGGACAATACCCTTACCACGCCGAGACTCATCGCAAAGGGAGTTCACCAACATTGGCCGAGCACCAAGTCAGGCGTTTGAAGAGCTTCAGAAGAGAAACCTGCTACAGCCCCTGGCCCCTCGGCCAGGAACCACTCATTTGGGGAGGCATCTTAATCAATTCTGCCACTACCATCAGTTGCCTGGCCATTATGCTGACAATTGCCGAGCATTGAAGCACAAGATTCAAGACCTCCTCGAGCAAGGAGTCCAATTTTTCTAAGTGTGCAGATCGTTTTCTTGCATCTTCAAATTTTCCTAGTAGCTTATTAGTTAGTTTTCAGTCACCTCTGATTGTAATCTTTACGTTTCTTTCATGATTCATAAATAAAATCATAGTTCCATTTTCACAACTCCTGTACAAACCATTTTTCATTCATCGAAAAAAGAAGGAAAACAAAATAGTTTTTTTAAGGAAAAGGATCACGAAGCAATCATTTTCTGACTAAGCAATGGAACGGCTTGTCTCTTGTTTCTAAAAATTTGAACATGCCTAACCAAACACCACAACTCACCCCATAATATCCAAATAACCCACAAAGAGGTTCAAAGTCCACATCTATCAATTGTTGTCACAAACCCCAAACCAACTGGGGGCAATCTAAGTTTAAGTTCCGTTTTTTCTTTCGTTAAATGTGTGAACGAGTTCCAAGTGAAAATTCACGAGAGTGTCTTGAGTGGGAAAACCATGAGTGAGCGAGCGTGTCATTTTTCACGACTCCGGTGAGTCCACATTCAAAGGTAGGGTAAACGGCATAACTCCGACCGAAGGAGATAATTTGTAAATTTACGCTTAGACCTGTGAAAAGTAACAAAGAATGGATACACAACTATCAGGAATGACGAAGCACCTAGGTACAACACCACATAGCCAAAAGCTTGCGAACCCTGACGTTAAACCCTAGGCACCCCCGCTGAGCCTTTCATATATCCCCTTTTGATATTATGAACTCCACAAAATAACCCGGCCAATGATGAATGTTCGACCCGGTGACCAAAGGAAGCGAGGAGCCCGACTCTCAGATAACATTCTCATCAGTCCAGAGAAGCAATGCCGCTATCAGCATGGCGAAGCGATCCGCAAATGGTCCCAGAGGGACACAGGATCAAATGAGCTAACATCAAAAACAGCTCTCAAAGTTCAAAACCGGGAAACACAAGAACCCCGAAGGAAAAGTCAAGAAAGGATAAAACAAAAAGGCAATCCCGAAGTACCTCGAAGAAATCCAAATGACAAAAAGAGAAATGGTGTAAAGGACAACTTCAAAAGTCCAAGTCCAGAAGCTCGAAAACAACGTCGACATGAAGCAGCTAGACGACTTCAAGACAAGGAAGATGAATCTGAGAGAAGACACAAGTTGCAGCTTTGGTCACCCATTTAAGCTCCACATACCTCAAATATCCCTCCATGATCCTGTTGTCATTCATCACACCCTATGGCCATGTTATAAGCTTTAAAGACTTCCGACTTGATAGTTGTGTGTCTAATCACGTGAAAGTAACAGATCGAATGCGTAAATTCATCAAATATCGAATTCAATGGTCTAGAAGTTGTGACCGTGGGTGAGGAACGAGTGCAAACACCAAACACGCCGAGTGTAGGTTAGGAAGCACCACGTAAAAACATAAGCCTTGACCCTGTGAGGACGAGACTCGTTCGCACGTTTAATAAAAGGAAATACTGGGGGCAATCGATCGTTCCGATCGATTGCCATGAACTCTAGCTCAGATTGTCTTAAGGGAAAATACTGGGGGCAATTGTTGGTTCCAACAATTGCTATGACAACGCCAATTGGAACCCAAAGCTCAAACATCACCACCACCATTCCACCACAGGCCCACATAAGCCCTTACCTCCACAACACCACTACACAGGCCCACAAAAGCCCTTACCTGCACATCAAACTACACAGGCCCACATAAGCCCTTACCTTTACATCATACACCATACCCCACCGATGGCATGTTCATCTCCTAGGAGATAAATTGCAAGTCCGAAATCTATGGTCAGGAAATGATAATTTCACTTTCCTTTTCAGTAAACAAAATTTTCTTCAAACACTGCCACGTTTGGCACCTTTTCCAACAAATTCCTGTTCTGAACGAGTATCTTTCATATATTTTGATTGCATACATCTTATCATCATTGCCATGTTTGGCACTCCAGTGATCAGTTTTACCATTTGCACGAGACCATTATCCTCCTAACTTATTTTTAGTTCGAGACCCAAAATCGGTGAAAGGCCCTGCAGATTCCTCATTCAGTACGAGACCTAGCATCTTCATTCAGTACGAGGCCTAGAATCAGTGTGAGATCCAGCCATTCAGTACGAGACTTCAGTGTGAGACCACCATCTTCATCAGTGCGAGGCCCATCATTTTCTTCAGTGCGAGACCATGCATCTTCATCAGTGCGAGACCATCATATTCGTTAGTGCGAGACCCATCATCTTCAGTGCGAGACCCATCATCTTCTTCTGTGCGAGACCGAGCGTCATCATCCAGTGCGAGACCAGTACGAGACCTAGTATCATCTTCAGTGCAAGACCCATCATCTTCTTCTGTGCGAGACCGAGCGTCATCATCCAGTGCGAGACCAGTACGAGACCTAGTATCATCTTCAGTGCGAGATAGAGCGTGATCTAAGTTGGCGGGGCAGAGGCAATAAGTCCCCATCTTCATGTCAACTTCTGGGAGAAACAACTAGTGGGCAGTGGCAATAAGTCCCCTTGGTAATCTAGAAGTTATCCCAGCACCCCAGTTGGTGGGCAGAGGCAATAAGTCCCCATAGTATACCAACCAGGAGCATTGGAACGGGTTTCGGTCCCCAGAAGCATCCGAGCATCATCAAAATCACCGGCATTATCATCAGCATCAGCATCATTTGCATCATTAGCATTTCAGCATTCTTGCATTTGCATGCCATCCAGTTTTTACATCCTAGGTAGTCAACGTGTAATACCCTTGAGGTTTACCTCCCACATTGATTGGAGGGGAGAACGAAGTGTGCCTTATAGGTGCATGGATACCTCTTCCTTGTGTGACGCGTTTTGGGGCTAGGAAACCCCAGGAACAAATCCGTGCGGCCTGCGTGCCAAAGCGGACAATATCACACATGTGGGCTGATTGGACTGGGCTGTCACAGATGGTATCAGAGCCAGACCCAGGTCGGTGTGCCAGTGTGGCCCGCGAGGGCGCTGGGCTCCCAAGGGGGGTGGAGTGTAATACCCTTGAGGTTTACCTCCCACATTGATTGGAGGGGAGAACGAAGTGTGCCTTATAGGTGCATGGATACCTCTTCCTTGTGTGACGCGTTTTGGGGCTAGGAAACCCCAGGAACAAATCCGTGCGGCCTGCGTGCCAAAGCGGACAATATCACACATGTGGGCTGATTGGACTGGGCTGTCACAGAGGATGACATTTTAAGCATAATGGCGTTGGAATTTTGATTTTTCGAATTTCCAATAATTTTCTAGCAATTTCTGACTGAATCTGACGAGAAATTCAATTTAAAAATGCTCCAGCATTTAAAAAATTCGTTTCCACCTCAGAAAATTCATAATCCATTCTTGACATGTGGTTAAAATTTCATAGCAAAATTCCTTTGGGAAGTTGCTTAGTTAAAATATCGAAAAATCTTACTTTTACTAGATTCTCTTTATCTTTAAGGAAGTCTATATAAGGGGATAGGTTTTTGGATAAAAGCAGAACCTCACATGCTGAAGAACCCTAGAGAGTCAGAAAACACGGCCTCCTCTCTCTCTCTCACGTTTTCCAACACCCGGCCACCCAAATCATACTGAAAATCCCCCGAAATCACCATCTAAACACGTTTTCCAATCCCCAAAGCACCAATAATCATCAAAACCTCACAAAAACACCTCTAAAACGTGAAGAACAGCAAGAACAACCAACAACCAGAAGCTTGGGTCGAAATCCTCTCGGGTCTGCCATCAACGGAGCACTCGACGAGTCCCGGTGTGAAGAAACGTTGTGAATCCGAAGGTAAAACAGGTAGAAACTCCACTTCCCTGATTCACCACGGTATTATCTGTCTTGCCTCAAAATTTGGGCTCAAACTAACCTTCGTAGGCTTCTGTATTGCTGTTTATTTAAGCCTCTGTCAGATAACTTGTTTGCTAAGTTTCGTGCTTAATTCGAATTCAAATTGAAAACTTTCAATCACTAACGTCTTGTACATCTTTCAGGCTACACACCCATAAAATTTGAGCTCAAAACACCCTCGGGAACCTTCTGAAAACCCCTGTCCGTGGGTGGTCCGTGACCTCGACCTATGGTCCGGGACCTCGGACGCGTTGTCCGAGACCACGGACACCCACGGACGGCGGCGGGATTTTAAAAATTCAAAATTTAGGTTTTTCTAATAATGTCCGGGCCCACGGACATCCTGTCCGTGGCCCCGGACCTTGCGAATTTTTGTTTTCCTTTAATTTCGACTTTTCTGTGTATTTAGGTTAACTGGGGTCCGTGGTTTCGGACATTAGGTCCGTGGCTACGGACGGAAATGAAATTTGACCTAATTCTGCCTCCGAAACCCTAGTTTAGGTAGCTTTCAATTTCACTTTGTTTTTCTGTCAAAAAATGATAAAAACACAAAAAAACAGAAGCGCGCACTTAGGTTAAAAACGACTTTGTAGTAAGCCGTAAATAAACTGAGTAGAGGAAAAACGACCTAGGAAGGGTAATGAAAGTAATTGAACCCTAAATAAGTCGAATATCAAGCCCCCGAACCCGAACTCTCCTTTCCTAATTTAATCTAGGTCAAAATTAGGTGGCGACTCATAATAGGTTCCAGTGAGCTAGCTTAGGTTTTAATAATTATTGTTATGTGACATAGTTATTAATCTTAGGTTATAAGTGGACCTAAAACCCGTTTAGATCCTAATCAACTTTATTCAACATAGGATAGGGTTTAAAATCGAGGCTCACAGACTGGCGACTCTGCTGGGGACAAACTTCTTAATTTTAACTTGTTTGATTTTAAGAGAGAGGGCTTAACTTGAAAATGTTTATTTATGGCTTCTACTATGTTGTTTGTTTACTTTTGTGCGCACTTTAATTTTTGCACCCTTGCATCATATGAGAGCGAGGGTCCATGCAAGCCAATTTCACCCCGGGACCCGTTTGAGGGTCCCCTGTCAGGGACTCACACCTTTTAGGTGATGTGAATAAGCGAGGGAAAAGAGGAGGGTGTCGTCTAACCACACCCCCTTAATACCTGGGCCTTAGCCCCAAGCGTTTTCCTGGCAGTACCCTTACCAAGCCCAATGTTTGGTCATTCAAAACCCGACCGTAGACGCACACTTAACAGTGATGTGAAAAAGTGGGGAAGCCAAAGAGAATAGCGTGCAAGCCCTATTCCTTTGTGGTAACCTGGGCCCAAGCCCCAAGCACCTCTCCGGATCGATCCATTCCCAAGTTGATTTAACCGTCAAGTGAGGACATGTTGAATTTGTGTGGGCCTTGTTTGCTTGTATGATCGGCCCTACTACCCCGCCTAGAGATTGATAGGAACTTCTCCTACATCAACCTAGCCCAACACGAATTGGCAACTCTATTTGTTTGCGGCCCAGAGGCCCTGTTTGGTTTAACATGTGAGTCGTTCGGGCTTCGGCCCAAACCAGACTTAGGTGATTTCTCTTTCTGGCCCAATTTGAATTATCCAATTAGTTCTAGGCCCATAAAAAGAAATCCACCTGAACTTGAAATAGCTCACAAATCCTGCAAGTAAAATCTTTGTCAGCTTAGCAACCATCTTCTCTGACCCAAAGAAAGTTAGGCCCATTTGTGATCTAGGGATCATTCCAGCTCATATGCTTTTCTTGCGGCCCAAACAAGTTTTTACCTAGAACTTCTTCACGGCCCAGAATTTTAGCTCAGTCCACTGTTATTTTCCAACAGATAAACCCGAATCCAAAGTATGGCAGAAGGAGGAAACCCAGTCAGCATGGAGGCCCAGTTTGCAGCCTTAGATCAAAGGTACATGGCTGCCTTGGACGCCATGGAACAGAAACATAGGTCCGCCACTAATGACATGGAGGCTAAGTATGTCACCATCATCGAAGAGTTGAAAAGCAAAATCAATTCCCTTGAGATTGGTCATCAGGAAAACATTTCAGGAAAGATAGCCGACTCTGGGAACGGGCGCGACTACATCGAAGTTAACTCCGTTGAGGCCCAGGATGCACAAGGATTTGTAGGGCAAGTCGTCCCGGACTACCAACTAGCCGCAGAATTCAAGAAGGCTCTGAAAAGGATCGAGCGCATGGAAAAGGCTAGCAAGCCGGTTGGCCTCGATTACCTTTCCATGACATCGTATCCCGAGGTTGATCTTCCGCCAAAGCTGAAGATGCCCACACTCGCTTTGTACAAGGGTTCCTCAGATCCACAGATTCATTTGGCTATGTTCGACCGGGAAATGTCCATCTTGGGGCTCAACGACATGCAAAAAGCCAAAGTTTTTGCTCGCTATCTAGACGAGACTCCTCAGCGTTGGTATCTCACTCAGAAGATGAATACCAAGACCTACGAGGAGGTTTGCGAGGCTTTCCTAAATCATTTCGAGTATGCTAAGAACCTCGAGGTCACCAGAATCGATCTGGCAGGAACTCGACAGAAAGACGGTGAGTCCATGTCTGACTTCATCAAGCGTTGGAGGAGAAAGGCTGCAGCCATGCCTACCAGAATGGACGAGCAGGAGCAAATCCGCATGATAATTGAGAACATGCGAAAACAACACAACCATGAGCTAAAATTTATGTACTTTCCGAGTTTGGACATGTTGATGGGACAAGTCGGTATTCTAGAGGAAAGGATTCATAAGGAAGGCTTGGAGCTCGAGTGCTCAAGAAACTCCGGCAGTGGCTCCAAATTATCTAAGCCAGGACCAGAAAAGGCTTATCTTCAGACAGTAGCTTGCGCTCAAAGCAGTTTCCCAGAAGTGAATATGGTTCAACGACCTAGATCTCCGCATCAAAACCTTAGGACAATACCCTTACCACGCCGAGACTCATCGCAAAGGGAGTTCACCAACATTGGCCGAGCACCAAGTCAGGCGTTTGAAGAGCTTCAGAAGAGAAACCTGCTACAGCCCCTGGCCCCTCGGCCAGGAACCACTCATTTGGGGAGGCATCTTAATCAATTCTGCCACTACCATCAGTTGCCTGGCCATTATGCTGACAATTGCCGAGCATTGAAGCACAAGATTCAAGACCTCCTCGAGCAAGGAGTCCAATTTTTCTAAGTGTGCAGATCGTTTTCTTGCATCTTCAAATTTTCCTAGTAGCTTATTAGTTAGTTTTCAGTCACCTCTGATTGTAATCTTTACGTTTCTTTCATGATTCATAAATAAAATCATAGTTCCATTTTCACAACTCCTGTACAAACCATTTTTCATTCATCGAAAAAAGAAGGAAAACAAAATAGTTTTTTTAAGGAAAAGGATCACGAAGCAATCATTTTCTGACTAAGCAATGGAACGGCTTGTCTCTTGTTTCTAAAAATTTGAACATGCCTAACCAAACACCACAACTCACCCCATAATATCCAAATAACCCACAAGCGGTTCAAAGTCCATATCTCTAAATTGTTGTCACAAACCCCAACCAAACTGGGGGCAATCTAAGTTTAAGACCTTTTATTTTTGTTAATGTGCGAACGAGTCCAAGTGAATTCACGAGAGTGTCTGAGTGGAAAACCATGAGTGACGAGCGTGCGTTTTTACACGACTCCGGTGAGTCCACATTCAAAGGTAGGGTAAACGGCATAACTCCGACCGAAGGAGATAATTTGTAAATTTACGCTTAGACCTGTGAAAAGTAACAAAGAATGGATACACAACTATCAGGAATGACGAAGCACCTAGGTACAACACCACATAGCCAAAAGCTTGCGAACCCTGACGTTAAACCCTAGGCACCCCCGCTGAGCCTTTCATATATCCCCTTTTGATATTATGAACTCCACAAAATAACCCGGCCAATGATGAATGTTCGACCCGGTGACCAAAGGAAGCGAGGAGCCCGACTCTCAGATAACATTCTCATCAGTCCAGAGAAGCAATGCCGCTATCAGCATGGCGAAGCGATCCGCAAATGGTCCCAGAGGGACACAGGATCAAATGAGCTAACATCAAAAACAGCTCTCAAAGTTCAAAACCGGGAAACACAAGAACCCCGAAGGAAAAGTCAAGAAAGGATAAAACAAAAAGGCAATCCCGAAGTACCTCGAAGAAATCCAAATGACAAAAAGAGAAATGGTGTAAAGGACAACTTCAAAAGTCCAAGTCCAGAAGCTCGAAAACATCGACATGAAGCAGCTAGACGACTTCAAGACAAGGAAGATGAATCTGAGAGAAGACACAAGTTGCAGCTTTGGTCACCCATTTAAGCTCCACATACCTCAAATATCCCTCCATGATCCTGTTGTCATTCATCACACCCTATGGCCATGTTATAAGCTTTAAAGACTTCCGACTTGATAGTTGTGTGTCTAATCACGTGAAAGTAACAGATCGAATGCGTAAATTCATCAAATATCGAATTCAATGGTCTAGAAGTTGTGACCGTGGGTGAGGAACGAGTGCAAACACCAAACACGCCGAGTGTAGGTTAGGAAGCACCACGTAAAAACATAAGCCTTGACCCTGTGAGGACGAGACTCGTTCGCACGTTTAATAAAAGGAAATACTGGGGGCAATCGATCGTTCCGATCGATTGCCATGAACTCTAGCTCAGATTGTCTTAAGGGAAAATACTGGGGGCAATTGTTGGTTCCAACAATTGCTATGACAACGCCAATTGGAACCCAAAGCTCAAACATCACCACCACCATTCCACCACAGGCCCACATAAGCCCTTACCTCCACAACACCACTACACAGGCCCACAAAAGCCCTTACCTGCACATCAAACTACACAGGCCCACATAAGCCCTTACCTTTACATCATACACCATACCCCACCGATGGCATGTTCATCTCCTAGGAGATAAATTGCAAGTCCGAAATCTATGGTCAGGAAATGATAATTTCACTTTCCTTTTCAGTAAACAAAATTTTCTTCAAACACTGCCACGTTTGGCACCTTTTCCAACAAATTCCTGTTCTGAACGAGTATCTTTCATATATTTTGATTGCATACATCTTATCATCATTGCCATGTTTGGCACTCCAGTGATCAGTTTTACCATTTGCACGAGACCATTATCCTCCTAACTATTTTTAGTTCGAGACCCAAAATCGGTGAAAGGCCCTGCAGATTCCTCATTCAGTACGAGACCTAGCATCTTCATTCAGTACGAGGCCTAGAATCAGTGTGAGATCCAGCCATTCAGTACGAGACTTCAGTGTGAGACCACCATCTTCATCAGTGCGAGGCCCATCATTTTCTTCAGTGCGAGACCATGCATCTTCATCAGTGCGAGACCATCATATTCGTTAGTGCGAGACCCATCATCTTCAGTGCGAGACCCATCATCTTCTTGTGCGAGACCGAGCGTCATCATCCAGTGCGAGACCAGTACGAGACCTAGTATCATCTTCAGTGCAAGACCCATCATCTTCTTCTGTGCGAGACCGAGCGTCATCATCCAGTGCGAGACCAGTACGAGACCTAGTATCATCTTCAGTGCGAGATAGAGCGTGATCTAAGTTGGCGGGGCAGAGGCAATAAGTCCCCATCTTCATGTCAACTTCTGGGAGAAACAACTAGTGGGCAGTGGCAATAAGTCCCCTTGGTAATCTAGAAGTTATCCCAGCACCCCAGTTGGTGGGCAGAGGCAATAAGTCCCCATAGTATACCAACCAGGAGCATTGGAACGGGTTTCGGTCCCCAGAAGCATCCGAGCATCATCAAAATCACCGGCATTATCATCAGCATCAGCATCATTTGCATCATTAGCATTTCAGCATTCTTGCATTTGCATGCCATCCAGTTTTTACATCCTAGGTAGTCAACGTGTAATACCCTTGAGGTTTACCTCCCACATTGATTGGAGGGGAGAACGAAGTGTGCCTTATAGGTGCATGGATACCTCTTCCTTGTGTGACGCGTTTTGGGGCTAGGAAACCCCAGGAACAAATCCGTGCGGCCTGCGTGCCAAAGCGGACAATATCACACATGTGGGCTGATTGGACTGGGCTGTCACAGATGGTATCAGAGCCAGACCCAGGTCGGTGTGCCAGTGTGGCCCGCGAGGGCGCTGGGCTCCCAAGGGGGGTGGAGTGTAATACCCTTGAGGTTTACCTCCCACATTGATTGGAGGGGAGAACGAAGTGTGCCTTATAGGTGCATGGATACCTCTTCCTTGTGTGACGCGTTTTGGGGCTAGGAAACCCCAGGAACAAATCCGTGCGGCCTGCGTGCCAAAGCGGACAATATCACACATGTGGGCTGATTGGACTGGGCTGTCACAGAGGATGACATTTTAAGCATAATGGCGTTGGAATTTTGATTTTTCGAATTTCCAATAATTTTCTAGCAATTTCTGACTGAATCTGACGAGAAATTCAATTTAAAAATGCTCCAGCATTTAAAAAATTCGTTTCCACCTCAGAAAATTCATAATATCCATTCTTGACATGTGGTTAAAATTTCATAGCAAAATTCCTTTGGGAAGTTGCTTAGTTAAAATATCGAAAAATCTTACTTTTACTAGATTCTCTTTATCTTTAAGGAAGTCTATATAAGGGGATAGGTTTTTGGATAAAAGCAGAACCTCACATGCTGAAGAACCCTAGAGAGTCAGAAAACACGGCCTCCTCTCTCTCTCTCACGTTTTCCAACACCCGGCCACCCAAATCATACTGAAAATCCCCCGAAATCACCATCTAAACACGTTTTCCAATCCCCAAAGCACCAATAATCATCAAAACCTCACAAAAACACCTCTAAAACGTGAAGAACAGCAAGAACAACCAACAACCAGAAGCTTGGGTCGAAATCCTCTCGGGTCTGCCATCAACGGAGCACTCGACGAGTCCCGGTGTGAAGAAACGTTGTGAATCCGAAGGTAAACAGGTAGAAACTCCACTTCCCTGATTCACCACGGTATCTGTCTTGCCTCAAAATTTGGGCTCAAACTAACCTTCGTAGGCTTCTGTATTGCTGTTTATTTAAGCCTCTGTCAGATAACTTGTTTGCTAAGTTTCGTGCTTAATTCGAATTCAAATTGAAAACTTTCAATCACTAACGTCTTGTACATCTTTCAGGCTACACACCCATAAAATTTGAGCTCAAAACACCCTCGGGAACCTTCTGAAAACCCTGTCCGTGGGTGGTCCGTGACCTCGGACCTATGGTCCGGGACCTCGGACGCGTTGTCCGAGACCACGGACACCCACGGACGGCGGCGGGATTTTAAAAATTCAAAATTTAGGTTTTCTAATAATGTCCGGGCCCACGGACATCCTGTCCGTGGCCCCGGACCTTGCGAATTTTTGTTTTCCTTTAATTTCGACTTTTCTGTGTATTTAGGTTAACTGGGGTCCGTGGTTTCGGACATTAGGTCCGTGGCTACGGACGGAAATGAAATTTGACCTAATTCTGCCTCCGAAACCCTAGTTTAGGTAGCTTTCAATTTCACTTTGTTTTTCTGTCAAAAAATGATAAAAACACAAAAAAACAGAAGCGCGCACTTAGGTTAAAAACGACTTTGTAGTAAGCCGTAAATAAACTGAGTAGAGGAAAAACGACCTAGGAAGGGTAATGAAAGTAATTGAACCCTAAATAAGTCGAATATCAAGCCCCCGAACCCGAACTCTCCTTTCCTAATTTAATCTAGGTCAAAATTAGGTGGCGACTCATAATAGGTTCCAGTGAGCTAGCTTAGGTTTTAATAATTATTGTTATGTGACATAGTTATTAATCTTAGGTTATAAGTGGACCTAAAACCCGTTTAGATCCTAATCAACTTTATTCAACATAGGATAGGGTTTAAAATCGAGGCTCACACTTACGTACATGTACATATACATATATATATAGGTATACTATATATATTATATATATATACAATTATTACTTAGATTAAAATAATTTTTTTTTTGTCAGGATTGGGCCGTCCGACCCACCGTCCGACCCAAGCCCTGGTCGGACCATTCCAGTAAGATTCGTCCCAGAAAATTACCCTGTCCGACCCAGTACTATTCCGTCCGACCCATACCCTCTGGGTCGGACCATTCCAGAAGGTTTTGGTCTCGAGTCTTAAGCTCCGTCCGACCCACGTCCGACTCACCATCTGGGTCGGACGAAGTCAGAAACTTCGACCATTATATTTTTGCCTGTCCGACCCACGTCCGATCCACCGTCCTGGGTCGGACCATTACAGAATGTTTCATTTCGTTATTTCAGCCATGTCCGACCCACGTCCGACTCACGGCTCTGGGTCGGACCATTACAGAAAGTTTTGTTTTCGTTTCTTAAGGCCCGTCCGACCCACGTCCGACTCACCGTCTGGGTCGGACGGTTCCAGAACCTTGTTACAGCATTTATTTTTCTTTCCCAATTCCACCCATTGTTTCCCCAATATTCCTACACACATCCTAACATGTTTTTGTGCACTTTAAACACCCTAAACCATACTAATTCATTTCCTAATTCATTACACAACTTTATACTCATTCACTCACCTAATTTTCTAAGTTTCAACTCACACTTTCACTAGTTGTTTCCTAGTTGTGTTTTGCTACAGATTTTATCACTAACACTCTCCATCTACAACTCCCTCTTCTAATGTCATTTCCAACACCTCTAAAACATTACAACTACATTAACTATCTCTCCCCATCTTCCCTCTATCTATCTATCTCAAATCTGTTACAACTTACATCATTCACCTAGTTTAAAATTCACTAGTGTTCTAATTCTAGATAAATTTTGACATAACCTCCCCTATATTTTACACTCTCACCACATTGTTTTACACACCTTTTCATTCATTCTCACCTGTTTCAACAACCAAAACCATACAAGCTCTCATATACCAAACTCAATACTAAAACACTACAAAAATTTCCTACACTCAACAACTAAATCCCAATCTGTTTGTAACAGTTTTTAAATTGTTTTCAAAGGTTCAAAATGATTGCACTCTCTTACACATTATACTACTAATGCATTACCATCTTACAATGTACATTTTACTTCTAAAAATCTGTTACATATACAAATATATACAAGGCTACACAATGAGCATTCTTACCTTGTTTCTTTCTGTTTCTTTCTTTTCTTTCTCCTTCCTTCCTTCCTTCTTCTTCTCTACCGGTTTGTAATCCCAATTCCTCTAACACTACCAACATTTATATATATGTTTCAATACTAAAACAAACACTAATTCTCATTTAAGCTTTTAATGTACATTCTAGGGTTTAGGAATTTCCTTACCTTGCAAGAGTTTATAAAACACTTGGAGTAGCTCAAGAATGATCTTTCCACCCTTTCAAAGATGCCAAAACCGGCTGGGCACAAGAGGAGCAAGCAAGGGTTAGTCTAGATTTTCGTTTTGCCTTTGAGGCTAGAAAAAGATGGAGTTTTCGAAATATTTTTACCTAGAAGAACAAGGAGAAGGAGGGCCTTCTAATGGTGGTGTTGAAACTCCAAATGGGATATACCCAAAATTGAAAGTGGTTGTTTTTGGATTTTGGAAAGATGAAAATGTAGCTCTTGGTGAGAGGATTACAATGGTGGTGTTTTTATAATTTTTGGAGAATGTTTGAGAGAGTTACAAAGGAGAGAAGTAGAGGTTTGTGGGTGTTTCTATTTCCACCATGGAAATCGCATGGAGAAGGAGAATAGAGAGGAGGAAGAAGATGGGTACGTGAGTGAGAGAATAGAGAGTAGGAGAGAGAGTAGAAAGTGAGGGTGGGGGTTACTTTTGTGTTTTTAATTGTTTTGTCTTTAGTGAGTAAAAGAGAGTAGAGTGTGTGTGTGTGTGTATATATGTAAAAATCGGACAGCACACATAGACCAAGGGGGTTTTAACATTCTTTTCACATTCTTGGACACATAAGTTTGTGTTAATTATATTTCTACCCCACAACTTCCCGTTTTTGACAGTTTTTACTAATTTCTCGTTTTCTTGATTTTATTGGTTCTAAAGCTTCACTAATATTTACCAATGATTATTTAGTTGACCAAAATTGTTACGAGTCTATTTGACCCGCTTAAAGACACGTTTTCCCGGTTACCTCGAAAAACGTGCTTTAAGGTTCGGTAATGTTTTTAAACCGTTTTAAAGGTCCGTTTTCTTCGGGATTTGTTCCCTACTAATTATTTATACTTAATTAAGCTTCTAAATTATTTATTAGCCTAATTAATCACTATTTTTAATTACGGGGTATTTCATATTAGGATACATATCTTACCTCATTCCTCAGATCATATAGATCATACTTCTGTATACTTAATCTCATTGGATCATTAGATCCACCATATTCTTATACTTAAATATCACACAACATGCTTAAGCATGTATAGCACTCAAAATTCTCCTTGTTTCTTTTGATGATTAAACATTCACATATTTCCAACGTATTCTCCCATGTCACGGTCCGTAGACAATGGCTCATTTGTCCTCGACTTCATGGGCCAGAATACAAAACACTCTGCTCTCCCCATGTCACCGGTCCGAAGACAAAGGCTCATGCGTCCTCGACTTCATGGGCGAGACTCAGTAAAAAGGTAATCGTTTTTACGAGGTCATGTGAGGAATAATTCCTCTAATTAAAAATACAAGCAACTCCAATTTCGTTTTATACTAAACGCCTCTATCCTTCGCGTGATTGTAATGGACCATGATAGGGAGTTTCAGGAGTCATCCTACCCTGACGTGATCAGCATCAGTGTAGAACCATCCTTCCACCCCAATTTGTGTTTGGTTTCCCTTAATCCCTAGAAAATCAAGTTCCACCTCCCACGTCATTTTCAAACATCCAAATAATTCACTCATGTCCAATTTTCTATCTCTTTAGTTCTTCTAATCATAATCAATACATCTCCAAAGTGTGGACTCAGTCCATCAAACATTCCCAATTCATCTCTTAGTAATTACCTCAAGACTTAAATTCCTACTAAGTTCTATAACTGTCCCATACCAACTTCTACTGTCTCATACCACATAGCATTACTATTTCCTAACTCATAATCATATCAAATTGTATCTCATAATGTTATCTTATTCTTATCTCACACGTAGTCTCATATCGACTCATACCTCATATATTCCTTATTTCTTAAGTCTCCTTAAATCTCCTCCTTAATTCTCTTAACTTGTACTCACACCGGAGTTAACAAGATAGGTACTTAATATGTATGGTATTCACATCTTCTGTGTGCAATAACCATGATTTATCTCAAAATGTTTGTGTAAAACACATTCTCATATTCTTTTGTGTGTTATGCACACCGTAGTTTATGTACTAAGTACTCAAATATACGATAAGCGGTTTTCGCTCTACCCCCCTTAAAATGGATTACGCCCACGTAGTCAACACCATCACATTCTTGGACATAAGTTCAAGATGTCTAATTCTCACCAAGCATTCTAGCTTCCACGTCAACTATCTTACTTATAATTCGATCAGAAATGACTTAGTCTCTGTATCGAGGATTCTTAACGGTACTTATACCGTATCCTTAACTTAGTTTGGTCCAATCTCAAAGGTAGTGGTCTGCTAGCTTCCGCTGCGCGACTCTGATAATCTTAGGCTTAACTGCCTTTCTAATCGTCTATAGTATTGTATATCCTTCTGCCTCCTTACAGTTTAGGAATATTGGTCTCTCAATGGACACGTGTTATCTTTATATATACAAGGCCTTAATGAGTTGTAACTCGTCTATCCATTCTCCTTGAATATTCATCTTAAGACATGTCCTATGTCTATACTTAACATTCTGTGCTTCTCGCACTTCATAGTTCTTAATTATTTGTTCTCCGGTTCCTCTGTGTTGCTGGTTCAGCTGAATTCTTTTTCTTCAACTGTTGTGGTGGTAGATGCTCTTGTCTGATCTTGCGTCGTTGTCGGTGGTACGGAGTCGACTACTTCCCGTGTTCCTTACACCACTCGTCTACATGCATGGGGTACCTTACTGGTACATTACTACTTACCCAACTAACTCATAAATGAGCGTGTCAGGCCTGCAAGCCCCTGTGGGGTGCAGTCGTCCCACGTCTCGTTTTAGTAAACTCATAGTGTCCGTCACACATTTAGCTATTGCTAATTATGAAGTATTCTGTTGTCGATCTCCTCTTTCATCGTTCCATAATAACATTTATTGTTCTTCTTGAAGTTAATCAAGGGAAGTCTATTTACTGTGTCCTTGGTTATGGTATGCTCCAGCTCCTTTCAATATTTCGTACTGATTCGGTCTCTTAATAATTGAGGTCTCTTTCCGTAGAGCCTCTTATCATGTTTCTCATATTTGCTCTACTAGGAATGCACTTCTAGTTCCATGAGGAATGGGTAGTAGTGTGCTTCCTGTGAAATCTTACCTAACTAGGTCCAGACTACTGGCATCAATGCTCAGTTCGTCTATCATTTTATTTCCTTATTTGTATTGGTCTTAACTCATAAATCTCATTGCCTCTGTGTCAATATTTGACGGCTCATACCTAACGGTCGCTTTACCGCGCACCATGACTTAATCCACTTATCCAACTATTGTACTCACGACCACTACTACCGTGGTAGTTGGCCCTTACCATGTTGCCCATTAATGGTGCAACCTCTTATTCACTTATTCTCATGTCTTACCTTATACTCAATCCCTTCTTGGAGTAAACACACTGGGAGTCCTCTCATTCCGGTGTATGGCGGTTGTCATACCGTGCTGTAAAATAGTTGATTCTTAATACGAAGGTGTTCTGTTCCAATCTCAGATTCGTAAGTAGGCTAATTTCTCTCGCTTTCTTTCATCCTTAGTGATGTTATCTACCATGTAATTTAACCGGTTCCTGAAGAAGTCATCCACTGAATCACAAGCTCTTCTGAGCATTGGTCACTTGATGTGCCATGTTGTACACTCACCATGTTTATCCCGGACAAATACTGATTCTTAAATCCTGGGTATTGGATATGAGGTCTGTCTCTGCAGCCTTTCTTATTACTCAAGTGTATTCGGTATGTTCTAAGGTAATCTCAAAGTTACGGTTTCCATTCTCTAATAAAATCATATTATATTTCTAACAAGTGAAAGCCCTTTTTGAGAGGTTTATTCCCACTCATGGCTTCACAACAAGGAGAGGTATCCCCATCCTAAAAGGCATGGTTCGTTCTCCGCCCCTGCCAATGTACTATCTCATTATTCTCATCGGTGCTTTTTCCCTGGCAATATTTTCCACAATTTAAGTTATAGGTTTGGTAACCGTTCATATCTACGAATTGTAGTTCCTTCGTGGCTTAAACAAGCTCTCTTATAACTTATTGCGCCTCGGGCTCTGATGTGGTTAATATCCTTGGCTCGTAGGCTCTTAGTGCTTAGTGCTTCAGTTCATTACTTATATTCCTACTCATCCGTAGGTCATCCTGATAGGTTCTGATCCTTTGAACACTATCTACTGTTAGGTTACATACTAAATGTAGTATTGGGTTCCATGGTAAGTCGCTGCATCCAGCTTCCTGCTATGGAAGTTTATTTAGGTATTCTGAGGTTACTTAGTGTCTTTGACAATACTGTCGCTTTATTAGACTTATGTCTTTTAGCAAATAAGGACAAGTTGGTATTAGGCTTTTGCCTTATGGTGTCCAAGTTGGATATCATCCTGTCATCTTATACTTCCATCTCAACGCCTCGTTCAACTTCCGTTGACTACGCCACCCGTTGATGATCAATCATACTTGGGTGTTGATGAGTTAGACGAACAATATTAGCTGAAATTCATCAGTTTGTTCGGCTCGACTATGCCCGCTCCGTGGGGGTAGTCCTCTGAGCTTTCCTCTATGGGATTCGTATGTCCTTAACCCTTGGTAGGTTATATCTTAAGTTTATTTCCTTTATCTTTGCTTTTTGGGCTTCCCAACATCTTCATTGTAGAATGTTTGTTATTGGTATTCTTAGTGTTCAAACTGGGAGTTTTATCCCATCCCTGTGGGAGTCGTTCTGTCGACGGCCTTTATTGTATCTCTTGATACATTCCGTGTATGTTGTTACTTACGTAGTGTTTTTGCTCGAATTATTGAGCGATCTCTTAGGTTCCTCTTTGAGATCCGGATTTGGTGTTCTTACCGCACTGTCGGTTGTTGTTGTCGTAGTACGTTGTACTGTTGCTAACATCCATATGGTCTAATATTATGTCCAAGTTCCGCTCCCGGCTGACTGGTGTGTTACCTTATCTCATCATGGTCAGGCCGTCGGGCCTTTCCAAGGTCTTATTTTTCTGTTCTCGTGGATTTACAATCCGGTATTAATATGCATTTCAACTGTAGCGTTCTCCTATCTTGCCATGATGGCTTTCCGTGTAGCTTAACCGTGGTAGCACTTGCTATGGCAAGTGCGCCATGCAGGATGGGCTATTGGTACAAGGTACGTTGGTAGCGATACTTCTTTATAATTTCCATGTAATTGGTAGTCCTCGGGACTCCTTCGATAATATCTTATTTTGGATAACTAACCATCCGGCAGTTTCCTTGTTTGACAATACTGTCATTTATCAGGGCGTTCCTCTTTCTGAGGGAACCCCTTAATATTTTCTTATGTCTTAATCCTCGCTCCTGTCTCCACACATTTTGTTGTGGTTATTAAGTAATAATTCTCCTTTAGGCACTACATCATAGTCCTATTTTGGTATACAATTTGTATGAGTTTCTACCGTCGTTTGCATTATGTCGGCCAGGTCTTGTAACCTTCCTCGTAATATGGGGTTTGGAGTTCCCGTTTCTAACTGGACTTTCCAGTAATCTCAATCCTCATGCTTGGTATTATCCTGCTGTTATGCTCCTTCGGACCACTGTCCGGTACTCATGTCGCTTCCCTTTTCCTTTCTATTGCACCCGTAGTGCTTTCCTTATCATTGGTATTGCGGGTTATTTCAACTGCGTAGCATGTCGACCAATGTTACCGGTAATTACCGTTCTTTTACAGGTAATGTTCCATTGGTAGCGCCTGTTTCGCCGATGCGCTCCATTAAAAATCTCCCAGTTCTCCTTAACTGTTATGCAACAAGATGTTTCTCGTATTGCTTACTGTTAGCTAACTGGCAGATCGGGTTCCCCCGAGTAAGAGAAGGCTTTCTTCTCTCTGGCGTTTGTTCCACATATTCCGGGTTAGGGATGTGGAGGGCGGGTCTAGGTACTATGGATATCCGGTAAACACCGGGAAGTCCTGGCTAACGCACCTCTCACTCTATCTCTTAACCCTTAACCCATAACTCAATCTCAACCTCAATATTCTCCTAAGTTCGGTATTTCTTGTCTTCAGAGCGTAACTACGCTCTGATACCACTTTTTGTAACACCCCAACTCAATCCAAATGTGGTCTCGCAACTTAACAGCATATATATATACATGTCACAGCGGAATTCTTTACACTCCAGGACCTTGCCACGGTCTGACTACAGAATATACCAAACAATAGTGCATTACAACCTTAACCAAATACATAATCTTCTTACAATCCTCTCACATCCTATACATCTTACTAACTCAATTGCCATACGAGTGTACATGCACAACTCGTAGGCCACACTTAACCCTTAACACTTGTACTCCTTCTTACTCTCGCGACGGCCGCCTCCTGATGTTCACCTGTGTAGTAAAAACAGCCCCCAAAGGGGGTCAGCACGAATGCTGGTACGATCCTCTCATGGCTCCCAAGCTAACGTGGCTACGACGACTAATTGTCGATAGCATGGAGGTTGATTAGATGCACAACATAATAGTAAATGCTGTAAACAACAATCCAAATATGAACAATCAAAGTTCACACACAATGAACGACTTAAATGCGTTCCCTTAATTAGAGAGTTAGTTATTTAACTCCTTAAGTAATGTTCCCTCTTAATCTTAGTCCATCCTTATCTCACCTCAATCTTAGTCTTATCTTAATCTTAGAAACAACCATCCTTTAATAAGGAGTGGATGTAGCTTATCTTAATCTTAATAATACAAACCATCCTTTAAAAAGGAATGGTTGCAACTTATCTTAACCTTACCTTAATCTTAATCTTAACTTAATCTCAATATACATACCGTTCCTGGAAGGGAATGGTTGTAGCTTAATTCAAACCTGGGATTTAGGTGATCCCACCACACCATCTTAATGCCACCTACTCTGGACGGGAGTCCAGCGCAGCTGAGCCGGCAACCGGCCCTAGGCTACTAGTCCGAAGACAAGTCCTTAAGCGGAGGGCGGATCTGATTCAGATACCGCCCCCCTTTTTCCTTAGCATGCATGACCGGAGATCGGTCCCGGGTTTCCTCACTCAAGTTCCAGTTAGTAGTAATCTCAAGACCATGTTGTTGGTTAACCTCTTTCGGTTCATATCGCCCCATATTAGGGAGCGTTCCTTAGTCTCACTCAATTCCTTACTAAACATTGGTTAGTAAGTTCTCACGGTATGTTGTGTTAGTTTTCAAACATCACACAACAATACAATAAATATAATATATTCCGGTTGCATGCTTTATCTTGTTTAGTGAGCACACAAAACAAAATAGCACACAAGCCGAGGGACACCTCGTTAGCAAGCAGGTCACAAGAGAACTGTACCGTTCACCGTGGGTCGTTCGGTTGCTTACTCTCTTCCGGAGTCCAAATACTCAAGCCCTAAAACATTCATTCAGTTTTAGGTTGTTAATCACTTAACTTAATTCAACTTCTTTAACTTACTTAACCCATAATGATTCCCCACCTAACACCTCATAAGTTTTACAACTTATTCTTACAACCTAACCTTAAACTTTAAAGTTTATACTTATCTTAATCCCTTAGGTCTTTATACCTCTATTCATCATTGCCCTCTTAATGGGGTACCACTAATACCTCTAAACTTTCTTAGGGTTTCTTTCTTCTCTTTTTTTTACAACTTAAGGGTCGACCGACCTTACCGACCGACCTTACCCAAGGTCGGTCCATTCCAGAACTTATTGCCGTTTGAAAATTTCACTCCGACCGACCTTGCAAGTCCGGTCCCCAAGGTCGGTCCATTCCCGAGAGTTTTCCCTTTACAAAATTTTAGACATGACCGACCTTGTAAGTCCGGTCCCCAAGGTCGGTCCATTCCAGAGACTCTTTGCGGTAGTGTAAACTAGGCTCGACCGACCTTGCAGGTCCGGTCCCCAAGGTCGGTCTGCTCCAGACCTTTGTTTTTAGATTCCCATTTGACTCCAAACTTCTCCACAAGTTCCCCCATGCGTCATAATACCATTTAGGCACTTAAACTCACCTTTAAACATCCACTAAAAACTCCTTAGCTACTTTCTCAATTCTTACTAGGAATTCATAACACTTGTTTACACCTCTTAAGGCCTTTACATGTCACCAAACAAGGCCTAAACATCATCTAAAACCATTACCATTCAATCCCCCGTCATTAGAAGCCAAAAACAAAAATTTTCCTTTTTCTCTGCACTGGACCGCCCCTCTGGGGCGGTCCCCAGGGGCGGTCCCAACCAGAAGCTAATTTCCTGCACGATTGCCTGGACCTCCCCACAGGGGCGGTCCCTAGGGGCGGTCCACAGCAGAACCTATTTTCCAAAGTGCTTTTCTCCTCATTTTGAACTCCAAATTCACCCCAATCTTTTCCCATTCATTCCACAATCTTTCCACATGTTTCCTACATGTTTAAACACCTTAAAACATGCACTAAATCTACCTCAAAAATCACCAAACTTGGCACTCAATTTCTTACAAAAATTCTTACACTTAACACTTGATTCCTTACACTTCCCTCTTGTGACTTTGCCTGAGACCTCAACTAATCATTATGTTTCTTTACCACCATCTCAACTACTCCTCAAGCATCATTTTGCACACCCATTTGCCTTACTCAAACTTCTCAAAGTCATATATAATCTAGCACATGCTTACATCCTTATAAGTCATTATACCTTATTTTTCCTTCAAACTTTGTACAAGTTTCCTAGCTTCCTTAACCATGGTTTTGGTGCATAAAACTCACCATTAAATCCCCTAGTCCCTCTTATACATTCCTAGGTCTTCCTAGTACTCAAGAACTCCATGGTTTATCCATTTCACCAAATCAACCCTTAGTGATCACTAGAACATCCTTAGTCATAAAATCTCCTTAGAACACCTTAAACGCTTAGTTTCCTACTCAAATTTCGCCATAGTTTCTCTAGTATATTATCATGCCCAAATGCATTGTTTTCCTCATTCAACCATCTCACATACATCAAGTCTTTTCTCATATATTTTCTCATCCAAATCAACTCATTCATAATAACTCAATATAGTGCAATAATCTTAAATTGCATAGCACTAAGGCTCTTAAATGACATGGCTCTTAGGCCCTTAAATGACATGGCTCTTAGGCCCTTAAATGACATGAATTTAAACACTGAATTTCCCACAATAAAAGCTTTCCACCTGCAAATACACCCATCAATCTCATAGTAGTTATAATGCTCTTAAAATCCATCTTAACCTTATCTTATTAACTCATCCCCATTGGCTCCTTAGTCACAAGAAGCTTGTTTAAGTTCTTTTTCTTAGGTTATATAACCAATTACATAATGTAAGCTTTAAGCCACATTATTACTTATCTAAATCTCATCCCTTAAAACCTTAAACCACCATTAGGTAAGCAATTTACCTTGTTTCTCAAGCTCCTCTTAACTTCCTCCTTAGGGATTTTCTTGAATGAATCTCGGCCAAGGGCTTTAATCCTCTTGCCAATGTTCTAATCCACATTCAAATAATCTAATGAGTACTAAGCAACATGCCTAAACTCATGGAATCCAATCTTAGGTTAAAAAATGTGTTTTAAGGTCTTAGAATGAATATTTTACCTTGAAGTCTTAAGGTAGGCTTGGATATGAATCAAGAAGGACCTCCTCTAGCCCTTGGAGAATATAAAACAAGCTAGAACAAGGCATAAAAATGAAGCCCCATGAGTATAAATTTTCGGTAATGGAGAAGAATGGTGGAAACCTAGTTTTTCTTACATTTTCTTTACCTTAAGAGAATGGAGAAGCTAATGAGCTCTTCAAACTTGATTTTCCTCCACCAATGGAGTTTCCTCTTGGCACCAAAATGGAGCTTTGAAAGATTTGAAAAGATAGAAAGATAGGTCTTGGCCTAACTAAGAGAAATATGTGTTTAGTTTTTGATTTGGAGCTAAAATGAGCAAGTTATGGACAAAGCAAGGTGGAGCAAGTATGGAGCTGGTTGGGAACGGTTTAGAACAGAGAAGAAGAAGAGGAACTCGTTGGTGAAGAAGAGAAATGAAGAAGAGAGGAGAGAGGTAGGCTAATAAAGGATATTTTGCTTTATAAAAGCAAATAGTAACTTTCTATACTTTATCTCTTCTTATTTTCTTATTTGATGAAGTCTATGGTGACTCATCCCCTTAAAACCGTCCCCCCCTTACTAATTAACATAAATAAGGCCTTTTTTGGCCATTTAACTAATTAAGGTTGCCTTAAGTCAAAACTAGCACTATTTGAGCACTATTCACTAATTAGTGCACATATTCGTGAAATTTTTGGTTTCCCATTGATTTAGGCTTCCTAATGTGATACTAATTAGTACACATGTTGATTAAGGTGTAATCATGGGCATTTAGCCACTCAAAACTCATTTCTAAGACAATTTCTCAAAAAGGTGCTTTAAGGAGTCTTAAAGCACATTTTATGTTTAAGCTTGTTTTTTAGCTTGGTTTTCTTTGGTAATTGATTTAAAATGTCCATTTGCATATTACTAAAGTCTTATAATGGTATTTGGGTGCTAATCAAAGTCACTCCAAGCTTAGAGCACGTTTTTGCCCAAATTGCCCTTAAGGCATTTTCATTGTGTTTTCCTTGGTTTAAATTGTCTACCAATCTTTCTAAGGCACGTTCTAGCCTTATTACATCATATCTTGATGTTTACTTAGCATACTTAGGTTTGGGGTATTTCACAATTTCATCCATTACGTGGGAAGATTAAGTTGTTTTCAGTTTTATAAATTCCAGAATTAAACCCTAACTTGTTGAATTTATTTAATGGCATTCCCTAATGTATTTTAACATGAACTTTTAACCATAGATTCCTTATAAAATCTAGTTTATTTTTATGTAAATTAATATGGGTTTTGAGTTTTTAAACGCAAAATATAATTTTTGTAAGTTCTGAATACTATGGATTTATTTAGATAATTAACAAAGAGATTTTTATGAAATAAAATTTTTATAATATGTCTAAAATATCATAGTTACTATATATTAAATTTGGGAATTTTTAGACAAGAGGAAATAGGTCTAAAATTTGTGATTCTGAATTTTCGTTAAGATATATTATAATATATGGTTTTTAATGTAACCGAAAATTAAAGTATAGTTGATTAAAGAACCTTATATGTTGGGAAAAATATAATAAAACTAAACTAACATTTAATATAGAGTACTAATGAATATTTTTGGTTGTAAACTTTTAAGTGAAGTAAATATATATATATATATAAAAGAAATAAAATAGTAACTTAGGTTAAAACAAGGAGTTAAATTAATCTACACTTATATTAATTAAATACTATAGAAGCTAATATTCTAAAATAAAACAAAAGAAATACTTTATAAAACATCAATTGAATGCAGATATATGTAGAAGTTAATAGAAATAATTTAAATACAATAAGCTACATAAAGGATGACTTAAATAAATTCTAATACATGTACATGCATATATATATATATATATTAAAACAATAAATGTTAATGTGACATATAGGTGGACTATTAGGAGAAATATAGATCCTAAACCTTAATCATGTATTAAAGTAAATTTTGTCCACTATAACTTAAGGGCTTAATTAAGTTAACCCTATGATTAAGAGTGTGTGATTGAAATAAAATTAAATGTACCCTCAAGACATACAAATTCAATGGCGTAAATGGTCAAGTCAAACCTAGAATTAAATTGAGGTTGCACGTTCGAAACCTCATAAACTCTTTTTAGAAAGTTTAATCAACTAACGAAAAGGTAAACACAGACTTGGGCGATCCTACTGGGCCTAAGTCCATGAACTCCAAAAAGCCCACTTAAACAATTCAACGAGAGTTTGGGCCACTCTTTGGATAAATCCTAAACCATTCCAGATTAAGGAGACGTTTTGGAAAACGCTAATTGACTTTGAATGAATTTCAAAAGGAATCTGTTTGGGTGACTAACTGAGCTTGATGTGACTAACTGAGCCTGGAATGTGAAACTTACATGGTTATTGGTTCCTCCTATCTAGTTGTTTCTCTAGATATTAACTATCTAGGGTTTACGCTTCTGCACTCTGTAGGACTGAGTGTTTTGGTATTGCTCTTGTGCAGTTAATGATCTAGTGGGGTAACTGGGAACATTGGAAAATATTTGGTATTGGTAAATTCTTCCTTGGACTATGGGTATTGTTTCATCCATGAGTCGAGTTTGATCAGGCTTATTGGGAATGAATTCTTTCTATTAGATATTAATTGCTGAGAGTGTACGCCTCTGCACTCTGTAGGACTGAGTGTTTTGGTATTGCCCTTGTGCAGTTGATAATCTAGTGGGAATATGGGAAAATGTCAATCTTGGTACTGAGTATGGATTCTTTCTATTAAGTGGTGCACACACTTTTCACCGATGACTGAGAACGGGTCAATGGCAGCGGAGGTCTGCTATACCTCGTCCATATGGACAACTGACAGCGGAGGTCTGTTTACCTCATCCTTGTGACAACTGACTGGCGGTGGGGGCCATCTCTCCCAACGGGTTTTATTCCACTCTTGAGTTATGAGTTCTTGGATCTCTTCTTTCATTCCTAGTCCTTGTGACTACTTGGGTCTTTCTACTCTTAACTGGAATTGAATCTAACACAAGAAATGGATGTTCACTAACCGGTGGTGTGATTTCTTTTACTTGACTAACTTTAACTTTCTGTTATTTATCTCTTTTCTCAACTTGTTATCTTGACTTGGATTTTAAAGTGCCTTGTTCCTCTATGTTGTTTTAAGTGTTTGTCTTCAAGTTATTATTTATTAAAGAGTTATGTTTATGAGTTTGTTTGGAGAATAGTACCAGTTCCATTCCAGGGAACTGACTCACCCCTCTCGGGGTGGGCTGCTTGGTTTCATCTTGCAGGTACGAGTTGATATATAGGTGGCCACGAAGAGAATGGATGTTTGGGATGGGATTAGGTTTTGTGGAGAGTTAATGTATTTTATTACTGTTATGTTTACGTTAAGTTTTCTTGAGGTTCAGACCATAGCTTTTGTAATTTTATAAGTTGTAATTGGTGAGGTTTGGTGTCGGGTGTTTGGAACCCGATGATCTGTAAACGTCATAGTATTTTATTTTCCGCTGCATTTTCGTTTAATAGGGGTGTTACAGAAATTGGTATCAGAGCGTAGTTACGCTCTGAACCTGAGAAAACAAGCCGAGTGAAACACTTAGATTATAGGTGCACTTAAAACTAGGAAACTAGGGTAGAATTGGGAAGTGAGAATTCCAGAAAGGCGCGTGACTCTTACCCCATACTTACTTTACTACTTACACTTTACTTCACGTACCTACGAACCGTCCCTAGGACATTATAAATAATTCATACTTTACTACGTAGAATATCTAGACTCAACAACACACCTATAGGTAATAAAAACCCATCATCACCAGCTAAAATGTCACGAAGAGGAGGAAGAGGAGCAGGTCCCTCAAGAGGCTATGGACCCGACGCTGTCACCCCAGAGGTCATAGAGCAGATTGTGACGGCTGCACTGGCTCAGCAGCAGGCTCAAGTTCAAGAACCACCACCGCCACCACCTAACGGTCCCCGGGAGTTCAACTGGCTGAAGGAAGTCAACGACCTTCGTCCCCCAGTCTACGAAGGCCAGCGAGAACCGAAGGCCTTGGAGAAGTACATCGATGAGATGCAGAAAGCGTTCACCTCTCTACTTGTTCCAGCGAATCGCCAGGTGGACATAGCGACCTACTTCCTTCAAATACCCGCGCATCGATGGTGGCAGACCGCCAGAGCTGAGCTGACTGCCCAGGCGGACTTCGACTTCCCAGCCTTCCTGGTGGCCCTGAGAGCCAAGTTCTATCCATCATACCTACAGAAGAGGATGAGAAGTGAGTTCGAGCAGCTGAAGCAAGGGACTTCCTCTATTGCTGAATATTATAATAAATTTGTGGAGTTACTTACTGTTATTGGAGAGGGAGCTTACGCTCCAAGGTATCTAGTGGACAAATTCCATACCGGCTTGAACTTCAGGATCATGACTATGATCGGTTCCACCAGAGGGATGACCTTACAGGTATGGAACATGATTTAGAATTTCTGGTACGCAAAGATTTCCCTACTAACACATATTGTCACGACAGGAACTAGTTGATGATGCGAATGACTGTGAGACCACCATTGCCTACCAGGACTCGATGCTAGGCAAGAGGAAGGGAGATGGTGGAAGAGGGAATAGAGGAAATTTTTCCCAGAATCATGAAAAGAAAGGAAAATTTTTCAAGGGAGGGAACGAGAAAGCCATTGTCTCTTATCACGCTGATGCTAAGCCCCTCTGCTCCCAGCCACATAGGGGTGAGATAAATTAGAATCTCCAATGTGGTTACATTTTGCTATCACGTTACTAACCTTGAACTGAAATAGGAAACCAACCTGTAAGAAGGTACTTCTGTAGGAAGTGCGAGCGGGACCACCCAGGCAAGGAGTGTGACAGAACCCTGGTGACGTGTCACTACTGTGGCAGGAAGGGGCACAGATCCTTCGAGTGCTTCTCAAACCTGGATTCTAGGGACTACAAGCCACGTACCGGGTCAGCGACTAGAGCCTCAGCTCCTAAGACTAATGGAGGAGGAGGTAGAGGTGGCATAGGAGGTGATGGACCATCTACCAACCGCCCTGCCCAGAACAACTCACAGAGGCCGGGACAGAACTACCCTCAAAGGCCGGGCAAGGCACCGATTCTTAACCTGGTGGACCATGTCGAGGCAGCAAGTGATGACCCGAGTTCACCTGGTGAGGACTACTTCCCTAGCGAAGAAGCTTAGATTTTGACTTTCTTTACATTCCACTAGCTAGCTTTCTTTTTCAATGTAAAAGGGATGAACTATAAACCCTTTTTTTTGTTTCGAACCTTTCATTGCTTGTTGTGAACCTTATCTTAAACTGCTTAATAATAATCATTGTTTTATTCAGCTTTCGATATTTGCTTTCCTATATTGCCTATTTCCACACCCACCATCCCCTTTGAAGCCAAACCACACCCACTAGAGAAGTGTGAGGTATTGAGACCCGGGATGATTTTACTACGAGAGTATCTGACCCCAGCAGTTCAATATGCATTAATCCTCAAGGTCAGAGAGTTAGGTGTAAAAGGAGGAAACTTTTACACCCCTACCTTCAAGAACGGGTCGACCATGAAGGTGAAGATCATGTGCCTAGGTAAGAAGTGGAACCACACCACAAAGAGCTGTGAAGAGGTGGAGGTGCCACCAATCCCGTGAGAATTGCAGACCATCATTGGAGCTGCAGTTAAGGCAGCACAAGAATTAAAGGATGAGCCCATCCCAGACCTAACCTCAGACATGTGCATCATCAACTTCTATGGAAAAGAGGGTAAGCTAGGGATGCACCAAGACAAGGACGAATCACCAGAGTCCATCACCAGAGGAGTTCCATTGGTGTCCATATCACTTAGAGATGACGTGGAGTTCCTATTTGGTGACCAGAAGAGGATGGACCTTGCTACCAAGATCCTCCTAAAGTCGGGTGATGTACTGATTTTTGGTGGGGCAGCTAGACTTATCTACCATGGGGTGAAGAGAATCAAGCCTAACATAGCCCCCACACCCATCATTAACCAGACCCACATGAAACCGGGCCGTCTAAACCTAACCTTTAGACAGACCTAGCCTTGTACTTTACAAATATCAGCATTGTAATCTTTAAGTTGCTCATGAAGTTTTCAATAAGAACGGAAATTCTAAGAATCTTATTGCTTCATTGTAGGGGTTGGAAACTCAGGGATCAGATTGAATGTGTTGAACCAGGCTCAAGCAAAGAGCAATGGAATGGTCATCACAGGTATAAGCATTAACCCTGAGTAATTATCTTGGAGAATTTGTCCGGAATCTTAAAAATCTACCTTATAATTTCAGGCACGTTCTTAATTAATGGAGTGGAGGCCACCGTCCTGTTTGACTCTGGAGCCTCCCATTCCTTTATATCCCAAGCTTTTCATGCTAAGATAGATGCCCCTACAGAGGATATCCATGACTGCTCAGTCTTGTTGCCATCCAAAGAGTTGATCAAGTGCAGCAAGCAGTGCAAGAATCTGAGCATACACATCAAGGGAGCAGACTTCCTTCTTGATGCCATTGTCTTCCCTGGCATGGGATTCGACATAATTGTGGGCATGGACACGCTGCAGCGGTACCGAGGCAGACTACACTGTGCAGAGCATCGCCTCCTCTTGAAGTCAGCTGCAGGGATCACCGTGTCATACTGAATGCAGCCCAAGTAGCCGACTGTGAAGGTGGTATCGGTGTTATCCCTGATGAAGGAGGTGTCCAAGGGCGGGACCGCCTACTATTGTTATGCCCAGGATCTGAGGACAGATCTGAAGTTCAGGAGCGATGTACCCATTGTGTCGGAGTACCCCGATGTTTTTCCAGAGGAGCTACCTGGACTGCCACCGTTGAGAGAGGTCGTATTCAACATCAACCTCATACCTGGCATGGGACCGATTGCTAAGGCTCCCTACCGGATGGGCCCTGCAAAGATGGTTGAGTTAAAGAAACAACTATAGGAGCTACTAGATAAGGGTTTCATCAGACCCAGTGTCTCACCTTGGGGTGCTCCAGTGCTGTTCGTCAAGAAGAAGGACGAGAGCATGAGACTCTGTATCGACAACAGGGAGCTGAACAATGTCACGATCAAGAACAAGTACCCACTACCCAGGATCGATGACTTGTTCGACCAGCTGAGGGGAGCTAAGTTGTTCTCTAAGATTGATCTACGTTCCGGATATCATCAGATAGCTGTAGCTGAGTCAGATATAGAGAAGACAACCTTCAGGACCAGATACGGCCACTACGAGTTCACAGTGATGCCGTTTGGACTGACCAATGCACCAGCGAGATTCATGGACCTGATGTTGAGAGTTTTCCAAGCCCAGTTAGATAAGTTAGTGGTCATATTCATAAACGACATCTTGATCTTTTCTAAGAGAAGAGAAGAATACGAGCAGCATTTGAGGACAGTCTTGGAGACTCTAAGAGAGAAGAAACTATATGCCAAGTTCAGTAAGTGTGAATTCTGGCTGGACAAGGTGTCATTCCTTGGTCATGTGATCTCAGCTGAGGGAGTTTCTGTAGACCCAGCTAAGATCGAGGTGGTGAAGAGCTAGCATAGACCCCGCACTGTGACAGAGA